>JAXCMG010000230.1:513110-564112 GCA_034642415.1 Podarcis siculus | reverse complement strand
TTATTATTATTATTATTATTATTATTATTATTATTATTATTATTATTATTATCATATTGAGATACACACACACATTGCACAATAGTTCTGAGACAGCTCCATTGCAGTCAGGGCACTTAGGTTCCCTGGTTGTTTTAGACGGTAGTTCCAGATTTCCACACACAGTGACGCTACACCAGTTTTCCTTCCTGGCTTCTTCCTGGCCTCTGACTCTCCCATCCTTTTACCAAATGTCGCCAATTAGGGCTAGGACATTCATGCCTTTGCAAATTGCACTGAATATCTGACACAGTTAGATAGGGGTGGCGGTGTAAACAGGAAAGGTGGGGAAACACCCTTTTAAGAAGTTATCACTCCCAAAGCATCAGGGCTGAAAACAATTAAAAACAAAACAAAACAGGAAATTCCATGTCTCTAACATATTGCCCTGCCTTTCCCCCTACCACAAAACACCTTGAGAAGTTATAGGACAGGCTAGGTTTGCCATAAGGTATGAGTCAATATCTTCCTGCCATAAAACATTTTCTGAAATTTGAAGTACAGCCCAGCCTTAGGAAGGCTTGAAGGGAACTCAAGGGAAACTGAAAAGAAAATGTTGCAGGAAATCATGCATACAGTATATGTGGAGCAATCTGAATGAATGACTTAAATTTTAAAAACAGAGACTTTGTGGGAGTTTGGACCCACATAGGATTGCTCCCATTGTGCCTACTTACCAAGGGTAGCCCCAATATTTTGATAACTGTGCTTGTAATCATTACGGTGAATTTATGGTGGTGTCCACACATTATATCCTGCGAGTATACAGTCTGCATACCTGTTAACACAAATAGCGGAGGTATATACTCAAAGTTATTCAAATATAACATTCAATAAATGTGCAGATAATGTACCTGTGTACACAGCAGCTGAGCCGCACAAATCAATGAATATTCTTTCACACAAACAGATATGCACGTGTAGCTTGCACCAGTCAGCAGTGAACTTTGTTTGTCTTGCCAGAGTGGTGCATGCTCTGGTTATCTCCCTCTTGGACTACTGCAATGCGTTCTATGTGGGGCTACCTTTGAATGTGACCTGGAAACTACAACTAATCCAGAAAGCGGCAGCTAGACTGGTGACTGGGAGTGGCCATACAACCCTGGTCCTGAAAGACCTATATTGGCTCCAGGTACATTTCCAAGCACAATTCAAAGTGTCGTTGCTGACCTTTAAAGCCCTAAAATGGCCTCAGCCCAGTATACCTGAAGGAGTGTCTCCACTCCATCACTCAGCCCAGACACTGCGGTCCAGCTCTGAGGGCCTTCTGGCAGTTCCCTCACTGTGAGAAGTGAGGTTACAGGGAACCAGGCAGAGGGCCTTCTCAGTAGTGTCACCCGCCCTGTGGAATGCCCTCCCATCAGATGTCAAGCAAATAAACAACTATCTGACTTTTAGAAGATATCTGAAGGCATCCCTGTTTAGGGACATTTTTAATGTTTGATGTTTTATCGTGTTTTTACTATTCTGCTGGGGACCACCCAGAGTGGCTGGGAAAACCCAGCCAGATGGGTGGGATATAAATAATAATTTATGATTATGATTATGTTCAGTGTAACCAGTGAAATAGCACTCATTTTAAGATACCCTCAGCCCTCTCTCAAAATCCCAAATGTGCCCAATGGTCCAAAGAGGTTGGTAACTCCTGTTGTAGGACACATGAATGTAAAAGCACACATGCAGCTCTCTTGGTTTGGTCCTGCTGTGGATAATGCCAAGTTTGCAAGTTCAGTCCCCATATGGGATGGCTGCATATTCCTGCATTGCAGGGAGTTGGATTAGATCAGGCATAGGCAAACTCCAGCCCTCCAGATGTTTGGGACTACAATTCCCATCATCCCTGACCACTGGTCCTGTTAGCTAGGGATCATGGGAGTTGTAGGCCAAAACATCTGGAGGGCCGGAGTTTGCCTATGCCTGGATTAAGCGATCCTCAGGTTCCCTTCCAACTCCATGACAAATCCACATAGTGCAGTGCCTACCTTTTCATATGCTGCATCTGGAAAGATTTGTTTTGAACTGCTGATACCATTTTGTAGGACAACTGTGTGTTCTCTATTATATATTTAACAGAACACCCCTTTTGCTTTTAAAATCAATGCAGGTGATTGATTTACAGCTGTCAGCAAAGACCTTCAACAATCCGTAAGCAGTCGTGAGGTGAAAATTCTGTTAGTGATCCAGTGTGAAAATAGGCATGTTACAAGTGTGATTTTAATCTGTGAAACGTCAGAAGGTATTATACGAAGTGGGGAAAATAGAACGCATAAGATCGAAAAGTATAGAGTATTGGCTGCAACAATGAAGCTTATGGAAATGGAGCAAATTGAGAAAAGGCCTATGGGAGCCATCTTGGTCACCCTACAAGGATCCTAGAATGAAAAGCCTAACTTCATTCCTATCTCGATGTTATATGCTGAGGGTAACAAACCTCACCCTGATCATTATGGCCAGGAGTGGAATGAGAAGAGCATCATGAGAACATTTCAAAAGAACGAGAGGAATGAAGAGTATTTTTAATGCTCCTATCCACAAAGCAAGAGTCAAAGAGAAAAATCATGTATGAGGGTCATGCATTGAAGAAAGATTGGATTAGAGGCAAAGGAGGTAATGGAGACTTGAAAGATTTGTTGTAGAAGTTGGAAAGGAATAAATTTACCCTCCCCTTCATGGATCACTGCCTTGCCGTAGTGAAGGGGCTTGAATAACTCAGAGAAGCTGTGAACTATGCCGAGCAGGGCACCTCTTGAGAGTCCCATGGACTGCAAGAAGATCAAACATATCCATTCTTAAGGAAATCAGCCCTGAGTGCTCACTGGAAGGATAGATCCTGAAGCTGAGGCTCCAATACTTTGGCCACCTTGTGAGAAGAGAAGACTCCCTGGAAAAGACCCTGATGTTGGGAAAAATGGAGGGCAGAAGGAGAAGGGGATGACAGAGGATGAGATGGTTGGATAGTGTTCGCGAAGCTACAAACATGAGTCTGACCAAACTGCGGGAGGCAGTGGAAGACAGAAGTGCCTGGCGTGCTCTGGTCCATGGGGTCACGAAGAGTCGGACACGACTAAACGTCTAAACAATAACAAATTTACCCCATGTTGGTTCCCTACAGAAAGCCCCTTCTGCCCAGAGGAGAAGCTAAAGGAGAACGAGAATTTTGGAGTGAGGGAACTGAGAGGAGAAACGGAGAGATTTAGACTAAGAAGAAAAATCCCAAAAGGCGCAGAATCATAGAACGGAATGAAGGAGGCAACAGTGGCATTCTCACCCACCTCCAGCCAGCCTAGCCTCCAGGGGTAGCTCATCCTGTTTTGCCACCTGAGGCGAAACAGGAACATGCTGCCTCCTGCCCCTGCACCACCATGATCCACCATCCCCTTCTGCCACTGCTGGAATGTCCCAGTTCTTGCCCAAACTCAATGAGAGCCAGGGCATTCTGCAAGGCATTGCCACTCATTGGAATGTCGCCCTCTTAGAAGTAGTGGATCAGGCTGGGCAACACCTCTTGCACTTCTACTGCCTGAAGCGGGTGCCTCACCCCACCTCATGGTTGGGCAGGCTCGGCTAGCAGCTCAATACTGGTGACTCCCCACTTGCACGGGTATTATGTTCCAGGAACCCACACAGATTAGTGAAATGGGTGTAAGTGGGGAGTCCTTAGGCTCACTAAGAGAACCTTCCCAGAGCCCAAAGAGGACATCCCCTTCAGACTTCAGAGAGGGTCTCCTTGTGAGCTGGAGGGGCAGTGGGGGTTTTTTGAGGAAAAACTAAAAATCAATATTGTTTATTAACATATTGTTGGAGCTATCAGTTTGAAGGACCTATTATGGGACAAGAGGCCTGGCTACTTTGGCCTACTGACCTTGTTTCATAAGTGCTGCTTTGCAGGGCTTCCCCTGGTGCCAAGCCACAAATGGCTAACCATGCTTGCCTTTGGAAAGCTATCGGTCTGCCAAACTTCAGTCAGATCTTTACAATGAGTATTAATTATAATTGGTGCAAGACAGCTTTGGGCCATAGTTTTGCAAAAAGAGAGATAATCCCCTCCTTTCTCTGCAAGTTCAAACTGGCAAGACAAAAAATAATAATGTGCCCAGTTTTGAAAGGGCGTTTTCACAGGGAAGTGTTGTGCCAATTTCTTTCCCTTCTCATTCTGCTTTAATCAGAATCTGGGATAGGGGGAGAAGCTTCCACACACTTCTGAATTTTATGGGAGGAATTCAACGTGGTGCTATGGTGGAATCATCAGCACAAGAATTTCCACTTGCCAGAAGCAATGAATGCCCCTTTCCTCTCCCTGCAAGCTGTTCTGTTGGTTCTCCAGACACACAGCCCAAGTCAGCTTGGGGAAATATGTGAAGGCCATGGGGGGAAGAGTGGGGGTGAGCCTGGCTGTGCTATTGGAAGTCCTTGTGCTGGCTTCCACCACTATGACCCACGAGTTGAATTTGGCCCTAAGGATTAACATCCTCTGTATCCCATTCAGACCACTGGGTGGTAAATGACTGAAATGTGCTTACTTTGTATATGTGAAGACCCCTCCGTTTCTCCACCTGTTTCACCTCACTGAGCATGCACAGAAATCACAAAGTGCAGCTTCTGGAATTGTACACCCACAGAAAATGTGTTGTGCAATTGCCACCATCTGTCCACATGTCTAATTCCTGCAGCACCTGTGGATGGTGGGATGACAGCACCTGAAATTTTGTTTTCATAGTGCAACAGGGCTTGTGCTCCTTAAAAAAAGCTGACATACATCTACGATCTGTTGTACAGATCTGCTGTACAATATCTCTTGCGGAACTTCACTTGAGGGTTATATTCAAATTAGTCCAAGTACCCTGTTCTGCAAGGATTTCTGCTTGCACACTGGAACTAACCCACCTCCCCCAATGAGCTCCCTAAATCTCTTCTCAGGGTTCTCCCAAGCTTCCAGAGTAGATGTGGGGAGGGTGTGGGGCAGGAGAAGAAAAGAGGGCAAGTTCTGTTATACAAATAGAAATCCTTGCACTGATAGGATGTGCTAATTGGATGTTGTTGTTGTTGTTGTTGTTGTAGAAAAGGCAATAAAATCGAAAACTGGTAAGATTGGTTTTTCAGTTGTGTGGGAGACCTGGCTTGCTAGTAAGATTTTTTAAAAGAAGCTTTGGTAACTGTGAGGGTTTGCATACTTTTCCAATGAACAAAGGTTAGGGCAGCAGCACTGAAATCTGATAGGATTGGCTTTTTAGTCATGTGGGAGACCTACACTCTCTCTCTGTATGTATGGTAACTGAGGATGGAGGTGGACTGCGCCCTTCTGTAGACATCTCTTGATGCTCAAAACAAATACTTATGTGGCTACTTCAAAGCTGTTCATGAATTTTTTGTCATTCCCCCCGCCATAACAAAGAAATCAAAGATCTCTTATTGTTGCCATGATGAAACTCCTCGATCACAGCTTGCAGCAGTATTTTCAGTGGCCCTTGGTCCAAAGTGAAAGCAAAAAAAGGCAACCTGCTATGGCTGCCCATGAAAATAAAACAGTGTTGAACCAAACTGGGGCAGAGGAGGCATGATAGTAAGCCACACTGCCAAGAAGCATCACATAAAGGTAAAGATAAAGGGACCCCTGACCGTTAGGTCCAGTCGCGGACCACTGTGGGGTTGCAGCACTCATCTCGCTTTATTGGCCGAGGGAGCCGGCATACAGCTCCCGGGTCATGTGGCCAGCATGACTAAGCCGCTTCTGGCAAACCAGAGCAGCACATGGAAATGCCATTTACCTTCCCGCCGGAGTGGTACCTATTTATCTACTTGCACTTTGACGTGCTTTCGAACTGCTAGGTTGGCAGGAGCAGGGACCGAGCAACGGGAGCTCACCCCATCGCGGGGATTCGAACCGCCAACCTTACTGATGAGTTTTGCTTTGAATCAGATTTGAAACAGCCAATTTTTGTGACCATACTGGTCATTACTATACTTTCCCCCCACTTTAGGGGAAACATGTAATGCTAGGCCTGGGTGGGGGGCACTGGGATATGTTCAACTCCAGGAGGATGTTGTGATGATACACAAAAACAAATGCCTAAAACAATGCAAATATGAAATAAATGGCTGGAATGGCAGTGCCCAGAGGAATAAGCAGTGCAAATAATATTTGCCTGTGTCATAAGAATTTACCAAACTAATTTGCAACATCCCAAACTGAGGCCAGTCCGACTGGGGAACCAGTTCACACTCCTCCTCAGCAATACGCCTAATCGTTGTTTTCCTCTTAAATATTTCCTAGCCACTTCATAAGTGTTGGCAGACATTTCCCCTTAAATACCACAGCAGTGAAGTGAATGTAAACAGATAATTACATATATTTCTTATACTACAAAGGGCTAGACGGAACGAGATTAGCTTCTCCAACAAAGTGTAGCTCTGGTTCGGCCTATCCTTCATGCAATTGACTGTCCCCCTTAATAATCTCCAAGCAGACCCTCCAAGTGTCTCTATTTTCCAGGGACAATGCTGGATTTACAGAAGCTGTCCTGGTTTCTGTTTTAATCCCAGAATGTCCCACTTTTCCCTATTTTCATCTGAGAAAAGTTGGAAGGTATGGAATAGGATTTCCCCAGGGCTTTTTTTTCACCTGGAACTCACAGATACTCAATTCTGGCCCCTCTCAGGTGGGTGCCATTATAAGAGAACAAGCGTTTATGGTGAGTTCCAGCACCTCTTTTTCTAGAAAAATAGCACTGGGTGTTCCTACTTTCATTAAATAAATGTTGGAGGATATGACTTAATTGCTTATGGTCAAAAACTCAGTGTAGAGTTAGACCCACTTAAATCACCTAATTTCAACAGGAAGCGATGTGGGCATAGACGTGCGCTAGATTGTGGCCACTGAAATCACATGCATGAGATGGAAATGGCATCTTCATCCAGAAAAATCAGCACCTTCTAATTGTGGCAAGTGCACCACACAAGCCAAAGTATTACATAGTGCTGTGGCGGGCTGCACTACAATATGTACTCTTGGTTAGCCTTTGCATTTTGCTATGTGCATTTTATATCTATATATCTATATCTAATCAATATTTCTCATATTACTATTTTTTAAAATGCCTTTTGACACTTTAATTGAGCCAAAAATGCATCGCCCTAAACGGCCTCGGTCCAGTATACCTGAAGGAGCGTCTCCACCCCCATCGTTCTGCTTGGACGCTGAGGTCCAGCACTGAGGGCCTTCTGGCGGTTCCCTCACTGTGAGAAGCCAAGTTACAGGGAACCAGGCAGAGGGCCTTCTCGGTAGTGGCACCCGCCCTGTGGAACGCCCTCCCACCAGATGTCAAAGAGAACAACAACTACCAGACTTTTAGAAGACATCTGAAGGCAGCCCTGTTTAGGGAAGCTTTTAATGTTTGATGTATCACAGTATTTTAATATTCTTTTGGAAGCCGCCCAGAGTGGCTGGGGAAGCCCAGCCAGATGGGCGGGGTATAAATAATAAATTATTATTATTATTATTATTATTATTATTATTATTATTATTATTATTATCACAATATTTGGAAAAGTGCAAAATCTGCACATTAGTCCAGGAGGTGCGACTCAGGCCAGTTTGTACTGGCATTTGCAAAGACTGAATTCCCCAAGCACCCCTACTGTATGTTGGCTTGTGGCCGTGTGCTAGTACCAGTGCTTTCCCCCCCTTAAAAAATGTTTAGGGGTACTCTCATTTTCCTACTCATAATGAAATACTGCCCCTCAGTGAAGAAAACTCAGATTCACAAAATGTTTAGGGGTATGCATAACCCTGCGTCCCCCCCCCCCCCCAAAAAAAAAAAACACTGGTTAGTATCCATACCCTTGCATGGAATGATCCTTTACTTTTCACTTTGCTGCATTTAAAATGAACTCACAACCGCCTTGTTTCAACTACTAGACAAAAGGAGATAGAAGGCCCATGTGATTATCTCTTAGCATTCAAACAGCCTGAAAGGAATGAACTGGAAATGCTAAATCACTCCTTAATCAGTGTATAGTTTTGCCACATGTTTCTTTTGATTCACTCAGGATTTGGGTCATAATTGAGAAAACATCCCGGCATGTTCTACTCTCGGCCGGTTGCTCTTGTGTGATCTTTCAGTCAACCTTCCAAAACTCTCTTTTTCCATTTAAGACCAAGGAAGCCTCTCCACCCTCACTGTGTGTGCATCTAGATGGTTGCAAAGTGAGTAATTTTTGCTTTGAGTTGTTTTTTTTTTTCCTTTTTCAGCTACAAGTGCCTGTGCATGTGCGCTCACCTCACAAACAAAACTACAAAAGGCAGGCGGGAAGGAGGAAGGGAGGGGGAGAGAGAAAGCCAACAGGTTGATCAGGATTACATCAACAGTCACACCCTCCTTACTTTATGAACATAGCAGAACAGGTGTTTGTAATTCATTAGCTAAACTGAGCTCAGCGCAGACAGGAATTGAAATCTGCTCTGCTCCCTGGTGTGCTTCTTCTCTTTCTCGGTAGTAGCTACTGCTTCATCCGGCCTCCTTGTAGCCGCAATGACTAGCCACTCGAGGGACTTCCGGAGCCGGAGCAACAGCAGCTCTTTCGCTTCGCCAGGAGGCTCTTTTAGCATGCGGAGAGAGCGTTCCTGCTCCCCTTCTTCAAGGTATGGGGCCTGCAGCAGCCCCACCATGGGGGTGAGCACCAGCAGGAACAACTTCAGCTCTTCGAGCCTCACCGGACACAGCCGCTGCTCTTACCCAAAGGTTTCGGTCAACAAACGGCTCCTGACTCCGCTACACCTGGATATAGATCCCTCCTTGCAGGAGATAAAGACCAAGGAGAAAGATGAGATCAGGACGCTCAATAACCAATTCGCCGCCTTAATTGGAAAGGTAAGATTGTATACTATTATTTGAATGGGAAGGTAAGATGATGCCTCTCTTTGTATTGACCAGTGTGCAAGACAGTGTGACAGAGCTGCTTTAGGTGGCAGCTTTAGGGTACCATTGTAGGGTGGCAAGCTATCACCTGTGTATGTTGCTGTTAATTGCTGTAATTTCAGTTCTCTGCTTCAGGTACCAGGACAGCTCTGGCACAGTCCAGAGACTATCTAATGCCACACAATATAAGTTCCAAGATTTTATTTCTAGTCTTACTAGTCCAAAGCCAACAGCAGTTGTGAAGTACTGTTGTCAGTCCTCAGGTGTAACAGGTGAGGCTAGCCTTGGTCTGTGTGTTTATGGGGGATGGATGGTTGCCGTTTACAGGTTTTTAAATAAATGAAATAAGAACAAATAGGTTCTCCAGCTAAATGTGTATAGCTTCAAAGGAATATAATTAGGTTTGCAATAATGGCTAGGCATCAACAAGAGACCTGCTGGTTCAGGCCCATGGTCCATCTAGTCTAGCATCTGTTCTCACAGCAGCCAATCAGAG
Source organism: Podarcis siculus (assembly GCA_034642415.1). NCBI lineage: Eukaryota > Metazoa > Chordata > Lepidosauria > Squamata > Lacertidae > Podarcis > Podarcis siculus. Next base: position 554,662 of record JAXCMG010000230.1, on the reverse strand, counting down.
GCCTGTGGGAGACCCATAAGCAGAACATGAGTGCAACAGTACCCTGTCTGCTTGTGGTCCCCGGCAACTGGTATTCAGAGACAGACTGCCTCTGATAGTGGAGGTACAACATAACCAACATAAGTAGCCACTGATAGCCTTTTTCTCCATGCCTTTGATTTCCTTATATTCCTCTTCTGAAGCTGTCAAAGTTGGTGGCCTTTGACACTTCATGTAGCAGTGGATTCCATCGTTTAACTATAGAGTCTGTGCAAAAGTACTTCCTTTTGCCTATGCTCCCACCATTGACCTTCACCAGATGATCGCCTGGTCCTAATGTTATGAGAGAGGGGTGATAGACTTCTCTCTATCCACTTCCTTCATAGCATGCATAATGTGCCCCTTTACTTGTCTTTTCCCTGCCCCGTCCCCTAGAACTAAGGAAGGCCCAATCATCATAACCTTTCCTCATAGGGGGGGTTGCTCCAGTCCCTCCATAGCCTTAAAAGTGGCCCACAATTTTTTAAAGAGCTACATGAACACACCCACAGTGGGATGGTACAGAAGAGGAAGCATGGGGTGGGAGGGAATATTTTCAAACAGAACAAAAGGTCGCAAACCTTCAGACACATGGGGAGAGTGGCTATGTCACTCACTATTCACAAGTAACATTGCAGGCATTATGTAATACGTGACCAGAGTCACATAAACATTTAAAGCACATTTATACCATGGCTTCCATCAAAGAATCCTGAGAGCTGTGTTTTCCCCTTTAAATATATGTTTTGGTTATGATTCATGTTGCACAGAGTAAAATTTCAGTCAGAGCGGAGATGGAATGTGATGCAACCACCATTTTCCTTAAAAGGAGATGACTAGGTGTTATGTGACGAATGATAACAACTGTCTATTAGTGCATTCAAAAGAGTCGCATGATAGGCCCCCAGGGTGAGAAAAATGCCCTTCTGAGGATCTCTGTTGAACAGCTTCCCAGGGAATTATGGGGATTGTAGTTTCAGGAGAATTCTGTTAAAGATCCTAACCATCCCACTCACAGAGCTGCAGCAACTACATACCCTCCAACATGCAGCTATGCAACTATGGGTTCTTGGGGAAGGTAATGTCTATTAAACAAGGTTTCAGTCAGCGGGATAGATTCAGCTTCTTAGTTTGTACCTTGTCAGCTGCTCCATTAGCATCTGAACGATTTGAAGAGAAGAGCAACGAGGACTCAAAAGTTGCCATTCAGTCATCCATTCCTACCCTCTAACTAGCCCTTCATCCCTCACTGTTGCCACTGGAAATAAAAGAGGCATGAAGATATAAGATAACAGAATTCTAGGCTGCACCACTTCATAATGTGGTGGGGTGCCATGTTCTCAAATGCATTCCAAAGTTAAAAGTTCCAAACATGTAATAAACTAACACATCCTAGAGGATATTCCTGATTTCCTAGTTTACTTCATGGAGGGAGCTATTTATTTGTGTTTGTGGGAGGAGCATTCAAAAACATGTCCCTTACATACCACCCTACTGTCTGAAGTGGATTTAAGAAAAGGTTTCATTCATTCATTCATTCATTCATTCATCAAGCTTTTCTGCAGACTGTTCTAGGCACCTAACAAAATCGTCAGGACTATAATACAGTCAAACCTCGGGTTAAAGACGCTTCAGGTTAAATCTTTTCAGGTTACGTCCCGTGGCGACCCGGAAGTACCGGAAAGGGTTACTTCTGGGTTTCACTGCTCGCGCATGCGCAAACACTCAAAATGACGTCACACGCATATGCAGAAGCGGTGAATCGTGACCCGCGCATGTGCAGACGCGGGTTGCGTTCTGCTCATGTTGCGAACGGGGCTCCAGAATGGATCCCATTCGCAACCAGAGGTACCACCGTAGTTATAATACTACAAACATGATACAAACAGCAGAAGCAGCAAATTAATAAAGTCCATGCACTAATAATGCAAAAAAACCAAAGGCAGTGGGTGAATGAAACCCATGAGCTCCCAAAAAACCATTCAATCAAAATGCTTAATATTTATTTATTGCATGTATATTTCATTTTTCCTCCAAGGAGCACAAGGGTGGCATACATAGGTCCCTCCCCCTCACAGCAGCCCAATGAGATAGGTTAGTCGAACAGCTGATAGCTGGCCCAAGGTCACCTTAGAAGCTTCATGGTTGAATGCAGAACCTGGTTTCCCAGGTTCTAGTGCTTGAGGGTATGGAACAGCCATCATCTGATGCCAAAATATAGTAAGTACCTAGGGAAGGAGTTCCACAATATTGGTGCTGTCACCAAGAAGACACCTTCTCTCTCTGTTAGCCATGATTTGCCTAATGTCAACAGCGTCTGGAACAGAAGGGCCTGTGACAATCTTTGTTGAGGGGCAGCTTCATGGAGGTGAAGATGGTATTTCAGATACTCAAACCTATGCCATTTCAGGCTTTGAAGGCCCAAACCAGAACCTTAACTGGGGATGGAAATGAACTGGCAAGAGCAGAAGGTCTTTTGATGCAAACACCTCTATCTTCCAGCACATTCTGCTCAAGGTGTACAATAGGTATAAGGCCTTACCTCTGATGACAGGAAGGTCCTTTGCAGGCACCACATATAGCCTTATGAAGTTAGGCAAACACCAAGTGGTCTTCCTTGGTACTTTCAGCAGGGAAAAGCACATGAATACTTTTCATATATCACAGGAGACGTCCTTTAGGTTTGACCAGAATGAAAGCCTTTAGAAGTTTGAAGAAGAAATGTCACTGCAGCAGCATACAATTATCTCCCCACCACCTCTCTCCTGTGGTATACTAAGACCTCGTAGAGAAGGCAGAAGGTTGTTTTCAAAGTGAAACAGTTGAACTACCCAAGGCAGGTTCCTGCAAAGCCCTCATGTTCCGTAAACAGATGGTAATCTCCTCAAGGATTGCTTCACTGAAGTGTCTAATGTAGGCAGCAAGTGCCAATCTTAAAACCAAAAAATCACACACACACACACACACACACACACACACTGGCACCACTGTGATTTAATTTTAAGAGACACTGTTTATTCCTCAGTTATTCCTACACCCAGTGTTTATGACATGCAAATGGATAAATGTGCAGGCATGTTCTCTGTTGTGTGAGCTATTGGAGACAAATGCAACTGAACTTTGATCTGGCTTTTTGACCATATATGGATTTTAAAACTCAATCCTGAAGAAACAGGAGGCACACTGAGAGCCAAAGTGATCGTCCTCAATGGTGTCAAATTGTGTTGGTCCTTGGTTCCATGGAGATGTATCTGGGATTACTCCATGAAAAAAGAACAATGGTTGACAGCTGTCCTTGAAAGGCGGCTTGCCCACCACTGCAGATCTTTCCCTGGAATATAAAGCTACAAGGGAGGGTGCTGGGAATGTTTTAGGGTACAATCACAGCTCATCAGGGGCAGGTCTGGACACCAGCCTGCATGTACAACCCTCACCAGAATCCTCTGCAACACACATTGTTTCTGTGGGTCTGGAAGTCAAAGCACATGTTAATAAGGACTGTAAGGCAGCTGCCAATCAAAGTATTTCCTCCTGGGCCTCTCTACTATAACTTTCGTTAACCTGGTGCCCTCCAGATGTTTTGGGCTAAGGCTGATGGGAGTTGTAACCCAAAATTTCTGGAGGAAACCATGCTGGAAAAGGGTGATCTGCTGTAATCTTTAGAAAATGCATAACACAATAGATGATGCTCAGAGTTTCCCTGCCACAGCATCCCTTCATCAGCTGCTGCCTTTTTTGCAGGGGGTTGGATAGGAAAACTGAGCATGACACCATCGAGTCAGGCATCTTCTTTAAATGTTACGGGCAGTATAAGAGGAAAAAGATGTGTAGCTGTAGCTCTCACTGGCAGAAGATGCACATTCTGCCTAACATGTAGTTTGGGGTCCTTAAATTCAGATTGTAGCAGCTCTTTCCCTGGAGATCACTTCCTATAATCATTTCTTGCACACAAGTGCTCACATGAAGAACAGAAACAAATCAGCAGAACCAGCCAATCACTGATTTAGTGGACAGCTATTTCCATGATTGGAGAAGTCACTCTGCCCACTTTCCACCTCCTGTGATCAAGATTTGTGTGCTATATCTGAGACCAGCCAGTTCATACGTCTTTACGCCAAAGTGCCTGGCCTGAATTCTTTAAGTTTCAGGAAGTGGGAGGGATGAGCCCTGGGTTATCTTGGCAAGCCGGTCTTTCTCAATCTCTGTTCGCCATGTATAAAATGAGTATGCCTGCCACCAGGAGTTGTTGGAGGAGATAAAAGAGTTGTAACACATTTTGCACATTTAAATTGCCATAGAAACTATTCAGTCTAATACTGCCCCCCCCCCTCGCCAAATGGGCATGATACAAATGTCTTTGTAATCCAACGCTCAGCACTGCTGCACCAGCAAAACTGTACATGATGCCCTTCAGCTACATTGCAGTATCACAGTGCTAGGCAGAATCGCTTTGGGGTTGGCACTTAAGCCCAGTCTCAGCATGTCAGTGTTGAAAAAATTCTCCTGTCTCCAGTGTGGCATCAAGCAACTTGACTTCTGCAGCCGTAATAGGGCTGGGCACTAGCTATGCTATTAGATAGTCCAGCTTCATGGGAAAGAAATGGTTGGTGAAATTCTGCCAGCCTCATGTAACAGTAGCAGGGTTATAAGTATAGAGGCAAATTTTCAAATCATTACTTACATTTCAGAGGAAGTAAGCCGGTTACTATCCCAGCTAAATCTCCCCAAATAAATTCTCCCGTTAATTTCCTTTTCCAGATTACCCAAATCTCCTTTAAATAATAATAATAATAATAATAATAATAATAATAATAATAATAATTTATTTATACCCTGCCCACCTGGGCGGCTCCCAATCAAGTGTTAAAAACAGTACGGCATTACATATTAAAAAATTCCCTTAACAGGGCTGCCTTAAGATGTCTTCTGAATGTCAGGTAGTTGTTTATCTCTTTGACATCTGATGGGAGGGTGTTCCAGTTAGTTCCCCACCCTGCTCCAAAATCACTTTCCCTTTTACTTTGTACCCCTATTCATTGTCAGTCATCTCACTGTTATCCCTTCTGCTGCTTTAAAAATTGAATTAAGAAGAAATAGGTTGCATGATTCCTTTCAGGTGGAGGGAGGAATCATACTATGAGACAAGTTGGCTGGTGGGTGTCTGTCTATCTTTTTAAACTTAATTAAGCAAAAGGAAAGCCTTCAGCCAGGGACCAGCCTACCATTAGACAGAGTGAGGGAGCTGCCTCAGGTAGCAGATGCTGGAGAACAGGGAGCTGCTGGAGACCAGAGACATGTAGGTCAAGTAGTCTGTAAGATAAGCTGCTGCTTTCAGGGACAGACTGCCCTGCCCAGTTGCCAGTGTTGAAATGGGATTCAGGTGGTAGCCCTATTGGTTTTTGTATGTGGAGCAGAGAGTGTGGGGGGCTTATTGTTCTTTGCCAAGAGCATCAAAATGCATTGGGGCAGCATTGCCACTGTCAGCTTGCCACCGCACTGTGTGAATTGTCATAGAATTCTAGACTTGGAAGAAGACCCTGAGGGTTATCTAGTCCAACCCCCTGAAATTCAGAATTCTCAACTAAAGCATCCATGACAGATGGCCACCCAACCTCTGCCTAAGAACCTCCAATGAAAGAGACCCCAGCACCTTCTGAGGCAGTCCCTTCCACTGTCTAGCAGCTCTTACCAACAGAAAATTCTTCCTTTCAGTTTGTAACCTCAAAGGTGGAATCTCCTTTCTGATTGAAACCTCAAACGCTCCCAAGAAGCAATGCTGCTTCCTTTTCCGTCCCTTGACCCTGGAAATGCAACTGAAATGGGGTTGTTTCCCACCCAGGGCACTTTGAGGATTCATTTGTGGCTTGCCTTTAAATTAAGGTGACCACTTATCTTCTCACCTTTTCTCATCCTGTTTTTCCAGTGTTGGCCACATGGAAAGAGGGCATCTCCCTGGGCACCCCTCGAAATACAGGGCTGTCTGGTATGAAAAGAGACTGCTTGGCCATACTGGGTGGCAACACTCAAAGCAACCTTCTCTGAAGCGCTGGAGAGCCTTGTAGATCTACTACCAGCAGGCTAGACAGACCAGCAGCCTGAGTCATACAAGGCAGCTATGTGTATTCAGAGAAGCATTTGGGGAGAGTTTTTCATGCCAGAATCAGGCATATATTAAGGCTGTTAAACCCAAAGCATAACAGATCAGTGATGCATCAAGTTTGGGCAAGGGTTAGAATGTCACACTGCCTAAGTAAGGGCATGTCACTCCTCAGTCATCACAGAATGCACTACTCTTTGGCTAGAAACTCAGAAAATCTGAATTTTATCTTCTGTAAATCAGCTAGCTGTATGATAATGATCATAGGCTGGATTCACAAAGCAGAGATTAATTAACTCTGGAATTGGAGGTGTCTCCTTTTTCATTCTCTTGGTCTATATACATACTCCATTTCCTTCCAAGTTTGTGTCTCTCTTTAACTGGAGCTGTTTTTGAACTTGTGCTCCTTTTATGCCTGTACGAGAGATTGCTCAATAGGACAACCACCTTCTTTGGAGCCTCTAGGTGCTGTATAATAATGCTATCAGACATCTCTCCTTGGTTGTTCATTGGCAGTTCCAAACGAACATTGGAAGCAGGAACCAATGGTGGTAATTAAGTAAGGAAGAGGTTGCCAAAAGAGGGGGTGAATTCTCTATCATGTGTAATCTTTGGATGAAGATAATACTCTCTAAACACAGGTTGACAGGCTTGTTATCACAGCAGCTTGAGCTAAAGCCAATAATCAAGAAATATGGACATGTTTTGATGAAAACTTAACATGTGAGGCTTGCACTGAAGTTTATAGGGGCTGCCATTTTCCTTCTTGACTCATTGCAAACTTGTTCAAATCTTCATCTGTTGAACTCAGTGCAAGAACTGCCAGTGGGTTGTTATTTATAGAGGCTTGTTTAATACATTTTTATTGTTTGCTGTGTAGCAATATGTTCACAAACTAGGGGCTTCATTTTCTCCCTGGAGAAGAAAGGGGGAAACTAGATGGAGGATGTTTGCAGCTCTTTGAGGAGACCCAATTTTGATTTAGCTATGCACAGTCATGGCTACCTAAGTCCATGTCACCTCTGCTGATTTCCTTTCACTTCGGTTTGTGGAGTCACGTCACTGATACAGATGGGGGGGGGGGGGGCGGAATAGTTTGAGTTTGCATGTGAGTCCACCTAATTGAAGCTACCTGAACTGAAATAAAACAATCCTTCGAATTCTCACTTTTCTGAATTTTACGACTTAGTTCTCCAACTGAGAAATGTATACATTTTTTCTGGATTAGGTGAAAATGTGTATACAGAAATGCATTATATTGGGGAAAATTGCATGCAAAAATGTGCATATTAGAAGAAATGTACTCTAAAACGCTGATGAATTTTCTTGCGGATCTTTCATTTTAAAAACTTCCAAATTGATGTGGAAATGTGGGGACCTGAACTGAAGACTGGATACATGAGAAACCGAGATAAACCAACATTGACAGATCGACCCACTGCTAGTCACTGATCTGTGCTGAAAACAGCCTGGATTCTGCTTATCTAATGCTACCGATGAATGAACCCCATTTAGGTTGTTTTGCAGTGGTAGGTTTCAAAATCTGAACCCAAGCTAAGTAATACTGTAGACTGAAGCAGCTGTAAGACGTCGGCATGGGATTACAGTGGTACCTCAGATTAAGTACTTAATTCATTCCGGAGGTCCGTACTTAACCTGAAACTGTTCTTAACCTGAAGCACCACTTTAGCTAATGGGCCTCCTACTGCCGTTGCACCACTGCCACATTATTTCTGTTCTTATCCTGAAGCAAAGTTCTTAACCTGAAGCACTATTTCTGGGTTAGCGGAGTCTGTAACTTGAAGCGTATGTAACCTGAGGTACCACTGTACTGAAAACCGCAGTTGTGTGGCAGTGGTAAGAAAACTTGCACGGCTGGAATGAAATTGTGCCCCCACCCCAAAGAAGAGAGGCATCTTATTTGCATAAGATAAGATGCAGAAAGTGAAACACCTGCTGTACCTTATCTGATACACGCAAGAGATAAACATCCTTCCCTCTCCACCAAGCCCTTTGCACAGAGGTTCGGGAAAGGAAGAAACAGCAAGTGTTCCTCAGCCTCATGCCAATTCCTTATCTCATCCAAACTTGGATGTAAGACTCTTCTGCCTGCTCAAGCTTTGAGCAAGTACAGAGGGAAGGCTAAATTGCCCTTCCCTTACAATGCTATTGGGAGAAAGGCAGTAAGACAAACACCGGTATTGTTTTCTTCCCTTCGACAGTCTTTGGGTGCCTGCTGGGTGTTGTTCCTCCTCGCCAGAGACCAAGGGGCACTCGCCTCTGGTACTCTGACCAGTGAAATTGTGGGTGCCTATCCATAACTTCTTCTTTGACATGCACAAGTTGATATTGGTTCATGGCTTTTATATTCTCTAGCTCAACCAACGATTATGGGTTGCATCCAACTGTAATTCTATAAATACGGGAGCACAGGAAGCTGGTCCATCAAGCTGAGTATTGTCTACACTGACTGGCAGTGCCTCTCCAGGATTTCAGACAGGGTTCTCTCCCAGCCTCACCTGGAGATGATGGGGATTGAACCTGAACCTTCTGCTTGCAAAGGAGATGCTCTACCTTTTCATTTTAATAAATGGGCCTAAGTAAGCCGTGCTTGTTAATTTCAGTGGGTATGTTCTAAACAGGATGAGCACTGGATACAATCTTATGTAATTTGCATTGCAGAGCCAGTTGTGATAACCCAATGGATCACTAGGAAGCATGGATCTCCCCCCCCCTTTTTTAAAAAATATTTTTTATTAATTTTTAACATAAATTATAATACATACCACAAAACTTCACATCTTATACAATCTATTTTTGGACTTCCATCAGCACCTCTGATGATCCACCATTCTTATCACTTCTTCTGCATTCTTAAATTCAAATTGCCTTTAAATATCTTAGCTAACCATCCTCCCCTTTATCTATTTTTGCAATAATTCAAATAATTCACCTCACAAAACTTCTTTCAAACCTACAAACGTAATCTGATCATCACAATTAATTTTCAAATAGTCCGTAAATTTACTCCAGTCTTCTGTTAATCTCTGGTCCCGCAGATTTTGAATTCTTCCTGTTAATTTATCTAATTCTGCATAGTCCATCAATTTCATCCTCCATTCTTCTTTCATCAGTAATTCTTCTTGCTTCCATTTTTGTGCCAATAATATTCTTGCTGCCGTCGTTGCATATGAAAACAGCTTAAAATCTTTTCTATTTACATCACTTCCTACAATGCCCAGTAAAAATGTTTCTGGTTTCTTTATAGATGTATATTTCAACATTTTTTTCATCTCATTATATATCATTTCCCAGAAGTTTTTCACCTAGGAAGCATGGATCTAATGTTTGTATTTACCCCCTCACTTTGTACTCTTGAAAAGTTGAGTTTCAGATGAGGTTCAGAGGATGAGAAAGTTGTGTTTTTTCCTGTCCATGAACTATCCATTATTTTGTATTTCAGGATTCAGATCATTGTGCACTTTGGAAGGGCTTAGGACACCTATTTGTGGTGTGGCAGTCACGTAAAAGTTTATTGTAGGTTGTCTACAGTCACCTATAATACCCTGTTGTACAGTGAGGCATGCTTTACTATACCATCAAGGTCACCACACATTTCAGCTTGGTTGCAAGGTACAGTAAAGTTCAGGTGGCTGTGTGGCCAGAGGCCAGAAGTGACTGGCTCTCTCACACAAATTATCAGCTGGATTGAACTCTGGTCTCTCCTCCTTTCTGGTTCCTTTCCATTCTGTACAGTTCTAGAATGAGATGAGTTTAAAAACAGCAACAACATGAGAAAAAGGGCTTTGGCTCTTGGCATAGTTCTCATACCTGTGGAGGAAAGTGTGCCTACACCTTCAAAAGATATTGATCCAGAAACTTGCCCAGAGGCTTCTGGTACTACCCTCTTGGGTAAGATGCTCGCTACATATTTTGAAACGAAACCTCAGTGATGGAGGCTTTGGCAGTTCTCTTTTTTAAAAAATATTTTTTATTATTTTTAGCATACAAAATGTTATAAGACATACCACACAAATTATTATACATATGTCCTTGTTTGGACTTCCTTCAGCATCTCTGATAGCCTCCCGTTTTGATTATTTCTCCTGCAATTCTTTACCTTTTCTAAAAAATAATTTCTCCCTTTCCATTTTTACAATATTTCTTAAATTACTCCTCACAGAACTTTTTGTAGTCCTACAAACGTAATCTGATCATCACAAATACTTTTCAAATACTCAGTAAATTTAGTCCAGTCTTCGGTAAACCTCTGGTCCCGCCGGTCTCGGATCCTTCCTGTTAGTTTGTCTAATTCTGCGTAGTCCATCAATTTCATCCTCCATCCTCCATTCTTCTAATGTTGGTAGTTCTTCTTGCTTCCATTTCTGGGCCAATAATATTCTTGCTGCTGTTACTGCAGCAGTAACGGCTTTGGCAGTTCTCAGCTGCAGGATTTGTGTGGAGAGAGCTGCACTACGGAAGGAGAAGCCGTTAATTAGTGCTTTTGAAAAATCTGGAAAATGCTTTAAAGTTTCTTGGAAGTGCTTCATGAAACACGAAGCCAAGCTGCTTTTATCTTTACTTTAAAGAGTATTTGATGGAGATATTGAAGAGACTTTTGAGGCAAGTAACACTGTACCGAAACAGACAAATGGTCCTGGAAATATTCGCAGTGTGGTGTGCTAGGCAGAGATCTAAGTAAATACACAAATGTTAATCAGTCTGAATGTTCCTTATCTTGAATATTGTCAGGTATGGGAGGGAGGGAGGAAGAGAGGTATCAGATCCTCGAGGCCATGGAAGTGCTGAAAGTGATTGGATTTGTAAGGGATTAGAGAGTGGAAAGCACATCTTGAAGTTCCTAACCAACTCTGAAAGCTGCTGTCTTCATTTCTCCTCATCTCTGCACCCCCAAAAGGGTTTCAAACAGATGGCTTTGCATTCAAGGGCAACTACAGAAAGTACGAAGGCACACGGTGGCAGCACATATAGCTCTATTTGCAGGTTAGGGTCATGCCTCCATTTTGTGTGATGGGTGAGCCATACCAAGATTGGGGCAAATAAAACAAAAAAATGAAAATATCATGCCATTCTATAATGGACGTACCGTATTTTTTGCTCTATAAGACTTACTTTTTCCCTCCTTAAAAGTAAGGGGAAAGGTGTGTGCGTCTTATGGAGCGAATGCAGGCTGCACAGCTATCCCAGAATAGCAAGAGGGATTGCTGCTTTCACTGCGCAGCGATCCCTCTTGCTGTTCTGGCTTCTGAGATTCAGAATATTTTTTTTCTTGTTTTCCTCCTCCAAAAACTAGGTGTGTCTTGTGGTCTGGTGCGTCTTATACAGCGAAAAATACGGTACATTACGTGTACACAGTAGGGGGTTTTCTAGAAAGGTACCACAGTTTGTTTGTTTTTTAAATAAATAATTTTTATTATGTTAAGTTATGTTATGTTAAGTGCCACAGTTTTTAACAACAACAACAACCCCCAAAAAGTGTTGGTACTGTGTAACCTTGAGTACCCCCTGAAAAGAAAAGAAAAAAACCCTGCCTGTACAGTACAATGCAATATACTTAAATGAAATAGTTACGTTACAGGTAGGAGACTATTTGGTCCTGGATGGCATCCAAAAGTTTACACATAAACAAACCCACACAATAGAAGGGTGTTAATTTCAGATGTCTTCATATGTTTGATATATATATTTGGGGTAATGGTTTTGCACTGTACAACAAAACTTAGGTGTAATGTGGGTTGGTGGGGTTGCTGTTGCTGCTTTATCAAAAGGCTGGATAAGAATTTTGAGGACTTATTTTGGATATAGTAACTCCTGTATTAGAGATGAAAGGTAGACAAGAGGATCACCATAGTCTAATCTTTCCGTTTATTGACAACCTCACAGGTCCAGAGCCTAGAACAGCACAACCAAGTCCTTCTCACGAGATGGAACTTTTTGAAAGAACAAGACAACTCTCTTTCTGAGTTGGATATCAAACTCCTCTACGACCAGTACATGAATAGGCTGAACCTGGAGGTTCGGTCAATTGATGCAGAAAAAGAACAGCTGGATTCAGAACTTGATGAAGTGTTGGATGCCATGGACGCCTTCCGTAGCAAGTAAGTCTTCTCTTCTTTCTCTGGTATCGGGAACTCGTGACCCTCCAGATATCGCTGGACTACAACTCCCATCATCCCTGTCCATGGGCCATGATCAGGTTCCCCACTCCTGTTCTAGGTCTTTCACGTGTTTGGTGGACATATTTATAAAGCATTTCTCTCCTTCTTATCTCTTAATTCATATATTTCTGCATATTCTGTGCACCCCTCAAGGATTACACCTTCATACTTCACATCTGTATCCACTCCAGATAGTTCTGTATTGAGATGAGATGTCATAACAGAGAGAGAGAGAGATTTTCTAGAGGGCTTGTAAAATGAAAGATAACCATTCTGTCCTGTGCTCGAGAGGCAAGAATTCTCCAACAGACCTTTGGTTGACGTACAGAAGACTGCTTTCACCACTGCCCCTAATACATATTTTTATTCTCTAAAGTAAAAACCATGCACTTGCATGGTTGCACAACATAGGAGTTGAGGAGAAAATGTGGTGAGAGTTCAGCAACGCCAGTGTTGTTGAAGCACTGCAGAAGACTTCTTCTTCTTCTTCTTCTTCTTCTTCGCCAATTACTTCGCCTTGACAGTGAGTCCGTAAGTGACTGTGGAGGCCGATTCTGGATCCACATGTCCTTCCACAGTGGGGACATAGGTTTCCAGACTGGTGTTGATCATGGTGAGGGTTTGCCAAATGTGCCTCCCTCTTAGCACATTTCTCCCTTTCCTCCTGAGTTTGAGCATCTTCAAAGTCCATGACACCTTTGGTAAAGGCTGTTCTCCAATTGGACCGCTCGCAGGCCAGTGTTTCCCAATTGTTGGTGTTTGTACTACATTTTAAAAGATTTGTCTTAAACCTCTTTTGTTGACCACCAGCATTACGCTTTCCATTTTTAAGTTCAGAATAGAGCTTTGGAAGACGATAATTGGGCATCCAAACAACGTGACCAGTCCAGCACAGTTGATGTTGAAGAATCATTGCTTTGACACTGGTGATCTTTGCTTCTTCCAGTACACTGGCATTAGTTTGCCTGTCTTCCCAAGTGATATGTAAACAATTCTGGAGACACTATTGATGGACTCTTTTAAGGAGTTGGAGATGGTGTTTATAAGTGGTCCATGTTTCACAAGCATACAGTAAGGTTGGTAGTACTGTACAATAACTTTGTAAATAAGGCATAGTAGGGTCCTAGTACAACAGCAATGGCCAGAAGCTCATTGCGCCAGCATTGAGCCTCCTCTTTTGTTGAGATCTGCTCAGCTGGGCACCGAATATCAGATTGCCAATGCATGAAGAGATTTGTTCTCTTTTGAGAAACAAACAAAACCCCTAATTTTAGACTTGGCTTTGTGAACCGTATTTTAATGTCCTGTTCCAATTGTTGGCTTGATTGCTAGATAATGCATGTTGGCTGAATGTGCAAAGTTCAGCCAAATGGAAAGGAAACGTGAGAAGCAAAGGGAGCTTAATATGTAATTAATTATGTGTAAATGTAGTCTACTTACCCTTCAGTCTCACTCCTCCTACAACATTCAGCTATTCTTTCTCTCTGTTCCTTCCTGGAGTCTGCACTCTTCTAATACCAGCCTGATATTAGTACTTGTTTTCCTGCCTACATTCCTTTTCCTTGGCAGCTTCCTGATTCTAGGACTCCCCACCCAACAGTCAGTTTTTCCTCTTCTATTAGTATATTCACAAGTGACTTCAGGATGCACTTATTTGGTCATAATAATAATATACCTACCTGTGAATAGTCTTAAAAATAAAAAAGATGCATAGATGCAGCCATCTCTGTCATAAACCCTATTTGCAAGTAAGTATTCTCAAGGTCATTGGGACGCGGGTGGCGCTGTGGGTAAAACCTCAGCGCCTAGGACTTGCCGATCGCATGGTCGGCGGTTCGAATCCCCACGGCGGGGTGTGCTCCCGTTGCTCGGTCCCAGCACCTGCCAACCTAGCAGTTCGAAAGCACCCCCGGGTGCAAGTAGATAAATAGGGACCACTTACTAGCGGGAAGGTAAACAGCGTTTCCGTGTGTGGCTCTGGCTCGCCAGAGTAGCTTCGTCACGCTGGCCACGTGACCCGGAAGTGTCTGCGGACAGCGCTGGCTCCTGGCCTCTAGAGTGAGATGAGCGCACAACCTGTCTGTCAAGACTGGCCCGTACGGGCAGGGGTACCTTTACCTTTTTACCTTTATTCTCAAGGTCACACCAACCTAGATAAAAGAGGAATTGGATTGACAGATGGAATAGTGGGTCATTTGATGCTGCAGAATGAGGCCGGTGGGATTTTTGACACCATATCTTTCACATCCATTTGGCAGAGCAGACACAAACCGTGGAACAAAGATCTTGACAATGGGGATGTAGATCTGGGAGATCATCCAGGTGACCCTATGATCCCAACAATCCAGATGTTCAGGGTCATTTAGGTTAAACCATTGGTATGAGAAGGCATTCCCAGTTCCTAAAAATAAAGCCATCTGGATGTTTTCCTAGATCGGCTTTCCCGCTCCTAAGATCTTTATTTTTATTACTCTTGAGCAGGTTGGAATATTTATTACTTTTACTTGCACTGAAGCAATAGAAACATGCCAGGATCCAGTTTGAGAACTTTGAAAAGATATCCCCTGACACCATCAGTCATTAAGCAAACTAATGAGGCTGTCGTTATTACACAATGGCAATGTTTCCCAAGGGAAACGACAACAAAAAAAAACCAGAATATGCCAGCAACCTATTTAACTGTAGAGTTAAAACCTGTGAAATTTCCTTTTAAAGATATTATTGTTGTTCTTTTCATAACAACAGCTGAGAGTTAATTAAATGTTTCTGTCCAAGGGCCATGCATTTCAAATTTATTCTTAGGGCTTCTGATCACTTTTCCAATTGACTAAAGCTTTCTCTCAGTTTTGGACCAGCAAGTTTTATTTAGAGATGTCATGAAAATCATGATTTTCTGCTTGGAAAACATTATAGGTAGAAAATATGTGGGTGCCGGTGGCGGGCTGGGACTAGATGCGTAAAGTGTTGCACAATTAAACCAATTGCCAATAATATGCATGCAACAATCATTTTCAGACAGTCCTCTCCTCTTTTCTGCTTCTTTTCTTCCTTTATCCCTTGCATAATATTGATTCCAAGCTGCATTACATGTAGGGCTGCACAAATTACCGTATTTTTTGCTCTAGAAAATGCACTTTCCCCTCCTAAAAAGTAAGGGCAAATGTGTGTGTGTCTTTTGGAGTGATTGCAGGCTGCGCAGCTATCCCTGAAGCCAGGAGAGCTCTCCTGGCTTCAGAGATAGCCACACGAAGCCTCTTCACGGCAATGGGAGGAATGCTCCCCCTCCCCTGAAGAGGCTTGGCATGGCTATCCCTGAAGCCGTGGAGAAGCGTTGCGCTGCTCTCGCTCTCTGTGCAGCGCTCCTTCAGCGAAGCAGGAGGAGAAATGGAAGGGGCTCCGTTTCTCCTGCTGCTTCGCTGATGGGGTGGTGCGCAGAGAGCGAGAGCTGCTCAGCACCCCTTCCGCAAAGCGGGAGGCAAAACGGAGCCCCTTCCATTTCTCCTCCCGCTTTGCTGGAGAGGTAATGCACAGAGAGGGAGAGAATATTTTTTTCCTTGTTCTCCTCTAAAACTAGGTGAGTCTTATAGTCGGGTGCGTCTTATAGAGCAAAAAATACGGTATGCTCCTGTTTTGGTTTTTGGTCTAGAAATAGTGCTTTCTGTAGAAATATCCCCACCCCCACCCAAACACTTTACTTGTAAGAAATATACACCTTTTTTAAACAGAGCTGAACCAAAACGGAGGCTTTTTGTGCAAAAAGACTTGGAAAATGTGCATTTTCCCATTTGGGCAATTGCTCAGCCCTGTGAAATGGATTTAAACTGTTCTTCTCAGACGGATGGCAGGAAGCTTTTCTCTTGCTCTGATTTGGCTTCTTGCGAACAGCATAGAGCCAGATTTGGTTGGCTTTGGTATCATCTAGAAGCCTGTATGTAACAAGAGATGCCACTGTAGGTAGATATCTATTGGATCAGTCTCCAGCTATTGCAGTTGGTGCCAACATAATCCAAGTTTACCAAATCATATACAATAGTACCTTGGTTCTCAAACTTAATCCGTTCTGGAAGTCCATTCCAAAACCAGAGCGTTCCAAAACCAAGGCACGCTTTCCCATAGAAAGTAATGCAAAATGGATTAATCCATTCCAGACTTTTAAAAGCAACCCCTAAAACAGCAATTTAACATGAATTTTACTAACAAGACCATTGATATACAAAATTAAAGCAATAATGTACTGCAGTCACTCAATCAATCAATCAGTAGCTGAACTGGGTTCCACAAAGTCACAAAAACAAAAAAGAGCCACAAAAATGTGAAATAAATAGCAAAAACAGAAGACAGACCTCATCATAGCACCCAAAACGGAAGTGTGGTACAGTGGTACCTCAGGTTACATACACTTCAGGTTACATACGCTTCAGGTTACAGACTCCGCTAACCCAGAAATAGTGCTTCAGGTTAAGAACTTTGTTCAGGATAAGAACAGAAATCGTGTTCCAGTGGCGTGGCAGCAGCGGGAGGCCCCATTAGCTAAAGTGGTGCTTCAGGTTAAGAACAGTTTCAGGTTAAGTACGGACCTCCGGAACGAATTAAGTACTTAACCCGAGGTACCACTGTACTCAAATCGGAAGCATAACATTCAAAACGGAGCACATTCAGCTTCTGGAAAAAGTTCGCAAACCATAACACTTGTTTCCAGGTTTGCAGTGTTTGGGTTCCAAGTTGTCTGAGTACCAAGGAGTTTGAGAACCAAGGTGCCACTGTATTCAAATATAATGTGTTAACTCTGAAAGCTGTGCTTTTGCTTTTACACATTTATTAACGTTGTTGTAAAAAATTATCTCAAAAACCTGAAGCCATGCTAAAGGGACTTTCTCCTAATATAGCACTGCACTTCAGCTCAAACCAGCTTGACTTGTTACTGGATTGTTCAGAGGCCCCAGTCTACTGTCACAAAAAAAGAGCATATCCTGAGTCTCCATAGTAATCTGGATACCATTTTAGATTTTAGAAAAGTGGGGCCGATTTCAGTAGCGCAGCAATATTTTATCATGGTCTCCTTATTGCAGTCAAAGGTAGATTGCGAAAGGTCAGTGTATTCCAAGTACATTTGTTAAGATCCTCCCCCCCTGCCATTAACTAGCAGTGATATCAGTGCAGATGAAACTGCCATGCTTTTTTAAAGCAAAGGATATTTCAGACCCTCCAAGAGTCCCTATTTTCCAGGGACAGTCCCAGATTTACAGAAGCTGTCCTGGATTTTGACATAATCCCAGAATGTCCCACTTTTCCTTAAGAAGCCCCTATTTTCATCAAAGAAATGTTGGAGGGTATGGAGTTATCCAACTCCCCAAACCATCTGAAGGTAGTCCTGTATAGGGAAGTTTTTTAAATGTTTAGTGTTTTATTATGTTTTTATATAATATAATAAATCTTTATTGCGGTCCAAAGACCCGTAACATAGATTCAGAATAAAATACAGATTCATACAGACAACCCCCTGGGAGAGGAATACCGAATTGATATTTGTTTAGTCTTGAGTATGATGATCTGTGATACGTATGACTACTGAAAAAGCTTTGCCACGGCCACTGTGATATCATTAGACTTGTCATCTAGAAGATATTCAGTATAGTAGGCTTCAGATTTACCCAGCCAATTTGCCAGTAGGGGTTTAGTCAATAGATCCCTAGCTTGCTCATATTGTCTGCAATGCAGTAGGATATGCCTCATACAATCGACGTCCTGAGAGCATGCGCTAACCCTATTCTGATAAGGGATTCCTCTCAGTCTACCATTTAGCACTTCTGATGGAAATACATTTAATCTGGCTTTGG
Organism: Podarcis siculus; assembly: GCA_034642415.1. Classification (NCBI taxonomy): domain Eukaryota; kingdom Metazoa; phylum Chordata; class Lepidosauria; order Squamata; family Lacertidae; genus Podarcis; species Podarcis siculus. Next base: position 536,531 of record JAXCMG010000230.1, on the reverse strand, counting down.
TAAAAAGATTATTATTATTATTATTATTATTATTATTATTATTATTTATACCCCACCCATCAGACTGGGCTTCCCCAGCCACTCTGGGCGGCTTCCAAAAATATATTAAAATACTGTAATACATCAAACATTAAAAGCTTCCCTAAACAGGGCTGCCTTCAGATGTCTTCTAAAAGTCTGGTGGTAGTTGTTCTCTTTGACATCTGGTGGGAGGACGATCCACAGGGAGGGTGCCACTACCGAGAAGGCCCTCTGCCTGGTTCCCTGTAACTTGGCTTCTCTCAGTGAGGGAACCGCCAGAAGGCCCTCGGTGCTGGACCTCAGTGTCCAGGTAGAACGATGGGGGTGGAGACGCTCCTTCAGATGTACTAGACCGAGGCCGTTTATGATGCTGATAAGTTGGTATAGACAGATTTCTAAGATATGCAGGTGTCTAAAAATCGAGCCCGTAGTGAATTCCTACTGCTATCGGGCCACAGATAACATGAGATTGAGATTGGACATCACTCTGTGATATGTCCCAGAGCCTTTGCCTCAGAGATGTTATTATATACATTGGAAGCTGCTGCCCAGAGGCCTTGGGGCAACCCAGTCAGATGGGTAGAGTATAAATTTTATTATTATTATTATTATGGAATAGGACATCCCTATTTTCATTGGAGAAATGTTGGAGGGTATGATATTTGTGTCTTTGGCACACACTTACACCAAGTACACAAGCCCTTTGAATTGTGTCAAATACTTTTACCAATTATTGTGTAAAATCAGTAAGCTGGATATAGCTACTTCTGCAGAATCACATGTGCACAACATTGCAAATTTTATACTGCTTACATATGTCCCGGTTTCCCATCTTCTAGTGAAAGAGAATCCAAACTCTCGTCAGGAGGATATGTTCAATGCTCTATTTCTCTGCTGCAATGTAAAACTGTGATAATGTCCTCATGATTGCATCCCACTTGATCACTTGAATTTCCAGGAACTATCAGATCAGTGGGCTTCAAAACCTTCTTCCCTTAAGGAATCCTTGACATGAATTTGCCTTTCAAGGAGCGGATGCACATGGCAAAGGTTTGGCGAGCATGTTGCGTGTGTAGGTCCCCAGGCCACCCCTCAAATAATTTCACACATAACACGTAATTTTAGTTTTGGTTTTTGGGCACTATTTTAGCCACAACTTTATTAAAATACAAAATCAGTGAGTGGTTGTTTAGACATTGGTTATGACTATCTGTCCCCCCGCCTGGGACAGAACTGACATACCGAGGTCCGATCGGAAGCCAGTAGAAGGGAAAGTCAAAATTGGGGATCATTTGAGCTAAGCGTCGGACCCACGCCGCTCACCCCAGCCGCTCCCCAAGGCTTGCCGGCCCTGGTCCCATGACAGGGATTGGACGAAATCGTGGCAAGCCCCAGGATTCCTTTAACGGAATTCCCTTCAGTGCAATAGGAGGGGCAGGCACAGCCTATCCTGACCCCTCCACCACCAGCATTTATAACCAATTCTAACCGCAACCTTTCAAGTTGTGACGAATTGCTAAGTAGTAGGCAAAAACCAAATGGCACAGCCAATCAGCCAAATGGCAAAATTCCTACTAGGCCCCTGCACCAAGGCAGGCGACCCCATGACAGGCAAAGCAAGGTCAACCGGAACACAGGGCGGGCGGGTGATCTGATGCACTCTGCATAAGAGAAAGAGAAACCAGAGTGCCCCAATATTTAAAGTCTATGGTCCCACCCACCCAATTTGCAACATGCAATTTGCCCCAGCAACCCGGTTATCCAATCAAAGTACCAGGCAACAACCATTAACCTGCCTGGCAACAATAGGGCTGGCCCGGTGGCCCACACCGCAACACGCACTCTCATTTATTGGAGAACGCGCTTTGTTAGGTGCATTCCTCAGTTTGTGCAAAGCATCAACGCACCTGACATGTTATATTTAGCTATGTGTTCCACAAGAACTGAGGGTATAGCCAAAATGTCTGGCACTTTCAAGACTGCACATCATCATCATAATTTTATTATTTATACCCCACCCATCTGTCTGGGTTTCCCTAGCCACTCTTGGTGGCTTACACATTGCAAGGATATATTGTTAAAGGTGCACAAGCTGTTGTCCACCATTGCTGCTCTTCTCATTAATAAACCTCTTAGCCCCCAGGATTACTTGGAACACAGTCTGAAAACTTCAGTCTGAAAACTTCAGCCTAATGTCATCACACTTGTGTGCAGACACTAACATGAGAGCCACTGTGGTGTACAGTGGTACCTCGGGTTACATACGCTTCAGGTTACAGACTCTTCAGGTTACAGACTCTGCTAACCCAGAAATAGTACCTTGGGTTAAGAACTTTGCTTCAGGATGAGAACAGAAATCGCGCGGCGGCGGCACGGCAGCAGAAGGAGGCCCCAATAGCTAAAGTAGTGCTTCAGGTTAAGAACAGTTTCAGGTTAAGAACAGACCTCCAGAACGAATTAAGTACGTAACCAGAGGTACCACTGTACTGGTTAGAGTGCTGGACTGGGGCCTGGGTAGCCAGGGTTCAAAACCCCACTCAGCCACAAAACTCACTCAGCGATCTTGGCCTAGTTACTGTCTTGAAGCCTAAGCTAACTCATAAAGCTGTTTTTAGCATGAAATGAGGTGGGGCAGAACCATATATGCTGCCTTGAGTCCTTTGGATAAAAGATGGGATAGAAATGTAATAATAAAATAAAATATTTTAAAAATAAGGTATACAATATGGGTTTTACCTAGTGGGCACTTTACAATTATTCCCACCACCACCCTCCTTGCCCTGCACTGGTGATTCTTGGTGAGGATCTCCAACTGTTGTAGTTGGGAAGGAACCTTCCATGTCCGTATGAGCCAACTCCTGAATGCAACTCCTTGATCCTAGGGACTCCTACGCAATCAGCCCTGGTTAAAGGAACGTGGATGGTTTGGCAGGCTTTGATCAGGTTGCTCTGCAACCCCATCAAGACCGACATGCCTCCTGCTTGCTCCTCTCCTACCTCCCTCGGGTAAAGTATGTCAGGGCCTTGCAATACGTAAAGCCTTCTCTCAGGGTGGGCTGAAGGCAGGAGGTATCAGAAGGAGTTGCAAAAGAGAATGAAGAGGGATCAGGGTTGTATGCATGAGGCAGGCTGTAATTAAGCGTAGCGTGTGTGCTCTGGCAACAAGCCAAGCATTCCAGCCAAAGGGCAGAAGAACCAGAAGAACCAACATTTCTGCCACTATCCTTGTAATGGGGCTTATGAAAGAGGTAGCTCCCAGGGTGGGGAGGAGGTTCTGTCATCACCCATTCTGAATTGGAAGAGCTCTCATCCCTCAGCCTCGGGCTCTTTCTGTTCGTTGGGGCTTTTTCATACAGAGTCATGGTGTCTGCGTTGACTGCACTGCTGGTTCAGGGGCTTCAGGGTTTGACTTAGCCCAGCAAGTCACCTTGCATGTTCAGGTCTCACTTCAAGTACAGTAGAGTTATGGAATGTGTGACCACCAAATGTTCTTGGACTCCAGTTCCTATCAACCCCAGCCTGCCTGGCCAGTGGTCAGTAATGAAGGGAGCTCTGGTCCAAGAACATCTGCAGGGCCACAGTTTCCCCATCTCTGGAACAGAGGTTTGCAAGACCAGCTTCTATTATGGCTTCTGAATGGCCAGGCCTGTCCTTCTGTCCTTGCCTGGATTTCTGCTTGTTGAATTTGTTCCCTTACCCCTGCTTGAAGGCTCCTACGCCAGATCTCAAAACTGGGCGAACATTTCCATGGCCCCAGCCTAATTCTGTCAAAGCACTTCATTGTAAAATACAGTGGTACCTCGGGTTACAAACACCTCAGATTACAAACGCTTTGGATTACAGACTCCGCTCACCCAGAAGTAGTACCTTGGGTTAAGAACTTTAACTCAGGATGAGAATAGAAATCGGGTGGCGGTGGCGCAGTGGCAGTGGGAGGCCCCATTAGCTAAAGTGATACCTCAGGTTAAGAATGGTTTCAGGTGAAGAACAGACCTCCGGAACGAATTAAGTTCATAACCAGAGGTACCAGTGTAATGAGTAGTGAAGATCATTGTGACATAGTAAGTACTTCCGTGGTGATAGGCTCTGATATGTCACTGCCAGGGCTTTTTTCAGCCAGATTTCACTGGAGCTCAGCTCTGGCACCTCTCAGGTGGGCACCATTGCCATTCTAAGAGAACAAGGGAGATGTTTATACTGAGCTCCAGCACCTCTTCTAGAAAAATAGCACTGGTCACTGCACACATTAGAAAAACACCCTTTTAATGAAGATGACCAGACCTGTGGAGGTTGTTCCATTACCCTACCCAAATTTTCTGTGTTCTGCAAGAAATGAGAGAAGCATGAGGGAAACTGAAGAATACAATAGTGTGATGTTGATGGTGTCCTGCAAATGCCCTGAGTCAGTGAACAAAGTGTGGCTTTTACATAGTAAATGCCTAGTGTAGAAGTTATAGATGGCTTTCAAAGAGGATTAGACAGTCTGATGGAGAAGAAAGATATCAGTGGCTACTAGTCAAGAACCTGCATGCCTCTGAAGACCAGTTTCTGGAGAACAGCAGCAGAAGAAAGCTATTGTCCTTCTCTCCAACTTCTGTGTTTGCCATAGGCATCTGGTTGGAAACAGGATGCAGAAGGGGACAGACCAGTCCATCTCAGCAGAGCTCTTCTTATTTGTGTTCAGGTTCAGCCCCCACTTTGCCCCCAGTCTGGCACATTTAAAGAGAGAGACTTATTCTCCAGGTTGCAGCCTGGGAACCCTACTGTGAGGCACTGTGCAATGCTAAGGCACAAGGTGCAAACTGAAACCAACATCTTAAGGTAATTTAAAGAGCTTTCTACCTGGCAGAGGGGGAAAGAATTAAATGCAGTTTCCTGGTTCTGCCCAGAAACCGAAAGGCGGGGGGCAGGAGTAAAATGTATCACAGTCGTATCGATAACACACAACATCTGGAGCCCTCCAGCCATGCCTCAACACCACTCTCATTTGATCTCAGGAAAGGCATGCTTTTTATTACTTAGACAATAACAAGGTATTGCATTACTGAAGAGAAAGCATTCTAAGTTGTTAGGGGATATTAATGCAGTCCATTGTGTTCAAAGCTTGCCTCAGGGGCCCCTGTGGGACCTGCATGCCACCCAAGGCTACATTCCACTACTTCCTATTGAGAAGAAAATGGATCACAAGTGTCTTTATGACTGCAGGCTGCCAGCATCACAAAATGGAGTTGCCTCACTCCCATCCCATCATCTTTAGCTCCTTAACAAACCTGTTTAAAACACCTACAGTGATGGAGAGTCTTCTGGGAACTTAGATACAAGGGGGCACCACCCTGTCCATCCAGTTCTGTTAAGCCTGGAGATGTTGGCATTGTCATCCTTTGGCAAAGCTGTATGTAAGTTGAGCAGATGAAATTGGAGATATAGGGCTTTGAGACCTTAGTCATTGTAGTTCTAACGTTTGCTGCTGCACACTGTAGAAAGGATGGAAGCAGCAGGTGGTGGTGAACATCAGTCAACACAATGCAACTCTTCCCATCACAATAATATAAAATGGCAGCAGCTGCCCTAGGTGTCCGCTCTGTATTTGGTGTTCTCTAGAAAGGTTCCATTAGTTGAGCACCTTGGTTCACATTTTGAAACTCTATAATTATTGTTCCATGCAGGGGGGTGGCAGTTGCTGTTTCTTTTACCATAGGTAAAGGGACCCCTGACCATTAGGTCCAGTCGTGGCCGACTCTGGGGTTGTGGCGCTCATCTCGCTTTATTGGCCGAGGGAGCCGGCATACAGCTTCCGGGCCATGTGATCAGCATGACTAAGCCGCTTCTGGCGAACCAGAGCAGCGCACGAAAATGCCGTTTACCTTCCCACCGGAGCGGTACCTATTTATCTACTTGCACTTTGACGTGCTTTCGAACTGCAGGAGCAGGAACTGAGCAATGGGAGCTCACCCCGTCGCGGGGATTCAAACCGCCTACCTTCTGATCGGCAAGTCCTAGGCTCTGTGGTTTAACCCACAGTGCCACCCACGTCCCTTGTTCTTATACCATAGGATATAATATAAGCATTCTTGATGCAGATAAGGTAAAAGAGCAGCATCATCATGGAAAGTAACCATATGAAATTGGCATCTGATGCAGAGTTTCCCAAACTTGGGTCTCCAGCTGTTTTGGGACTACAGTTCCCATCATCCTTGACCATTGGTCCTGCTAGCTTGGGATGATGGGAGTTGTAGTCCAAAAACAGCTGGAGACCCAAGTTTGCGAAACCTTGATCTGATGTGATAAGGAACTGTGGTGTGGTGTTGAAGAGGACGACAAAGGACCTACAGCCACCAGCCACCAGCCACAATCGTTTTGAATTGTGCTTGGGAAGAAGGAAATGGGGTGGTGCAGATGAAGGAAATCTCTTTTGTTCTTTGAGGCAGTGGGATGACGTGATTAGCCACATGCTAATTAGAGATTGTTTTCCTACATCTTCTGCACTCGCCCAGTGCCCTTATTTTGTCTGCTATTATTTCTCACGTTATTTCTCCTCCCAAACATTTTCTAGTCATTCTACAGACTCTTTAGGGCAGGGGCAATCTCTTATTGCAGCATTATCTGTACAGGATCCAGCAGAATGGGCCCGTCATTCAAAATTATGTCTCTAAGAGGTATGATAATTCACAAGTTAATGAGATGATAGCTCAGGCGTGACTTTTTTGTGTGGCATGTGAGTGGGATGGGATGGATGTGAGGGAAACACCGGTTCTGTTTCCTAAACAGAAAATGGAAATCCATCTAGAGCAGCTAAATTATATGCACTGTTTAAATTATACCTTCTGCCATTCCGTTCATACCAGTCATCCCTCTTTTCCTTTAGATATGCGGAAGAAATAAACCAACAGATCTTGAGAGCCTAAATTATATACACTGCTTAAATTATACCTTTTTGCCATTTCATTCATACCAGCCATCCTTCCTTTCCTTTAGATATGAGGAAGAAATAAACAAACGCACTGGGATGGAATTCACCTTCATGACACTCAAAAAGGTAAAGTAGACCCAAAACTCTTCAGTTTCACATCCATGCAGTGGTTTTGCTGGTTCCCAGCCCTATACCCACCTCCCTCGATGACAGCTGCATCACTGGCAGGTTTACATAAAATCTCTTATGGAAGAGAGAGAAAACTTTTAAAGGCTTTTCCATTTTGGGGGGTTGGGCCACTTCTTTTGTTTAAACCAGGAACCCCAAGATTGTCCCTTGATAAGATTGTCTGCTTTGGAATGGACACAGACAGGCATGAGAGAGAGACAAAAAGAGAGAAAATGGACTGGTTTTGAATGGGGTGGATATGGTTTCAAAGAGAGAGAGAAATGGAAATAGTGTGGTTAGACCTGACTAAGTTGTGTCTGCCTGAAAAGGGTGGTTATAGGTCCATTTGGACCACTAGGAATAAATGAAAAACAAACACAGTGATTATTTAAACCAAAAGGGTTGAAGTTCAAAAAGGTGTCAACCATCTCTTTTTTAATATAATTTATACGCTGAAAAAAATATTACTGAAATGAATAAAGTGAAAGAGGGGTTGAAAATTGAGTTCTCAAAATTAGACATTTTGGCTTTTTAATTTTCAAAATTGATTTGCACTTTCTAATCCAACTTGTTAGTTTTGTCAATGTCCTGGCTGCCACTTGCAGGACAAGCGAAACTTGGACTGCGATAATTGTCAAATCCTTACAGCATTTGTTATTTCTAGATACTGCTGTAAATGAATCATGATTTTGGGCAGCAGCCATATTATTGTATCGAATAATTTTGGCCTCTGACCTTGATTATAATTATTCTTCTGAAAAGGAGGTTTTAAAAACATTGGAACCAAGACAACCTGTAATTGTTCATTGTCATCTGGCAGTCAGACAAGCATGTCTGGGACAAACCTGTATGATTATAAGAAACTTGTTCAAGATTTCCATGATGTTTTAAGTGCAAACAGAAATTTCCAGCCTTTCCTGTTCTTAAGGCATAACGACGCTCTTGTGTTACTTCTAAGTTGCCTCACTCCACCTCTTGATGGACAGCCTTGAATGTTCATTGAAGGTGATTGCTATGGGGACCTTTAAGTACGAAACAAAGCTGGGCGTCAAAAAATATTCCCTGTGATATGCTGCTGCTGCTATGAATTACGAATTCCTTTTACATGTGTTCATCCTGCATTGAAACCAGCTTGCAACTACCTTTCTGTTTACTCTGCTGGTGCCATTCAACAACCTAATTTTTTCTTCTAATTCAAAGAGTAATTTGTGGACCAGCCCAACTTCCTTCCTTCTGTGAGCCACCTAATTTCCAATAGAACGAAGAGTTATATGCAACAATGTCATACCATTTGGGCAAGGACTTCTCCTTGTGCAACAAAACTTTCCCTCCCTCTCCACCCCCCCATCCCAAATCTGTTTATGGGGTTCCCCCTAACCAGAGGCAACATCTTTTCAAGTTGATTGAGGGGCCCGATCAACATCCTGATGTCACATATGCAATGTCCTGAGGGCCGGGGGGCAGAGCCAAACGTCCTCTGAACATTAAGGGGGTCTGGTCTCATCAAAAATACATTGGGGGGACTGCCTTAGCCCCTAGGAGTTGATGTAAAGGTAAAGGTGAAGGGACCCCTGACCATTAGGTCCAGTCAAAGACTACTCTGGGGTTGCGGCGCTCATCTCGCTTTACTGGCCGAGGGAGCCGGCGTTTGTCTGCAGTTTTTCCGGGACATGTGGCTAGCATGCCTAAGCCGCTTCTGGCAAAACCAGAGCAGCTCAGGGAAATGCTGTTTACCTTCCCGCCGGAGTGGTACCTATTTATCTACTTGCACTTTGATGTGCTTTTGAACTGCTAGGTTGGCAGGAGCAGGGACCGAGAAACAAGAGCTCACCCCGTCGCAGGGATTCGAAGCACCGACCTTCCGATCAGCAAGCCCTAGGCTCTGTGGTTTAGACCACAGCACCACCCGCATCCCAGGAGTTGGTGTGCATGCCCCTAACCCTCCAGAGCAAATGGCAGCATGAGGAAAAGGAGAGGGAAGGGAAGTTTGTTGCAGAAGCCCTTGCACAAATGAAACAACTTTGTTGGATGCAACCCTAAAGCAGCGATAAAATCTTACATATATTTTGGGACATGGAGCAAAAGGGAAGTGTATAACCCAAACCTAAATGAGAGCAGGTACACATACCAGAGCTCCCTCAATCTGTGATTTTGGTTTCCAAACAGGAAATTTGGAGTTCCTCTAAAGTAGGGATATGGAACCTGTGGCCCTCTGGATGCCGTTGGACTCCAACTCCCATCAGCCCCATTCAACATGGTTAATGATCAGGGATGATGGGGGTTGTGGTCCAACAGCATCTGGGTGGCCTCCTCAAAAACTTCCGAAAAGTTTCCCAACAAGAAGATAGGTGGAGGAGGAAAAGCAAACCTGGAAAGTAGATTGTACACATGTTGTGATCTTCCATAGCAACATGCAGCTTCAGAAGAAGGCTGGGTGAGTGTTGGACGCAGCTCAAATGTGGCAGCAGTGAGACTGAATATGCTTGCCATCACCTTATACAAATTGAGTATGCCCCAGAATAATCTGCACTGCCTGGAGATGGAGTAGTAAATGTGTTAGAAGGTTCATTAACAAAGAAGTCAACATGGAAAGTGTTCCTGAAAAGCAGAAGGTTTTTTTTAAAACCACTGATCTTTGGCATGGGTGTATGTTTTTAAGCAGCTTGCATTTTGTAACGGCACATATGGAAGCAGGAGTATCAGTGTATGATTATTCAATCCCTGTGGTACTGAATGGGGAAGGTCAGAGTTATGGTGGGAATGTTTAGAGAGCATCTAAGCATTGGTCAAGGGACGCGGGTGGCACTGTGGGTTAAACCACAGAGCCTAGGACTTGCCAATCAGAAGGTCGGCGGTTCGAATCCCCGTGACGGGGTGAGCTCCCGTTGCTCAGTCCCTGCTCCTGCCAACCGAGCAGTTCGAAAGCACGTCAAAGTGCAAGTAGATAAATAGGTACCACTCCGGCGGGAAGGTAAACAGTGTTTCCCTGTGCTGCTCTGGTTCGCCAGAAGCAGCTTAGTCATGCTGGCCACATGACCCGGAAAAACTGTCTGCGGACAAATGCCAGCTCCCTCAGCCTATAGAGTGAGATGAGCGCGCAACCCCAGAGTCGGTCACGACTGGACCTAATGGTCAGGGGTCCCTTTACCTTTAAGCATTGGTCAGCAGAGGGTACTTCTCCCCCTCCCCAACAATATGTTGCAGCACTCTTAACTTTTGGTCAAAAGTTCCAACACAAATGATAAAACACAAACTCTTCTTCTCTTGCTGTTCTACACAGGATCTGGACAACGGCTTCCTGCACAAAACTGAGCTTGAAGCGAAACTGAGTGGACTTCTTGCTGTAGCAGAGTTGATGAAAAATATCTATGAACAGGTAAGAGGAAGCATGAAAGAGCAAGGTGGGCTACAGGTGTGTTTTGCTTGCGTAAACATTGGACTGTTGGTCTATGGTAAATTTCCAGAGAGAATTCAGTTTTCTGTATGTTCCTAATTCAGTGAAGGTTCTCCTTAGTGCCTGTTCAGTTTTTAAACAAAACACAGAGACACCTGTGGGTTACAGCTCATTCTCCATACAAAATCAGTGCAAAGCGAACAATGCTGCCACATAATAATTGGTGGGAACCATGCAATTTGATCCTACAGCAACACTGTCTGAGGCGTCAGAGCACACCAAGTGACACTTTCTCAGCCAAGGCTGATCCCTTAAGAACAGCCTTGCAAGACAAGGCAAACTCTTTTTTCAAAACAACACCAGCACAGTAGCTTCAATGATGGCCAGAGACAAATTAGGAAGACAACTGCAAATTATAATTTAAAAATAAATAAATCAGGATTTATTTACTTTGACAAAACGCATAGAGCATGTAGTTGTGACATGTGCCCACCCTTCCAAAACATATTACACCAAACATATTATGACCCAAGCTGTGAAGCAAGACCTCTAATCTCCCCCGCGCACAGGATCTGCAACCAGGGTGCAATGACAGCCCTACTTGTTTGAGACACAAACATCTTTAGCTGCTCCAGGAAGGAATTCCCCAGCAGCACTCACTCTCCTGCCCACATCGCCCTCATTGCATTTGGCCTAGATACATAATCAGACGGTGACTTTTCCTTAGGAATTCAAGATATGCTATCCGCAAGGAGAGTCTGCTGAACTGCTTGGCTCAATCTCACATGACAGTTCCTCTCCGTTGTGGAGACTGGCCCAGCCTTGCCAGTTGCTTTGGAAAGCCCATTCTCTTGAGGACAATCTTTCTCACTCTCGTTTCTCAACCCATTTCTGTTTTGCTCTTGGAATCCTGCTCCAATACTTTTTTCTTAAACCAAGCTTTTGTGCAATCACTCCGACCCCATCTACCACCTCCTACCTGTGGCAGATATAGCGCCTTTGCCCTGCCCTCTCTTGAAATGCAGGCTTGCTTCAAGCCACTTGACCTTCCCGGATTTGATGCCAAATAAATTAAGGAAGAGGTGTTCCAAAGCTTTCCTGAGCTTTATCATGCACATTGAGGTTTAGAACTCCCATTTATTGCTCCCATTTCACAGACAGTGCTCCAGCGATCAGCATAAAATGACTCCAAGGTTATTACATTAATGGAGTGGCCTGTTAATTAGAGTAGAGCTAGTTTGTCACCATGTCTCCTTTGCTTCCATTTTTCTTGTGCATTGGTTGCTTCGGCCAAAAGGTAGAGACCGTAATGGTTGCTAGGACTGGCAGAGATTACTTTTCTTAGGCTCTTTCCATGGATGTGTTGTATCTTCCTGTGCCTCTGGTCCTTTCCCTCCCTACTTTCTATTTCACAAGCAGTGTTAGTAGGCAGAGAGCCAGCAGAAGTTTCCATATACAAATGCAAATGTCACCAGCAGTAAGAGATCATAACAGCAGCAGTGGATTCCTCTACCCGCTGCCCACCTGCTTTTCCCTCAGATTGCACCATACACATTTTAGCACCCTCTGGTCCTCAGCTTCAGGATGCTTTACTTATTTCAAGCAGGTTACTAGACCTTGAGGTTACTGAAGTAAGTTTGAAAATGTGTGGGCAGTGTCTAGGACAAAAATTCAGAAGACAAAGTAGAGGCTGAATAGGATTTCCAGTGTCCAAGACACATAGCTGAATATTCTGGGTACACACTGGGAGGGACAAATGGCTTTCAGAAGCAATATGTGAACAGACATGTGCACAGTTGTTTGACCTGCTTCATTCATAATCGCTGTGAGATCTACAGATGGAGGGTGGCTTACAAATTTAGTAAATAATTATGGCCAGCTTTACATGGCACTGAAATCTAGACATTTTAAACGCAAACAGCCCCATCTCTGTTCTGCATGAACAGAGAAGTCAGAGTTATAACCAAGCCTAGACTGCAGTAGTGTTAGGAGTAGGAATGTACGGATGTGTCCAGGGCTGGATTTAGGTTTGATGAGGCCCTAAGCTACTGAAGGTAAGGGGGCCCTTTATATTCTCAGCTGTCCTTTGTTAACAACAAATTGTCGCTGTTTTTTGTGTTGAATATATGCTATATGGTAATTTATGGACCTAATAGGTTTCTAAAGCCATTTGCACATAACAAAATATGTATTTTATCAAATTAATTGATATAGAAATGAGCAAACTAATGATATTTTAGGGAGCAGGCTAGCAGGCGGGGCCCATTACTTACATCATAGGAGTCTATACAACACAAAACACCGTTGCTGTATGTGGGTTTTATTTTCTTTGTTTTTATCTTATATTTTGGAAATGTACATCCAGGGTTTTTTTTCCTTTAAATTGTTTTGTGGCCCCCAAGAGAGTGGGGCCCTAAGCCAGTGGTGGAGCTTCATGCTCTGGCACCGGGGGGTGGAGAATAGGTGGGGGCATAGCTGTGGCGTTTCCCAGGGTGTGACGCACCACCCAAAGGGGCGTGGTGCCCAGCATGGGCGGGGGCAGCCGCAATGGCACCCCACTGGGATCACACTGCCTGGAGCGGTGCGCTCCCTCCCGCACTTCTCTTCCTCCGCCAGTGCCCTAAGCTATAGCTTGTTTAGCTTATACATAAATCCAGCACTGGGTGTGTCTCAATCCACTTTCCTCTAGTATTTTCCATTGCACAGCTATTGGTTAATTTTGCACAAGCCTTTCTTCTGTTTCTCTGTCCAACATTATGGAAATAACTTTTCTAAACGTATCATAGCACTTGAGGTGGGAGGGAAATTCCATTCAGTTCGTTCTATAGGCAAATGTACCAAATTTGCACTTCCCAGACCAATATGCAAATTGGTGGCCTGCGGTGACATTTTTCCTAGGGGAACAGTTAGGGCCAGAGGCACCAGCTTTTGAGGGTGATGGGGGGGTGTGACGTCACGTGTGTGAGCTTCCTGGGCTTTGGGAAGAAGGCACCAGGGGGACATTTAGGGCTCTAGCCTAGTTCCCCTAGTCCACTGACTGCACCCCACTGATGCAAACCAAAATACAGCTATCTTTCAGCATTTGCAGTTATCCAAATTTTGTGATGCAGTTATCTAACCAAACAATGTCTACCAAATATATATATATGCATGTATTAGGGGAAATTGTATCAAGGTGGCATTGTTTGTGCTTCAAGTATCTAGACTGAAGATTCTGGTCCATGAAAAGCAGGGTATGAATGAAAAGGGTCAGTCAAATGCAGTTGTTTAACATTTTGTTGAGTAGCCAGTCATTTTAATTATTGTTTTAATGGGGTTTAAAGAGTGTACACTGCCCTGATATTTTATCAGAGGGTGGTATATATAAATAAAAATGTGCACACATGTCTACCTGATTTGTTCATATATGTTTATATATTGTGTTCTGATAGCCATTTGCCTCTCCCAATCTTTAAACAGAACCTTCAGCTATGTGTCTCGAAAACTGGATATTCTGTTCAGTCTTCACTTTGTCAGAGTTCATGAATTTACAGAGGGGGAGCCCTGTTGGTCTTTAGCAGCAAAATCAACTACCTTAAAGATAAAATTAATGAAGTGGCTAAAGGCTCATCACAAAGCCATCTGCCTGGCTCCGCCTTCTGCCATGACTCTTGGCCCCTCCCCAAAGTTGCCAGCCTTAATTGCTGTAGAGTTAACATATCCTGGCTGTTGCCATTCTTCTGTGAATGCTTCAGAACTGTGCACACATACTTCTCTCTGCATATATACCTCTAGGCTTTAGTTCCTTTTAAAATGAGGGTGTAAAGGTAAAGAGACCCCTGAACGTTAGGTCCAGTCGTGGCCGACTCCGGGGTTACGGCACTCATCTCGCTTTATTGGCTGAGGGAGCCGGCGTATAATTTCTGGGTCATGTGGCCAGCATGACTAAGCTGCTTCTGACGAACTAGAGCAGCACACGGAAATGCCGTTTACCTTCCCGCCGGAGTGGTACCTATTTATCTACTTGCACTTTGACGTGCTTTCGAACTGCTAGGTTGGCAGGAGGTGGGACCAAGCAACGGGAGCTCACCCCGTGGCGGGGATTCGAACCGCCGACCTTCTGATCAGCAAGTCCTAGGCTCTGTGGTTTAACCCACAGTGCCACCCGCGTGCAAAAATTCTTGTTTACTTTACTCAGGAAATAGGTATATATGGAAGAGACAGGAATTTGAGAACTCTGCTTGGTGGCAAGCAGTTTTTTGCTACAGATGGGCAAACCGTGGATTCCAGCCTCTGCCTTTGTTCCTTCACAGTGAGGCAAGAGTCAGGGCAAGCAAAACTGCAACCCTCCATGTGGAAACAGTTTTAAACTTCCCATAAAAGTGAGGAAAAACCAAAGGGCTGAGACTGGTGGAGTGAATCCATTTGCCCAATGGAGATTGGCTGTCACAAACCAAGGTTGTTTGGAGAAAGGCATAGGTTGGAGGAGAAAGAAGCTGGACAAAAACCCCCAAAGTGTTCTGGCTTCGGAATCCTTCAAGTTAGATCTTGCCTGTACTTCAGCCACACAGGCATGTGTGTGTGGTTTGCTAGCTGGGATTATGATGCCTTTGAGAGTTACTGAGCTGAATCCAGTCTTTATTAGGTACAGTCCGGGCACCCTTCCTCTGTATCATGACAGCATCAGTCATCCTGTGGGTATGTGCCAGAGGTCAGGGAGCTGCTACATGTGAGAGAGAGAGAGAAAAAAAAAGGAAAGAAAAAAGGGAGGGAGGGAAGAAGGAAGGAAGGAAGGAAGGAAGGAAGGTTGGTTTTGGATTTAGGTGGAAATAGGGAATAGCTCATGGGCAGAGCTCATGTTTTCATGCAAAAGGTCTCAGGTTCATTTTCAGATGGGATGTTAGGATTTCACCCCTCCCTACGCTGCAGTTATAGGATTGTTGGATCACATGTCTGTATGTAATGCATTTCAGCTGCTGATTGTTTGAGCTATATAAGCAGAAAGGGAGATACACTGTTAGCTCCCTACCTCCCACTGTTCTCTCACAGTGATGTTTTGTTTCAGAGTTCTCTCTGAGGAAGAGAGAGAAAGAGGAGCCATGTTTATTTTATACTGTTTGTACTGTTATGTTTGATTTCATTACACTAAATAAGGATTAGATGTTACACCTCAAGGCTAACGCTTTTATTTTGGACTCTGCTGGCCATGTGCTCATGTCCCAAGAGGGTATAGGTCGCATCAGTGTGACGGGAGACTGGAGTGAAGTAATCCTGGGCGACACTGCATTGGAGAAAGGCACAAGGCCTCGGCATTGTCTCCCAACAGGAAACACCCCTTCTTGACACCCCAGTGTGCTGATGTTGGTTAGCATAGACATTTCTGAGCAAGATGGACCAATGGGGGTGGTATGATAGTAACCTGCCTTGTAGAGTTGTTGTAGGGATTACTGAGGTGTAGGGACATATTTTCCACCTTACACCATCTTCCCCACTGTGGTAAGATGTATTATATTTCTGTTTAAATTATAGTCATTATTTCTAAACTTGCTTCTGCACATATAATGTGTGTGTGCACATTTTATGCAAAGCTGTGGCCTCCTTTGCCCTGTCTCTGGGCATTGTGCTAAGGTTATCTTATGCTAAGATAATGTCGGTGAAAAGTTTTGAATAAGTGATAAGTAATGTTAACTAATATTATATCCATGCACAGCTGAGCTTCCAGTCCTTTGTTGCGAGCGGTAATTACATGACCTTGCATATGCATGGCAACAACTCAAGCCCGGTCTTCTTTCTGCTGTACCTAGGAACTTGAAGAGGTGATGTCACAAATCAAGGACATCTCTATTGTGGTGGGAATTGATAACAACCGATACAACCCTGACCCTCACCGGATCGTGGAGGATGTGAGAGCTCAGTATGAAGACCTGGCTATCAGGAGCTGGGAAGAATTAGAGGCACTCACACGAAGCAAGGTACACACCTGCTCGTCAATGAGAACTGCCCCCAAACTCTTTGGTGGTGACACCAGTCCTAATGGAAAGACACTGCAAAGGTGGAGGGCTTAAAATGCCAGAGCTGCTCAAAGAGAGAATGCAGAAATGGATGGGTGAAGAACTTAATATGAACCGACCTGATCTGCTCCTCCCAGACTAATGTGTGGAGATGGGATAGTCTGAGAGCCAGTGTGGTGTAGTGGTTAAGAGCGATGGACTCATAATCTGGTGAACCGGGTTCGATTCCCCGCTCCTCCACATGCAGCTGCTGGGTGACCTTGGGCCAGTCACACTTCTCTGAAGTCTCTCAGCCCCACTCACCTCACAGAGTGTTTGTTGTGGGGGAGGAAGGGAAAGGAGAAGGTTAGCCACTTTGAGTCTCCTTCGGGTAGTGATAAAGAGGGATATCAAATCCAAACTCCTCTTCTACTACTAATACATACATATCTGATGTAGACCAGAGAGTGGGGGATTTTGGTCTAATTCCCACAAAATGATTATCTGCTCTGAAATATTAACCCACAGAGGAATTTGCTGGATGCTTTACAGCTGGCCTGACTGTATTTCTCCCAATATTTCTCTCTTCATAAAACATACATATATAGTATGTTTCTTAAAAGCCTGGGAAAGTAGCATGAATTTAGGTCATGTTGAATTACAACCCGGATAGCCCATGGACAGGGCTATTCTTTTAGTATATGCCCCGCACTTAGGAAATTGACAGCTGCTTGGTTCCACCATGGCACTGCATAGCTTGCAAAAATATACAGATAGGGCAAGTAGCAACAACAGATGAATGGAAAGGGGTAGACCTGATTCGTCCTTGGTGGGCAGAATTGATGGTCATCTCCCAGTGATGGGAAGGAAGTAAAGAGACCTCAGGAATTTGGCATGAATGGCGATACCCAGACCAAGCATGCTGAAGCGGCAAGGAAAGGGGAAGAAAATAAGGGTGAATAATGGGAAAGGGGATGTGCAAGAAGAAAACAGATTTATCATTCAGTTGGGAAGGATTAGATGCTGCCGCTTTGGTCAAAAGGGTAATTCTATATGTGTGTGCTAATCCCCAGGGCTCAGGAGTTCTTAGAAAGGAAGGAAGTTTTACACAGAAAGTCCCAGCGGTAATGAGTACAATCAATGATTGTTTATGGCCCCTCCATTCCTTGATCCTCTTACTTGGTGCCCATGCGTCGCTTTGTTAACAGGAGGGTAATGTATTTTCATTTTCTCCTCCAGCTGAGTGAAAGAGAGGTGCTGTCTGCTAAGTATGGTGACCATCTCCTTCAAGACCGGAGGGTGATTGCCGAGTTAAACATACAGATCCAGAAAATGAGGTCCTGCATTGTGTCCTTGAAAAGCCAAGTAAGATGTGGCTGGTGGGAGGTGGGAAAACAAGAATGAGAGGGGGGGAAACCCAAGACATATGCCAAATCAAGATTGCACATAGATGTTGTACACACACACACAATGTAAAAGTGCATGCTTTTTGCTATTCTTATATTATATTCTAATTAGGTGTATATATGGCTGTAGCACTGTGGGTTAAACCACAGAGCCTAGGACTTGCCGATCAGAAGGTCGGTGGTTCGAATCCCCATAACGGGGTGAGCTCCCGTTGCTCAGTCCCTGCTCCTGCCAACCTAGCAGTTCAAAAGCAAGTGCAAGTAGATAAATAGGTACCGCTCCAGCGGGAAGGTAAACGGCATTTCCGTGCACTGCTCTGGTTCGCCAGAAGCGGCTTAGTCATGCTGGCCACATGACCCGGAAGCTGTATGCCGGCTCCCTCGGCCAGTAAAGCGAGATGAGCGCCGCAACCTCAGAGTCGGTCACGACTTGACCTAATGGTCAGGGGTCCCTTTACCTTTACCTATGGCTGCAGTGCTTGACCTGTCCACATTCATGATGAAATTGATGCAATATGAACAGCTGAATGTTACAGCAACTATGAAGAAAGACAGCAGGCAAAACGGGTGTGGTCTTGGCAGTATTCATGCTAGAGGGGCCATAGCTTAGAGCGCATCTTTTACATACAGAATGTCCCTGGTTCAATCCAAGGCTTCTCAAAAACTGAGCTAAGGATGAGTAACTGTGATCTTCCTGGTGTTGTTGGTCAAGAACTCCCACCGTCCCTTGATCATTGGCCTTGATGGCTAGGGCTGATGGGAGTTGAAATCCAACAGTATCTGGATTCCCTGGCTGAAACATTATTCCCCATTCCTGGCCTTAACTAACTAATACACTACAGCAGGACCGGCCTGCCCCTGAGGTGGACCAAGGCAGTTGCCTTGGGCTATGGAATCCAAAGGGGAGGCACCCCTGCAGGGCATCCCACCCACCTCTACCACTGCCAGAGAAGCAAGGAGAAGCAGTGGTGGTTCTTGCAAGATCTCACTGCTACTTCTCCCAAGGTGGGGGACACCTCCAGCCCCCACTGCCACAAGGGGAAGCAGCTGTGGCTTCCAGGATCCAGCAAGATACTGTGGGCTTCTTGCGATATCTTGATGAAAGCCACAGCTGTGTGACCCCAGGAAGTGAAGCTTTGGTGGGAGAGAGGATAGTGGCAGTGATGCTTCACCTTCCTGGTTGCCTCAGGTGGCGAAACAGGATGGAACACCCCTGCACTACAGGAATGTGGGGATTTTGTCTCATAGGACAGGGAAAGTGTGTGGTGTGGAGGAACATTAGTAAAATTAGTTGCAATAGGATCAAAGGACAGCATTTTGCCTGCTGTGTTTTGTTAACCTACTTCGCATATCTGATTTATTGCAAGCAGGCTCTTCCTGATGATCCATTTATTCAGCATTTTTGATCTGCATGCACAAAGTTTACACAGTGGTTAGACTATATTCGGTCTTTATTAAGCATTCATTCTAATTAGTTTGCAGGCAATTACACGCTTATGAGGATTCACCCCACATTTGCCTTAATTTTCTTGTTTACACTTCTTCCTGTTAGTCATTCCTTCGCCTCACACATTTCAATGCATCTCTGCATTACTTTCCAACTTTATTAAACTCTGACGTTTTTCCAAAGTGGGTTTGTTGTGACAGGGTGACAGAGACCTTTAATCCACTTTATATGCACAAACCCAAAGTTCTGGTATGCCCTTAAATCCCTCCTGCAAAATACTGGCAGTCTGGAGGGACCCAGAGCCTGACAAATTTGTTATTATATATGGGTGTCTCCAGACTGTCTCTCTATTGCTGGAGGGATTCAAGTGCATACTTGAAATTTAGGTTTGTGCAATTAAAGTAGATTCAAGCGCTCTGTCACCCTGGTGCAACAAATTCACTGAAAACAACCAGGAATGTTTTTGCAGTTAGGAAAGCAGCAGGAAGAATACATTGAAAAGTGTGGTATGAATTCATCATTAACAGGATGGCATGCAAACAAACCCTCACGCAAATGAGGATGAATGCTCAATAAAGTCTAGCTATAGTCTAACCTCCACAGAAGCTCTGAGCAAGCAAACCAGGATGAATGCTGAATGAACAGTTTATCTGGAACTCAATATTGTTGCTTTTCCAGCATGGTTTGGGAGTGGTTGTTCTCAAATTTCACAGCATGATTTGTTACTGGCAGAATACTTCAAGTGGTAGAGCAGACTGGTAAGTCCATCTCTTCCCACCCTCCTCTATCTCTCCATCCCTCTCATGGGAAGTGTTGTGACTTCAGACCCTAGTCTTGCAAGGAACCTAACATCCCCCGGGAGTGCCCATCTCCAGAGAGAACATACCTGTGAGTGACCCATTCAGCATTTCACTTAGGTCAAATGGAAGGCAGTGAGCAAGAGGAGAGCATGGAGAACTCCCAAGCCCATGTGCCCTCATTCACCACCTTCCATGTTGCCTTCTGTTCATTCTAGTGCCTGCGTCTCGAGGAAAACATCAAAGAGGTTGGAGCGCAAGGTGAATCTGCACTCAATGATGCCAAAGCCAAACTGGCGAAGTTGGAGGAGGCTCTTCACAATGCCAGGCAGGACTTGGCTCAGCTTGTCAAGGAGTATCAAGAGCTGATGAATATCAAGCTGGCCCTGGACATAGAGATTCTTACCTACCGGAAGCTGATGGAAGGGGAAGAAATCAGGTGTGTAAACTGATTGGAAGCCACTATGTGCATGATTTGAACAGAGGTCAGAGCTGAAAATCATTTCTGTTCAAAATTCCCCTTTGGGAACTTGGAGACTGAATGTCCTGCCTGCAGATGGTATTTGTATATTCAGCTGTTTGACATCTTATGACATTTCATGCTTGATGTTTTTTCAAGAAGGGAAGAAATCAAGAAATATCTACATCTGCACTCCCAAGAAAGTGCAGGAAGGTTCTATGCTTTCCTTGACCTGGAGTTTGTAGCTTTTGCCTAGGAATGGCATCCAGAGTTGGCCCATTGAAATGAAAAAAGCATGACTAAGTTCATTCCCTTAATTTCAGTGGGTAAACCTTAATTAAATGCCACCCCGTCACCCCTAAGGAGCTAAGGGACTTAGATAATAGGTTCCAGTTTCTGGCACACGACAGACATCCTGGTCTGAGATCCAGCAATGCTGGGCTACTTACCTAAAGTCATACCTCTGAAAAAGTATGTTGTGAAACAACAAACCAAATCCAAGGCCTGGTTCAGAGATTAATTGCAACACACAGAGAAGAGATGCATTAACCATATGGAGGGCTGTGTATCTTTGCTGCAGGGCACTGGGGCTGTGCTGATGCCCCCGACCCTGATATTATATCTCTTCCTTACTCAACTTCCAAGTGTCAAGATGAAGCCTACATGTGTAGACCTTTACACGGCTTGGAACCCTGATTGAACAGGCTTCATCTATCAGATATCCTTGCTCAATGCATGAACACTGGGGGCCCAGTGTAGGCACTGGATGACCTTAAGGGCGGGCCAACTTTGCAGCCCTTGTGCACCTGAAGCCCCTTCACATGAGTAACATATGAAACAAGCTTCTAAGTGTTTGGAACTCTGAGGGTTCCTAATCCACCAGCATTCTACACATGTAGCAATGATAGCTCCTATTCAGATCCCAGACTTTTTAACCAAACTGTGGAACTCTACTTCTTTAGATGTTTTTCTTCTTCTGTAGCTTACCTCATTACCTTTTTCCTTCACAGCATGGAGTCCCCACAGCCTGCTGTCATTAGCAGAATCTACTCCATGCCAAAGCACTGTAAGTTTATTTTTGTTGTTGTCTGATTATCAGCTATGCTCATTATTCTGAAGAGCATCCTACATTTGACCAAGTCTTTCCAAAAGCTGAAAATGAGATTGAGCTGAGAAGAAGCAGCAAAAAGGACTTTGGGCACCTGCCCAAGGTCCAGGTCCTTGCAGGAGGCCCACTATCAACACCTAAGGCATTCAGGCCCTGTTGCTCCTCCCGCTCGCTGTCACTGCTTATTTACCTGTCCTCTAGATGCATGCAATTATTGACAAGACAGAGCAGATAGAGCAGCACCCTCCAGTTGCCTTGCTCTCTCCATCTGAGTAGGTAATTAGACTGGGCCCAAATGGAAAAAGAACAGCAGTTAAGAAAGTGGGGACAGTAACAAGGAGGTGGTGAGCCCACTCAGGGAGGTCCCACTAAGGTCTTCTTGCCTAAGCGCCCTCCCCCCCAAAATAAAAACCCTGGAGCCAGCACTAGAGGGATGCTTTAGACTCAAATACTTAAGTGGAATGTCCTTCAAAATGAGAAACACTACAGTAAAAGTGTGGGGACGCAGGTGGTGCTGTGGTCTAAACCACTGAGACTTGGGCTTGCCGATCAAAAGGTTGGCGGTTCAAATCCCTGTGACGGGGTGAGCTCCCGTGGATCAGTCCCTGCTCCTGCCAACCTAGCAGTTTGAAAGCACGCCAAAAAGTGCAAGTAGATTAATAGGTAGATTCCAGCAGGAAGGTAAACGGTGTTTCCATGTGCTGCTCTGGTGTCGGTGTTCCATTGCACCAGAAGTGGCTTAGTCATGCTGGCCACATGACCCGGAAAAACTGTCTGTGGAGCAGACAAACACTGGCTCCCTCGGCTTGTAAAGCAAGATGAGCACCGCAATCCCAGAGATGTTAGCGACTGGACTTAACTGTCAGGGGTCCCTTTACCTTTACAGTAAAAGTATAAGAGAAACCTCCCAAAACTGCAATCATCCTCTCTGTTTTTCTTCACAGCTTCATCAAACACCAGCATCACAACCACCTCAAATGCGGCAAGCAGAGCAAATGAAGTTTCAACAGATAACATGAACCGTAGCAGAAGCAGTTTGGAAAGTGGACTTTCTAGAAGTCACAGTGGTGGAAGCAGAGGGTTTTCCAATGATGATTTCTCTAGAAGCCATAGCAATAGAAGTGGAGGTCCTTCAGAGGGTATCTCAGAGGCTTCAAGAAGTCACAGCAGTATCCGCAAAGGTACCTTGGAGAGTAGTCCTTCTAGAAGCAGTAGCAGAAGTGGAAATTTTGCAGACATTGAAGACACCATGAATAGCAGTGTTTCTAGAAGTCAGGGTCATGGAAGTGGGAGTTATAGAAGCCACAGTAACAGGAGTGGAGATAACCTAGAAGGCAACCTCTCTAGAAGCCAAAGCAACAGAAGTGTTGGTTTGACTGATAGTGTATTTGCTAGAACCAACAGTGGCGCAAGTGAAGGTGTCCAAGAGGGCAACTATTCTAGAAGCCAAAGCAGCAGAAGTGGAGACTTAGCAGATAAAGTTTTTGCTAGAACTCATAGTGGTGAGAGTGAAGGTGTCTCAGGGGGCAGCCTTTCTAGAAGCTATAGTGGTACCAGTGCATCCTATGTGGAAGGTGGCCTTTCTAGAAGCAAAAGTAATGAAATGCATGGAAACTATGGAAGTGAAGCATGTGTTGAGCCTAGTGCTTACAGAATGAACAGTGCTGAAGATGGTGGGGTCCCAGTGGGTGGCATATCTAGAAACAATAGCAGGGCAAGCAGCTATGCCTCTGGTGGTAGC
>JAXCMG010000230.1:405110-496719 GCA_034642415.1 Podarcis siculus | reverse complement strand
AGAAAGAAAGAAAGAAAGAAAGAAAGAAAGAAAGAAAGAAAGAAAGATCTTTTTAGAAGAGAAAGCAGCTCCACCCAACTGAGGAAATGTTCACCATTTTCCCAGACAAGTCCAGTCTCTTACATAGGTGTGGCAAAGTACGGCAAGTGTTCTTGTTTGCCTTATAAGGCCATCTCTTGCTCTTCTCGCTGATCGGCCGGCCAATCAGGAGAGGAATGCCAGCATTCCAACCTCAACCGAGTCTTGCAACATCTGCCAGGACTTAAAAGAAAAAAAATTATTTGAGCTCACCAGGTGCATTGGCAGCAGCGCACACAGGCTTGGAGGTGGCGAGGTAGCCAAAACCACTCCCAAGAAATCAGTCCGTGGCTTTCGAGCAAGGCTGAAATTCAGCACTCAAGGCCTGGTGTCCATTTTTTCTTTTTCTTTTTTGAATCCCACCGAAACCAATTCCTTGAGTAACAGATCACCCAGGCATTTTGCAATGTTACTGGGCAGTGTGAGAACTGAAGTATCTTATTCAGGTGTGTGGAATACATGATATCCTGAGTGCCTATGAACTGGTGCTCACATCACAGCCAAAACATGGAGACTGCTTCCATTTCTTCCATGTATCAAAGGATGAGTCCTTCTTGAGAAATGGCTTGCCACAAACACCACGCCAATCAGGCAATTCCCCACCACCACTCTAAAAAGGTAAAGGTAAAGGGCCCCTGACAGTTAAGTCCAGTCACGAATGACTCTGGGGTTGCGGTGGTCATCTCGCTTTACTGGCCGAGGGAGCCGGCGTTTGTCCGCAGACAGTTTTTCTGTGTCATGTGACCAGCATAACTAAGCCGCTTCTGGCAAAACCAGAGCAGTGCACAGAAACACTGTTTACCTTCCTTCCGGAGTGGTACCTATTTATCTACTTGCACTTTGACAGGTTTTCGAACTGCTAGGTTGACAGGAACAGGGACCGAGCAATGGGAGCTCACCCCGTCGCGGGGATTCAAACCGCTGACCTTCCGATGGGCAAGCCCTAGGCTCAGTGGTTTAGACCACAGCGACACCCGTGCTATGCCACACCAATTTTGTGTTGTGTGTGATGATGTGCAGAATATTCACATAATCCATGTGTGAGCCACTTCACACAGCTGACCCCCACAGGGAGTTTGTCAGTCACACCATGTGCAGCGGCCCTAATGCACAATCATAAAATACAGTGGTACCTCAGGTTAAGTACTTAATTTGTTCCAGAGGTCTGTTCTTAACCTGAAACTGTTCTTAACCTGAAGCACCACTTTAGCTAATGGGGCCTCCTGCTGTTGCTGCGCCACCGGAGCCCGATTTCTGTTCTTATCCTGAAGCAAAGTTCTTAACCTGAAGCACTATTTCTGGGTTAGCGGAGTGTGTAACCTGAAGCGTATGTAACCTGAAGCGTATGTAACCCAAGGTACCACTGCAACATCACTGAGCATTTTGCTCTCTTTTTAAACACTTCAGTACATATTTTAATGCCCTGAGTGTTTAGAAGGTCATATTTGCGGAGTTCTTAGCTACTACCCATGAAAGCTGTGTCTTTACATATGAATATTAGAAGAGTCTGCTGGAACAGGCCAATGGCTTGTCTAATCCACCATCCCAGTTCTCAAAGTGGCCAACCAGATGCAAATGGGAAACTCACAAGCAGGACATATCTAATGGACATACCACCCCTTTCAAAAGTTCTGTGCACTGGCTGAGGCTGAAGGGAATTGAAATCCAATAACCTATGCAAAGCCACAAATTCCTCACTCCTACACTAGAGGCAGGGAGGAGGGGAAAGCAATGCTATAACAGTGCTCAGTGAGAGGGGGCAGTAAGGTAGGAGTCCCCTAGATGAAATCTGCAAGCCTGCCCTTTCTCCTAATGTATGCCCTCCTATAGCTTTCTGGAAACAGTAGCTCTGGGAGACTGCACAAAAGGAAATGGGTCTCTCCCACACCAAATTAGAGCACGGTGTCAATAATTGTACATCCCTTTTAAAGCTCCAAAATGTTGCAGATTTCCTGGTGGCTGCTTCTACTTCCTGATCCACAAATCAGCTGAGCGGCTCTCTGGGAAAATGAGCTGGCAGCTGTTCTATTTCCATTCCATTTCCACGTAACCCTTTGCACAAAGGAAACTGAGGCTGACCTATAGCGACTTGCCCAAGCCCATCCAATGAGTCTGTGGCAGAAATGAGATTTGAAACCAGCTCTGCAAAATCCATCTCCAGCTCTATCCACTTCTATCATGGAGTCTTGCTTTTGGGGCTGTGTGTATACTCTTGTCTTCCATTTGGGAAATATATGCGTGCACATGCAGAGCTGAAAGGCATGTGCCTGAACAAACATGACCAGGAATTTCCAGGCAGCTAATAACTTCCCTGCTAAACTTCCAAGTTATAAAGCTATCTAGCCTTGGTTAGATCAGAAGGAACGTGTGTCTGCCAACCTAGGAAGGATGGAAGGAAGGAGAGGTTCTTAAACGCTGCTTTTGGTTTGTGAGTCTGTGGGCAGGGACTTGTGTGTTTTATATAAAATGCCTAGTGCATATTATGCCATGCAATATCACTTCCTGGAGGGAAATCTGCCTGCCTATGTTTCTCTCTCTCTCTCAAACACACACACACACACACACACACACACACATCATGTATCTCAATTCATACAGAAAGGCATTCTGCAAGGCCCCAAACAACTTTGCGCCCAATGTCAGATGGTAACAGGCCAAATGAAAAAGAGGGCTTGCACCTATAAGAATTGTGTAGAAAAGGGAATTTCAGCAAATCCAACTTGTTATGCGAGAGGTGGGGGGTTCTTATTTGCCTTCAGTACTACAGTGGTACCTCAGGTTAAGTAATTCGTTCCGGAGGTCTGTTCTTAACCTGAAACTGTTCTTAACCTGAAGCACCACTTTAGGTAACGGAGCTTCCTGCTGCTGCCACGCCGCCGGAGCACGATTTCTGTTCTCACCCTGAAGCAAAGTTCTTAACCCGAGGTACTATTTCTGGGTTAGCAGAGTCTGTAACCTGAAGCGTCTGTAACCTGAAGCGTATGTAACCCGAGGTACCACTGTACTGGCAAAAGCCTACTGGTAACCAATGATCGCCACCAGCTCCTTCACAAAAGGTGGGTGGCTAAGTTTCGTTTCTCTCTATGCAATAATAAAACAGATTGGACAACCTGTTCTCACAAGGGTGGAGTCCTTTTAATTGCATACTTCACGTCCTCCTCCAAGCTTCAAGTGAACTAGAACAACAGCGCCACCAAGTGGCCTCCTGAAAATTGTGGACAGGCAGCAAAAGGAACACTCAGGCAAGTTAAAGTAGAGCTTTATGCTCCACAGACAGATGTGCAGCCATATTGCCTTTTCCCTTTTCTCCCTTTGCCACCCATTCATGAGAACCTGGTTTTAATTTCTTTTTGGTTTTAAAGTTCCAAGCCCTCGTGATGTTGTTGACAATGCACTGAGAAACACGAGGGCAGTAATGGGAAGAAGACGGGGGGAAGACCTCACATTTGGATGGTAAGGTGAGTTCATATGGTGCTCTCTTACTGCTCCCTCACGTTCCCTGAAGACATTGAATGATTCTGTCCCTCCTGCAGCCGCACAATGTCTTTCCAGGATGTGGCGGTACCCCAACCTATGCAAACAAAAAAATCAAATGCCTGGGCATCGAAGTAAAAAGCAATGTGTGTGCAAAATAAGCAGCTTAGCACATAGTGCTGTGGCTTGCATGGGTCATTCTGCATGCAAATGTTGAAGTTTCTTGGTACAAAGTATGGATTTCTTAGACACGGACTTTAAATTTAGTTTGCTGCTGCACATACAATTGAATGAAAGCCTTCTCGGGTTCCTAAGCAGGCCAGTTTCTTAGGCCCCACCTGCACTATACATTTAAAGCGGGATGATGCTACTTTAGACAGCGACGGCTTCCCCCAAAGAATCATTGGAAGTGTAGTTCATTAAGGGAGCTGAGAGTTGTTAGGAGACCGCTGTTGCCCTCACAGAGCTACCATTCCTGGAGTTCCCTTGGAAGAAGGATTGACTATTAAACCACTCTGAAAATTGTAGCTCGATCTATAGGTGGTACATGACACCAGTCAAGCTTGCAAAAATTTATCATTTGCCCGATAATAAGTGCTGGAAATGTAAAGAGACTGAAGGTACATTCTTTCACCTCTGGTGGACATGCCCAAGGATTAAGACTTACTGGGAAATGATCTACAATGAAATGAAAAAGATACTTAAATATACTTTTCTGAAGAAACCAGAGGCCTTTCTCCTGGGCATGGTCGGCCAATTGGTGTTAAAGAAGAATAGAACTTTTTTTATGTATGCCACAACAACAGCAAGAATACTTATCGCAAAGTACTAGAAGACACAAGATCTACCTACCCGGGAAGAATGGCAGATGAAGGTGATGGACCTTATGGAACTGGCGGAAATGACTGGCAGAATCCGAGACCAGGGAGAAGAGTCGGTGGAAGAAGATTGGAAGAAATTCAAAGACTACTTTCAGAAATATTGTAAAATTAAGGAATGTTAGAAGGAGGATGGAATGAAGTTATGTGGCTTTAGCAGAAATATTATAAAGGAATAGGTAAGAAATAAAGATTGTTAATGGAGGAAAAGAGGAAAGGTAAAGTCATATTATATTAAGATAAATTAGAGGATAAAAAATTGGGAAAGATGGAAAGGATTTGCTGAGATAGATAATTGAACTAGAATACAAAAAGGGGAGGTGTGAGGAGGTCAAGGAAACAAGTAAATGAAAGATAAGTTAGGGGAAGGTTTGTTATATATATTGTATTGTTTATGTATTGTATTGTTTCATTCGTTCTTTTTTGTTTTTTCTTTTCTGCTCTTTTTTCCTGTTAAAAGTAATAAACATTATTTTAAAAAGAAAAAGAAAATTGTAGCTCTATGAGGGTACGAAGGGTCTCCTGGCAACTCTCTGTACCCGTAACAAATTCCTAGGATACTTTAAGTGCAGGTGGGGCCTAGATGCTTCATTCTTATTATTTTTGAAGCAAGCAGAAGTTTCCCCTGCTGAGTGGCAGCCTCACAGGTATCCAAGAGAGAGATTAATTCTTTCTTGAAGTGACTTTGGGTCTTCAAACCAATGGAGCCTCTCACTATTTTATGGAGGGATTCAATCACATACTGGCAGATTCAAGCCTGTTCTCCAACAGCCCGCCCACTGGACTTCTTGTGGTAAGGAAAGTGACAGGAAAGTATGGAACAACACTTGCTTGGTGCAACTTTCTCTAAACCGCCCACAAACAAATCTGAATGAACGCTCATTAATTATCCAATTCTGTCTAATCTTGCTGCAAACAAATCAGAATGAATGCTCAGCTTGTCTAGAAGAAGACAGAGCTGGAGAGAAGAAGAAAACATTAGTTCATTGTTTGCATTTCAAGCCAAAGGAGGTGCACACAGCCAGCTAAAGGCTTCCGTGATGATTTTGAGAATGCCTATAATTACTGGAGACTTTGTGTTTAAGTTTCTTACATGGATTTATATGCGATGACTGTATCTGGTTGTTCTAATCCTTGTGGTACAACGCCCTGAGCTCAGGTTAGGTGTAAGAATGCAGCTGGTAGATAAATAAAGTTAAAAATACCACCAAGCAGCTATTTTGTAGGGTGAGCTGGGAGCTGAGTCTAGTCTCCAGTTCCCTATCCCACACAGCTGGTGTGCAGGATATTAACCTCTCATAAGTGGCTCTGTGGGTTTGACAGCGAATAAGTGCTGGGAATAGGGAATGCAGCCCTATCCATGTTGAATCGTGTTTGTGTTGAGGGGATTGTCAACTGCCCCATGGACCACTCCTCTCGCCATGGGCATCTTCGGTGCTTTGCCAGTCTATGCCTGAGAGGCTGGTTCTGCAACTGTGCTGAAAGGCGGAAAAATCACTGCAAACCAGTTCTTTGAGAAGGCAGAAGGGCAAGAGGGGGGGAATGAATAGAATGCACTGGTTTGGTAGCTTTGTAGCTTGGCTTCCCTGTAGTAAGTTGGGGGGGGATAACTGAGCTCACTGCCAGAGCACCCACCGAGTCCAGAACCCAGTCTGTGATGGCCTGGTTCACTTAACATAAAACCAGTGAGCCTCCTGCCACCACCAGCAGCACTAGGAATGGGCAAACCTGTCCATTTCGGTTTCTCATTTTTCCAGTCTCAAGTTCAGCTCTCACTACTTCCACCATCAGTTTACAATTTATTTATTTTTTATTTTTTTAAAGTCCTCATAAAAATCCATCTTCATTTCTCCTAATTACTCATTTCTGCAAAGCAATTCCCCATAACATAATGCTTTTTTTGTTGTTGTTGCTTTCAGGTATATGCACATTTTAATAATGCATGCTTAACCCTAGAATATGCATTTCGGGACACATTACTTGGCTGGAGAAAGGCATTGCAAAATTCTGAGAACTGCGAACTTTGGAGGGTTGCTGTGTTTTGGATGGTATCTTGTTAAAGAATGGGTAAATTCAGTACATTCACCTTTAAATGTGAACTGAATCGAACTTCCTACCCCCATCCCGCCTCCCCCAACTTCGTTAAATACTAGGCCTTGTGTGAGCAATTGTGCATGGCTGTGGTATTTCATAGTCCAGGGTGGAGGCGCACTGTTGAGGGCCGAAGGACAGGTAAAAGGGTGAGTCACTCCCAAGGGCAGGGCAGGCGAGACGGAAGGAGAGAGAAATGGCACACTCAAAAGCTTTCTGCCCCATTTCCCCCCCCCCCCCCCGCCTTCTGCAGCTGGTTGTGGGAAATAAAGCTGCAATTGTGAGGCTCTAAGAAGGGGATTAAAAGGAACTCTGCTATCAAAATGGGTGGAACAAAGAACCAGCACTTCAGAGTTGGCTGCTTGATCTGGCAAGGGCCTAGGTGGCAGGTGGCCAGGTATAGGCTGCCTCTGCTGCGTAGCAATGGGAATGACTCTGCCCCCTTCCTGCTGGAGCCTGCGAGTATTTGTGAGCCTAGCAGACACACCCTCTGATTCAGGGATTTGGAAGAGAGAGAAAACATATCTGAAAGGAGCCACCTCATTGCTGAGGAATCCCAGGGTGGGGAGCTGCCCGCAGGAGCTGGGGTGGGGGGGTTGGGGTGCGGGAAGGCCCGTGGAGGAAATCGGCAGCTCTAGCGCAAAGGACAGTTTCTCCTCTCCAACCAGTCCAAAGAGAATGTGCAACAGGAAAGGGAATTCGGTCCCTTAGCTCGCTTGCCCATCCAGTTCTTATGCAAGACAACTGGCGGGCAAACGTATGCATGTGCATAGGTTAGCAACAGGCAGTGCAAAGAAGGGTGCAGACAAGTGATCAGGGAGCACAGAAGCTTGTGCAGTAAAGAGCTCAAAATGGCTCGTGCAATCAAGCCAAGCCGTAGGAAATTCCTTCCACTGTCAAGTGCAAGGAGGCCCAGAGTTCATGTGCTTTCATGTGCTAATGGTCTGATCTCTGGCAGCTGCAGTTTAAAGGCTCTGAGGTCCCATAGCTTCAGTGGTTAACAATGGAGCACATTTTTAAAATCATGGGCTCCTTGTCTAGCTCAACCCTCAATATAAGGCATGTCCACCCCAACTGCCAAACAGGAACACCGCTAGCACATCGTGTTCAAGGAAATGTGCTGGAGAAAGTCGTTGTCTTTTAGTGCAGAGGTGGGGAGCCTCAGGACCCAGGGATGCCCCCCCCCCAAGCCTCTCTATCTGCCCAGGGGACTCTCTGCAGGCCACACACATTTGCCAGCCACTGTCGCTCCTGACTGCCGCAGCTTCAAACCAAGTGTTTTTGGCTGCCTAGGATGTGTCCTTCACTGATGATGATGCCCCTTGCTTGCCTCGCTGGAAGATAGAGAGGGGGGTTCAAGCATGTGTGGAAGCAAACCGACTGCACAAAGGTGGAGCATATGGGGTGTTCGGTAGTACCTCTGGTGTGGGACATGTCATGCTTCTTCTAGGGTAGTTGTCCACCTTGGGTCCCCGCCCTGCACTCAGCTCTCACCTGTCAGCATGTGACAGCTGCCACACACCAGGAATGGCTTTGACTGGTCAACAAATTGCCACCCCTACCTGTTGATTTAGGGACGCAGGTGGGTGGCGCTGTGGGTTAAACCACAGAGCCTAGGACTTGCCAATCAGAAGGTCGGCGGTTCGAATCCCCGCGACGGGGTGAGCTCCCGTTGCTCGGTCCCAGCTCCTGCCAACCTAGCAGTTCGAAAGCACGTCAAAGTGCAAGTAGATAAATAGGTACCACTCCAGCGGGAAGGTAAATGGCGTTTCCGTACGCTGCTCTGGTTCACCTGAAGCGGCTTAGTCATGCTGGCCACATGACCCGGAAGCTGTACGCCAGCTCCCTCGGCCAATAAAGCAAGATGAGTGCTGCAACCCCAGAGTCGGCCACGACTGGACCTAATGGTCAGGAGTCTCTTTACCTTTACCTGTTGATTTGCTTAACCCAGTGCAAGAAAAGCCAGTTTTTAAAGAGTGAGATAGGCCTCTTTTGATATTAAAAGAGGGAGGCCCCCATCCTAGGGCTTGCATGCGTGCGCACACCTATTCAGAGGAGCTTGCTCAAGACCTTTGGGTATCTAAGGTGAAAAATCCCCAAAGCTGCACCTTGGTTCTCCCTACACGAGTGCCCCATATATTGCTACAAGTTGACAGCGTTCACTGTGCAAGTTATTTGCTGATGCAGATCGGATAGGTTGAACAAGCTGAGGCAGACAAACTACACCCCCACACAGTCACACACATATACAGGAGGACACCTGTTCCTCACATTGCACAGGGCTTTCAAATTCCCCTGCGCACGTGGACAGGCCAAAGCACTCATCCAGCTGCATCTGGACAGCGGAGCTGGAAGTGCAAATTCTCACGATGGCCAACCAACCAAGTTGAGGTAGCCAGCTTGCTGCCCTGCAGGGATGGTTGCTTCTGATCTGCAGTAGTGATTGTGAGTATGGAAGAAGAAGTGGCACCAAGTTGAGTAAGCACCAGTCAAATTTGTCTTGGCCACCCCTGCAATCCTACGTACTTGCTCCCTGGCCAGCAAAGTGGATAGGATTTCCTCCTTGGATGGAGAGAGAGATGAAGCTGGGAAGCTCTTCATGTGTGCGTCTATGTATGTATATACATAATTTCCTATGCATGCCTCACACTCATTAGTGGCATCAAACAACTAAGGAGCATGTCTAAACCTGAAGAGAAGGTTCCATGGTTTCACCAGTGCCTTTACCCACGTAGAGCCGCACTCCCGGTTCTTATGCAACCTGTCTTGCTATGCGGGACACTGGCATGCACTCCCCATCCAAATTATAGCCTACCAGGAAAAGGCACTGGGTAGTGCAAGAATCTGAGAGACAACCCTGGGTTTCCATGGAAGAGCTCAGAGTCTCCCCAGAAACTTTTTGCTGTGTAGGATCGAAGGCTAGAAGATTAAAGCTGCATTTCCCACAGCCTGGGTCTTAACAAATGTGTGGTCTTTATATAAATGTTGGTCCCATTTGGAGCCCCTTAGGCGCATTGGGATTTTAAAAAATTGCCATGGGTGCATCCACAACATGGCTGCCATGAGGACACGTCTAGTCACAAAATGGCTGCTGTGGGGTGTGGCCAGTCTCAAAATATTGGGAGCGCCCCCAGTCTCCCAGCATCTGTTTGTGTTCTTTCTGTCTCTGTTCTTCCCCATGCAACTCAGTGGGGACATTGCTCCATTGACTTGCATAGTGAGCAGGTAAAACCTAGAAGGTTCTTCTGTATGGCCTCACACCCATGATGCCAAGGGCAGAGGGGGTGTAAATGTGTGTGTAGTTGTATAGTGTGACACCCACCCACGCCCAACATCCCTGCCATTGAGAGCTCAGCCATCCAGTGCCAGGGATTCAGGGCAATTTTTTCACCTTTGTTGCAACAGTGACCCAAATGCACCAGTTTTTCTCCACTTTCCCAATAGAAGTGAATGACAGCCATTCACTAATAGGGGGGAAATTAAAGGGGAGAGAAGAGTGGTCTCATGGTATCTGATGAGTCAAAACATGTATCTTCCCTGAGAACCCAAACTGTTCAAAATCGAATCTGTTGTCATTGCATAGTCCCACATTTTCACCTGCAGAGCCTCAAACCAGGATCTGTTTCTTGGTCACTCTGGTGTGTGACAGAATGTTGGAGACTTGTTTATTTACATATCTAGGTAAACTCTAGATGGCTTACAAGTAAAGTGGACCCCATTCCCAATTCTAATTAAAACTATAAACAATCTTGAAAAAGTAATAAATCTTAAGTATCATTGTAGCTGGACCATGGCAAATCTGAACTCAGTTTCCTCCTGACCTCTGTACCACAAAATGGTGAGGGCAATTATTTGCCATAGAGAGGCCACCTAAGTGAGTTGATCACTCATGTACTTCAGTGCCATGTAATTTTTAAAATATATATTTACAAAATCTTAATGTACTTTACACCCAGATAATTTAGGAATATTAAGAGACATGTGTCATTTTCTTTTTTTTGTCATGTACAGTTTAGTGTTTCTGAGTGGATAGCTACTAAGATTACCTGAGAATACAGATAATAACTAGCATAAATAATACACATAAAAGAGCTCCTGAGTAATCAATTGTTACATTATTAAATATTGGTCTCAATCCCATTTTATTTCAAGAAGAATATTATTCATGTCAAAAATAAATGCAATCTCTTCCATCTCCTGAAACTGCTAGATTTTTTTTCAGACACATTGCTAGCTTACACCCATTTGTAACTTCTCTAAATCTTTTTTCATTTCTAATTGTGGCAGTTAATTTTCCGGTATTTAGTTGTTCCCACCACTAAAAGAGAACATGGGCGTCATGTACTTAGGACTTGCTGCACAGTTGCCATGCTTCCTCCTTGACCTGACAGCAGAGGCAGTGATTCAACAGGTGTAGCCTTGCTACCTTACCTGCCTAAGTGAAACAGCCACTGCAGGCCCAGACAGATTTTTCAAAACACCTCTTATCATCTCACACACAATTATTTTCCACAGAGACAGTTCACTTTCACACTCAGCTGTGAGTCAGTGGTAGCTCAGGCCTATGCATGCTTGCTCAAAATTAATTCTCACACCACAATATGGGGTCTACTCCCAAGTAAGCACTCTTGGGAATGCAGAATGATTATTCTGTTGTTTAGTGTTGAGACATAGCAATATACCTGTCTGTGTGAATCCTGCACCTAGACATTTTTATTCTCTTGCAGCCTTCCCCATCCTGGTGCTCTCCAGATGTTCTATTTATTTACAATTATATTCCACCTTTCCTCCGAGATACTCAAGGTGGTGAACGTAGTTCTCTGCCTCACAACAACCCAATGAAATAGGTTACGCTGAGAGAGCTCAAGTACAGTTCATACCTGAGCAGGAATTTGAACCCTGGGCACAACTCCCACCATCCGCAGCCAGCACCATTGTTTGTTCTGGCACAGCTGTCAGGAACTGTAGTTCAAAATATCTGGACAACACCCGGTTTTTGAATGTGTGAGTCACTTCATTCTGCTCCCACTCCTGGCGGCTGCTGAACTTTGTAAAGACCTTCCTTAGGTATCCTAGTTGAATAAGGGAGGGGATTCCTATAAACCCTTTGTACCATCACTGTACACTTTTGGAAACAGAGTGTTAGATTCAGCAAAACATTCCTCTCCTTCCAGGCCTTTGACTAGTTAAACAAGATATGGCCTTTTAAGCTCTTGAGCAGTGGCGGACGGCAGGCACGAATATTGTTTTGTTTGTTATTATGTATTTGCAGTGCTTTTTTCGGCGGGGGGGGGGGGAGATGTGGGAATGCACCATGAAGTTTGTTTGTTTATTGTCGACCCAGTCACAGTGCTGCCACCCCCCGGGCAGTGGCTAAATGTAAAATGTGATTAATAAACTCAAGCAGACAATGATCTGGATTAGAAATGGCCACAACTTTATTG
Source organism: Podarcis siculus (assembly GCA_034642415.1). NCBI lineage: Eukaryota > Metazoa > Chordata > Lepidosauria > Squamata > Lacertidae > Podarcis > Podarcis siculus. The sequence continues at coordinate 484,754 of JAXCMG010000230.1, read as the reverse complement.
ATTACAGACACAGGTGGATTTTTGGCTCAGGCATTGGATGTATATCCTTCCAGGGGGCCCCTGACAAAAAATAATCATTATTTAATTTTAAAAAGGTAAGAGAACTCAGCTTCCCTAAGTTCATGCTCAAAAAAACCCCACCTGTGTATTTGTGTGTCTTTATAATGTAAACCGGGATGCGGGGTGGCGCTGTGGGTTAAACCACAGAGCCTAGGACTTGCTGATCAGAAGGTCGGCAGTTTGAGTCCCCGTGACGGGGTGAGCTCCCGTTGCTCGGTCCCTGCTCCTGCCAACCTAGCAGTTCGAAAGCACGTCAAAAGTGCAAGTAGATAAATAGGTAGCGCTCCGGCAGGAAGGTAAACGGTGTTCCTCTGCTCTGGTTCACCAGAAGCGGCTTTGTCATGCTGGCCACATGACCTGGAAGCTGTACGCCGGCTCCCTCGGCCAATAAAGCGAGATGAGCGCCACAACCCCAGAGTTGGCCACAACTGGACCTAATGGTCAGGGGTCCCTTTACCTTTATAATGTAAACCACCCTCGGATGAAGGATGGTGTATAATTGTAATAAATAAATAAATTGTCCCGCTGAGAGCTATCGAGGTGCATCTTACTTTTTAAAAAATGTATAAATACATTTGGTTTCATGGATTAGGACATGAGACTCTAAGCCTTGGCTGAGTGCTGGTAGAAGTTGGAAACAACTTCAGCTAAAAATGCACACAAGTTCTGAGAGAGGTCAAACAGGTCATAACTACGTTAAATAGAACCACCATATGACAAAATGAACTCATGTGAAACTGACGTGAGCTGTTGCATCCTCTCTCTCTCTCTGCCTTTGTGTGTCATTGTTTGTAGCCTTTGCATGGATCACTGAGATGTGCAAAGAAAGCAGCATTTCTAAGCTACACCAAGTCATGCAAGGAATGAGGCGGGGAAACTTGTGGCACATCAGAGCAGGCTGTGTATGGGCTCCCGCCCCACCATCTCTCACAAAGCAATGCTTTCCTAAACACTTTTTCTTTCATGATAGCATCAGGGAGTGTGTGATTCCAACAGCCCCATACCAGTAATTAAAACAGAGCCAGTGCTTAAGAAATACAAAAAGAAAAAAGTGAAGGGAGAGAAGGAGAGATTAAGAGGTGCTGAGTAAGACACTTTGGTATTGCAAACATCTTGTCTCCCTTGTGTGGTAGCGAAGGAGTGTGGTTCTGTCCTCTCCTCCTACCAGTAAGGAAAGAATTGTATGTGCTTAAGTTTTGAGCTGAAGTTTCTGTACTTTGCAGCTTTAAATCACTAGTTCTCTCCTATGGAGTTTTGAGCAAATATTCAGATACCTCTAAGGCAGGAGAACGTAATGAAATTGGAGAACTTGTGACAGTTCAGGAAGAACTATGATTGCTTTAGAAGACATCTGAAGGCAACCCTGTTTAAGGAAGCTTTTAATGTTTTACGGACTACTGTATTTTAATATTTTGTTAGAAGCCGCCCAGAGTGGCTGGGGAAGCCCAGCCAGATTGGCAGGGTATAAATAATAAATTATTATTATTGTTATAAATTATTATTTCAGTGATCATTAGAGGTTTTACAGGGATTGGGGAGGAATTTGATCTGGTTTACATTTTCAACTACACCTATCTAATATGCACTTCTGGAAAGATTATGCACATCAGAACATACATATCTTTCGAAATTTGCACATGTCTGAATTTTCTGATGCAGTTCTCCAGCTTGGAAATGTGAACAAAACTGCATATGTTGGAGCAAAGTGTCCATACAAACACATATATAAGTGAAAATAACATGCAGACATCCATTATATTAAGGAAGCAGCCATACAAAAATGTCAGTAATAATTAGGAGGAGGATGAGAAATTTCCACTAAAATGCTTATGAATTTTCATGAGGACTTAAAAACAAAAACTATGTTGAAGGTAGGGTTGCAGTCCATATTACCTCTACTCAGAGTAGACCCATGGGAAATAATGGCCATGACTAATATAGGTTCATTAATTTCAGTGGATCTACTCTAAATATAATTTCTTTGAATATAACCACTAATATTAGCTGGTAGAGACAGGGTGGGAGAACTAAATTCAGTTCCCATTTAAAAACAAACTTACCTAATTCACATTTTCTGAAACAATAGACAAATCAAAACATAACCCTCATTCAAAATTCACACTTCTCTGAATTTTCTAGTGCAAAATTGCATGAACAAGTAGTTTATACAAAAATGCATATACTATTGTAAAGTGTACATATACATATAGTGAAAACAGCATACAAAATGCATTATATTATGGGAAATGGCTTTGCAAATATATGTATATTAAAGTAAAAGTAAAGGACCCCTGACAGTTAAGTCCAGTCACAAACGACTCTGGGGTTGAGGCGCTCATATCGCGTTACAGGCCAAGGGGGCCGGCGTTTGTCCACAGACGGTTTTTCCAGGTCATGTGGCCAGCATGACTAAGCCACTTCTGGCACAATGGAACATCGAAGTCAGAGCAGCACATGGAAACACTGTTTATCTTCCCGCCGGAGCGGTACCTATTTATCTACTTGCACTTTGACGTGCTTTCGAACTGCAAGGTTGGCAGGAGCTGGGACCGAGCAACGGGAGCTCATCCCGTCGCGGGGATTCAAACCACCGACCTTCTGATCGACAAGCCCGAGGCTCTGTGGTTTAGACCACAGCACCACCCGCGTAGTATGTATATTAAGCACACACAAAAACCAGCGAACTGTTGTGGAAATGTGGAGGACTAAAATTATGTCTGGAAAAATTAGAAATGGAGAGAAACTGAAAATGACAGACTCACCCATCCCTATTGACTGGTGGCAGTTGGAATACTACAAAAGGCCTACAGTCACCTTGGGCCTGGTCTGCTATGCATGCAACAGAATGAAATGGTAATGACGTCCAGGGAAGGCAGAATGGACTGTATCATTCCAGACAGCAGGAAAGACATCACATCTTAGCACAATTTCCTAGGTGAAAATGCTCCGCAGTCAGAAAATTAACACAGAAAAGAATGGACTTGAATAGACACTCTCCTCAAAGTGGTAAGCTCACCAACTCCCAACAAGCCAACTTGGAAGAAGAAGAGGAGGAGGAGGGGTTTGGTATCCTGCTTTATCACTACCCGAAGGAGTCTCAAAGCGGTTAACAATCTCCTTTCTCTTCCTCCCCCACAACAAACACTCTGTGAGGTGAGTGAGGCTGCGAGACTTCAAAAAAGTGTGACTAGCCCATATCACCCAGCAGCTGCATGTGGAGGAGCGGGGAAGCGAACCCGGTTCACCAGATTACAAGTCTACTGCTTGTAAGTCTACTGCTCTTAAGTCTACCGCTCTTAACCACTCCATCACACATGGGAGAGCAATACAGGAATGGACATTGGCCACCTCTGCCACCTTAGGACTCTTCCACAGCATTCTGCTGCTTGGGTAGACTAGGCCTTACTACTCAATGCCTCGGAGGTCCATTTGTGTTAATGTGAACTGCTTCAAGAGGAAAGAGTCACGTTTCAGGTGAACTGAGGTGATGATGTGGAGGCTCTTCCAGGCAAGTCTTATCACTTCATGTTGCAGTCACGCAATGAACATTTGTGTGTCAATCATTGGCTTTTGACTAGCCATTTAGGGAAGGGCAAACTTTTAATTATTTTTAATTTCCAGACTTTTTTATAAATAAATAAAAAATAGCAGTAGAGTGGTGACCATGCTACGTTGCATAAACTTGGGGTGAGGGTAGCTGCACAACTGCTGAAAAATCCTGCTGGGAAAACAGTGGCTGAGTGAACATCCATCAAGCTATGACAGGTTCGCCCTCCATTCCCTGAGGGAAAAACCTGCGAATGACACATCAAAAGGCCAAGGCAGACCTTCAGTGTTCTCCTCATAAATGAAAAGAAACAAAGGGTGACACTTGCTTTGGCTCACAGATGGAAACACCCTAACTCTACTCTTTCTTCCTGAGTGAATTCCCCATGATGTTGGATTCCATTCCCAGTGTTGACGCTCCGTCTTCCTTGAGTACCACAGGCTAAAGTCCTCTTCACCGCTCCTGCATGAGAGGCACCAGCAGCCTCAGATGATGTCAGGTCATATTGCGAGTGTTCTTGACCTAATGTTACATGGGGTGTCAAGCCCTCACTAATTTAAATCAGTAGTAAACAATATGGGGTCTTCAAGATGTTGATGAACTACAGATCCTATGATCCCTGCCTATTGGCTGCGCTGATGTAAGCTGGAGTCCAGTATCATCTGGGGGGGAAGACGACACACACCACATTGCCTCCCTATGATTTAAATGGTCTCATAGTAGAGCCTGCATATATAGAAGCTGCCCTTTGGTATCCTCCAGAGATCAGATTGAATATGAAGAAAGGGAAATGGTTCTATGTAAGAAGAGAGGGGAGAGAAGGTGTTCTCCATAGCGCTTAGTGTCTGGGAAGGTTTTGGCAAGGCCACTTCAAGAGTTCCACATAAGTCTGGCCAATTGGCGGCTCAAGAACCAGACACAGCTCAATTTTCACCTCTGGTAACCCTGCGACTTCTTAATCAAGGCGTGGTTTTTTTAAAAAAGCTTGTTCAGTTTCACTCATGGAGGGGGGGGACTGTTCTCATCAGTTGCGGAAGCCAGAAATATTTCATGCATGAATGTTGACACCAGTCTCTGGGGTTTGTATATAATGTCCCACCTGGAGTTGTTCTCTCAGGATTTTGGAATTGCAAATTAAGTGGAACTAATTCAGAGGGGACACGGGTGGTGCTGTGGGTTAAACCACACAGCCTAGGACTTGCCGATCAGAAGGTCGGCGGTTCGAATCCCTGTGATGGGGTGAGCTCCCGTTGCTCGGTCCCTGCTCCTGCCAACCTAGCAGTTCCAAAGCACATCAAAGTGCAAGTAGATAAATAGGTACCGTTCCGGCGGGAAGGTAAACGGCATTTCCGTGCGCTGCTCTGGTTCGCCAGAAGCGGCTTAGTCATGCTAGCCACATGACCTGGAAGCTGTACGCCGGCTCCCTTGGCCAATAAAGTGAGATGAGCGCCGCAACCCCAGAGTCGGTCACGACTGGACCTAATGGTCAGGGGTCCCTTTACCTTTACTTTAATTCAGCGGAAATCCTTTGCTGCTGTTGCTTTTGTTGTTCTGTTTGTTTGGTTTTTTTACAGGGCATGGGCAGTTTGATGCAGCTTTCAACCCCTTTACAGTGGCACCTCGGGTTACATACGCTTCAGGTTACAGACTCTGCTAACCCAGAAATAGTGCTTGCTTCAGGTTAAGAACTTTGCTTCAGGATGAGAACAGAAATCGTGCTTCGGCAGTGCGGCATCAGCAGGAGGCCCCATTAGCTAAAGTGGTGCTTCAGGTTAAGAACAGTTTCAGGTTAAGTACGGACCTCCGGAACGAATTAAGTACTTAACCTGAGGTACCCCTGTAGTTCATTCATGCCTTCCTTTCTGGTGTACCTCACCTGAGGTCAGGAGATAAATAAGGTTCAAAGGCAGTAGAGTAGGAGTGGGGAAACTTTTTCAGCCTAAAGGCTGCCTACCCTCTGCCCAGAGTTCCTCACTTCACCAGAAGTGTTAGTGTAGAAGAGACACATTTTTCCAACTAAGGCTGAACCCAGCAGTTCAGGGAGGTGGGGGGACCTTGCCTTGTGGTTAAGGCAGGCTCCTTGCTACTCCCTGTTCTCTCTTGCTTGGAATTTCTGAGCCATGTTGTCACTGGGAAAGGTTGCACTTTCCATGCCAAGGTGACAGGCCCTGGCTGGTAGCTGCTCAGCTTTGTGTGTGTGTTTGCATTTTTTCCCTCCAAGGACTTGCCTTGGCTGGTTTTGTAAGATGTGCTGACTTCAGCTGCCCTAGGAAGAATGGGGGGGGGGGTATGCGAGAAAGCAATTCTGAAGAGCGTTACTATAGGTTACTATAGGAAATATTTGCAAAAGTTTCTTAGTTTGTGTGCTGAAAGAAAATGAACAAATGGGCTTTAAACCCAAGAAAGGACAGAAAACATTGGTGCGGGGAGTGTGAAATATGCTTCACTGAGGCCAACGCGTCTTCCAACAATTCTTAGTGTTGACTTTCAATCACAATCTGCAACACAGGCCCCACTTAAAGTAAACTTCCAGCTTCCTGTTTTCTCTCTCATTTATTCTTTTGCCATCTATTCACCTTCCTCAAAAAGAAAAGAAAAGAAAAGAACAGTAAATGTGGTGATCTCCATGGTGCGATGCAATTTTAATTCAAGAGTAGGACCCAGCTGTGCATCATGGCCCACCAGCTGAAAAACCAACGATTCATAACATATGCATTTTGTGTGTGCACAAGTGCATGCAAAATCTTTGGGTAAAAATCTGTGTGACGCTGCATAGTGTGCTGGGCGCATGTGTGTGTGTGTGTTGTTGTCATTGTTGTTGAAGAATATAGGAAGCCAGGCTGGGACATAATATTGCAGAGTAAATGAGTATTTCTTCATTATTTATTTATTTAATAAAATCATTTCTATGCCAACATTGAACTTAAAGTTACCAAGGCAGTGTACTCCTCAGTTACTTTAAGACAAGAGTATCCAAATTTATATCTGTCTATCTAAGGAACAATAAAAACTGGTATAGAACTGGTACAGTACAATATAATACGTTGCAAACAAAGAGCCTTCAGCAAAGTAGAGTTGCAGGGTCTGACTTAGGGGGAGGCCCATGGGGTGAAGATAGGGATGTTACACGTTCACAGCAATGCCCTTCTTTTTTATGTTGCAGAAATGCAAAATGGCAAACTCAGTTCATATCCATTCACTTGAAATTTTGGCCCATTTTCAAGGTAATTCTAAATTGGTGCCTGGTTGTGGCAATACATTTAAAGCGTCTGGATTCCAGCAAGGAATCATGGGAACTGTAGTTTGTTAATGGTGCTGCGAATTGCAGCTGTGTGAGGAGTAAATTCAAGTTCCCATGATTCCTTGGGGGAAGCCATGGCTGTTAAAAAGTTTTTGGGTGTATAGTTTGGTTGTGATCTTAGGATGTCTCTACAGTGGTACCTCAGGTTAAGTACTTAATTCGTTCCAGAGGTCCATACTTAACCTGAAACTGTTCTTAACCTGAAGCACCACTTTAGCTAATGGGGCCTCCTGCTGCCGCCGCGCCGCCGGAGCACAATTTCTGTTCTCATCCTGAAGCAAAGTTCTTAACCTGAAGCACTATTTCTGGGTTAGTGGAGTCTGTAACCTGAAGCGTATGTAACCTGAAGCGTATGTAACCTGAGGCACCACTGTACTTAACTAGGTAGAGTCTGTTCAATAGGGTGAAAGGGGCCTTTTCCAATCTGAATAGATTAATGGTCCCACTTGCTGATAGAGCTCTGTTTCTTCTTGAAAGCCCCCAAGAGACTTTGGCCTGTGTACATAAAGTAGGGGAGGGGTGGAGTGGAGTACAGAAGCAGGCTGGAGTCACCACTGCCCCCTCATTTTCAAAATTCCTCATTCCAAGACACTGTGGATGCTGCGAGCACAAAGGAGACGCATCGGGCGGTGCCTTTTTCAGGGAACAATGCTGACATCAGAAAGGCCCCAGGCCAGGGCAGATCTGTCAGCCTCAACCAAGGGCAATTTTCCTCTTCCCAGTGAGGTGGAAAAAAATTAGCCAAAGGACTGTTTCGTACTGGAGGAGAACCCTAGAGATTTTAACAATGGAATCCAACACTGGATTCTGCAACGTGTCTTTCTTGGCTATGCTATTCTGGTGCATAGATGGGCAAGTTCAAGCTTGCGTCTTTCAGTCCTTCCCCATATTGCATATAGCATTGCATATGGCCCTAAGCATTGTGGGTAATTAGAATGCTTGCCCACAAGAATGCTGTCACTGCCAACATCCACCTCTTCTTCAGATGTGCCCACCCACTTTAACCCGATATCCAGCAGGGATAAATAAAAGGGGAGAGACTTTCCATGGATGGGGAGACAGTCATCTCCCATTCTAAGCGCCCTTTCAGACTTGGAGCTGGCCCTGAGGAAAGCCCTTCCCATTTGTGGTGTTCCTGATAAAATGTCCCTCCAAGCTCAGAGGTGGCCACCAGCTCAACCATGAAACAAAACAGAAGAGTTGTGGCTCGGTAGAGCACATGTTCTACATGTAGAAGAGCTCAGGTTCAATCCCTGGCATCTTCTGTCGGAAAACCTGGAGAGCCATTGCCAGCCAGCATTTAGACAATATTGTAAGATGAACCAATGGTTTGACTTGCAGTTTCCTATACTGAAGTAGTCCTATATTGAAGAGTGCCTCCTGGCATGCTCTGGTCCATGAGGTAACGAAGAGTCGGACCATAGCTGTCAACTTACAGATTTGAAAATAAGGGACCAGCAGCCTTGAAAATAAGGGACCAGCAGCCAAAATAAGGGACCTGCAGCCTCAACTGTTCCAGGCACTTCCAGTCTTCCTGTCCTCCTGCAGTCTGGTCAAACTCATGCTGGTAGCTTTGAGAACACTGTCCAACCAACTTTGTGACCAGAGGTTCAACTGAATAGAATCTGAATCACATGCACCACAAGGCCTATGCAGCCTCAACTTAATATGGCTCCCCAGCCTGGCTTTGCACTGCAAAGTTTGCAGCAGCACGTGCAACAAAATGGCGTCCAACATTCAAAAACCCCCTCAGCTTGCATTAACTAGCCACACACAAGGCATGCAAGCTTCACCCCCCAGTCGTTCTTAGACTCCCTATTGGGTGAGCAACACAGCAAAGCAACACAGTTGGAGCCTCCCTCCTCCCTGGCCGGCAGGGAGGGAGGGAGAGGAGCTGCTTCCTTTGAAATTTAAGGGACATCATTTAAGGGACATTTAAGGGACATCCATCAATAAGGGACAGCAGCAGGACATGGCGCTGGAATAAGGGACTGTCCCTTCAAATAAGGGACACTTGACAGCTATGAGTCGGACACAACTAAACAACTAAACAACAACATTGAAGTGAAGCAACTGCCTCAGCTGATAAATTTGGGACGCTGTGAATGGTGGCATTGTGGCAGATGGGCAGATTTAAGCCATGGGGAACAATCCATGAGGATGTTCCCCTGTTCTAACCTCAGTGAAAAGGAGCTGTTGCTTTGGGCTTTGCAGTGAACACAGTGGTGCTTTTATGTAGAGCCTGACTTCCAAAGGAAGACTACCCAGTTTACCTAGGAAGGTGTTTCATCTAGATATCCTACTCCAGGCACCAAAATGCAATAGGCAGCCAAGCTAAGGCTGACATAGCATCATGTGTTCTGAGGAAGAATGAACGGCTGGTATATAAGTGGGCAGCTTTTGCATTTGATTTCTCATACAAAGAGAAACATGATGGGGCACTAGGAATGTTGGAATTTGTGGCACTCATGGGCATAAGCTGTTGCAAAGGCCAGCTGGACGAGCAGGACAGACTAGGGAGCTGCACAGTTGTCGTGAAAGCACCACAAACTGTGATGTGTACCCTGTCCTGGTACACCCATGTTCTGCTAGGACTGTTGTGCAGATAGGACTTGTAGTGATTGCAGTAAGTTGTGAACATTTCCTTACAAAGAAACATTGAGGTGGGAGTCTGGAGATGATCCCTGGGGAATGGTGTGAGGGGGTGAAGGCTGGCTTGCTAATAGAGCTCCAGCAGAAAACTAGTCTTTGTTGTAAATCCTACTTAATAAAACCACCATGTTATCTATTGTCTCAATATATTGAACCCCAACTTATTACAGGACTTGTGTGCCCACACACTGCCAAATGTCAGCCCTGACTAGCCAGCTACCTTGTAATTTGAATTTGGAGAAGGAATCCATTAGAACAGCATAGTATGCTTCCTGTTTCTAGAACAATCAGCCCTTTGGCTTGTTTCCATTGAAACATGAGCCTCCAGCTCGATAGGAAGGGCAAATGATGTCACAGGAGGCCTCATCATGTACTTGGTAATGTGGTTCATGGTCCAAGAAAGTTTAAGAGGGAACATACCTGAAGAACTAGGGCGGAAATGGGGAACCTGTGAATGTTGCTGGGCTACAACTCCCATCACCCACCTTTTGGGCATATTGGCTGGGGCTTATTGGAAGTTGGAGTCCAACACTGTGGACCACAGCTTCCCTGGACTAGGAAAAAGCCCAGCAATCCCCAATTGGCCTTGAGGGCAGTTGGTTGCCTCAACCATCCTCTGCCTTGGTTTTTTCCCCATCTCTTAAAAGAAAAAGAAAAAAAGCAAGCTGGTAATTACATGCCACACAGTGCGTGGTGTGAGGCTTAATTACCTTAAATGCGTGGTAGGTTCAAATAGTCTTTAACCCAAATGACCGCAAATGTCAATAGCTAAGCACTTAATGAAACTCCCTGTGCCTTTCATCTGCGTTCCCCCCAAAGGGCTTTGCAACCATCCTGGGGTCAATCTGCCAAACTGCACTCCCTGTGGGAGAAGAGGGCTGAGTCACAACTCTGTCATCAATGGCAAGAGGCAATCGGAGATGATTGCTGGTGTTTAAAAACCTTGGCAAAAGTGCATACTTGAGAAGGACTACACCCATGGCTAGGGTGGAATCGGATTGTAGCAACACCACAGGACACTTCTGAGGAAGCAAGCTGGTCATCTCTTCTACCGTGGTTCCCACTGAAGAAATTGAGGAGCAAGACTATCTGGGGAGATGTGGTGCTGTTCCAGGAACATAGGAAACCACCTTATACAGTGGTGCCTCGCAAGACGAAATTAATTCGTTCCGCAAGTCTCTTCGTCTTGCGAGTTTTTCGTCTTGCGATGCACGGTTTTCCATAGGAATGCATTGAAAATCAATTAATGCATTCCTATGGAAACCGCCTTCCCCCTGACCTCTTCTGGCGGGCGGCATTTTAAAATCGCCCGGGACAGCGGAGGACTTCTCCGCTGTCCGGGGCGATTTAAAAGCCCCTGGGAAGGCAGGCAGGGGGGACAAAGACTTTTGCCCCCCGCCTGCCTTCAGAAGAGGTCCAGGACAGGCTTCGCGGACCTCTCCGCAAGCAGTGGGAGCGCTCCCGCTGCTTGCGGAGAGTTGCCAGCGCGCCCAGGCTTCGCGGCCCCGCCGCCCGGCTTCGGGACATCGCGGGGGGAGGCTTTCCCGCCCCGCTGCCCGGCTTCGGGACATCGTTCCGATGCCGGGCGGCGGGGGGAGGATTTCCCGCCCCGCGGACCGGCATCGGGGCATCCTTCCGAAGCCCGGCGGCGGCGGGAGGAGGTGTCCCCGCCCCGCCGCCAGGCTTCGGAGGAGGTCCGAGGACAGCGGGGAAGACGCGCTGCGCTTCCCCGCTGTCAGGGAGATTTCCCTATGGGCTGTCGTCTTGCGAAGCAAGCCCATAGGGAAATTCGTCTTGCGAAGCACCTCCAAAACGGAAAACCCTTTCGTCTAGCGGGTTTTCCGTCTTGCGAGGCGTTCGTCTTGCGAGGTACCACTGTACCAAATCAGACTGTGGGCCCATTTGGCTGAGTATAGTCTACACTGACTGGCCATGGCTCTCCAAGATTTTTTCAAAGTTGCCTTTTGTGAAAGCCACTTGCTGATTAGGGTGCAGTAATTGCACAAGAGGGAAAGATTACAGCTTGGTCCAAAAGCTTTCTGTTCCACACCCATGAAAATTAAATTCTACTGGGCTCAGTGCTTGTTCTGGACTCAGCAGAGGCCCTGTATGTTATCCTCCTACTGCCCAGGTCAGCCATCATTTCTCAGGAGGCTGCCTATATGAATGGAGTCATGGGTGGAAGGTTTTCTTGTTTGCTATTGTTGAATGAGATGTTTATGTCCCACTTTTTCCTCCAAGGAGCTACATACATACATACATACATACATACATACATATATACATACATACATACAAAGACAGACAGTAAGTACAGTGGTACCTCAGGTTACAGTTGCTTCAGGTTACAGATGCTTCAGGTTACAGACTCCGCTAACCCAGAAATAGTACCTCGGGTTAAGAACTTTGCTTCAGGATGAGAACAGAAATTGCGCAGCAGCGGCACTGCAGCAGCAGGAGGCCCCATTAGCTAAAGTGGTGCTTCAGGTTAAGGACAGTTTCAGGTTAAGAACAGACCTCTGGAACGAATTAAGTTCTTAACCTGAGGTACCACTGTACTCTCCACATTTTATCCCCTCAACAATCTTGTGAGGTGGTCTATGTTGAGGGAAGGAGAGAGTCACTGGCCTAAGCTGTCTCCATGAAGGAGCATGAACCTGGATCTCCCCACTCCTCGTCTGACATGCTGGCCATGTCACCAAACTGGTTCTTTGTTGCCACAGATGCTCCTCCTCTCACTCCCTTAACACACCTCTCACATCTCAGGGGTGGCCACAGGAAGCACCTTCAGCGGGCTTGATTTGGCTCAGATTTACTGCCTGTCCCCCTTCCCACCAAAGTAAAACATCTCCTGCACCACCGTTTTTCAGCCTTGGGCCTCCGCCAAGGATGTTGAACGACAAGCTTCCCTTACCTGGCCCAGAGGGCATTAGGAACATAACAAATGGTGGTGGCTAGAGGGCAGCTGAGGTCTGGTGTACTGGACAGCATGCTGTACTTGGACAGGGGAAACCTCAGTTCAGATCCTCTCTCAGCCATGAAATGCAATGAGTGATCTTGCGCCAGTCAACATTTCTAACCCTAACATAACAAACGCACAAAACAGGGTTGCTGTGAAGATCAAAGGGGACAACTCCACCTATATTTATATTGCCCCAAGGAAGGGATGTGATAATGAATAAAATAATGCACTTGGATCTTGACCAGGTTTGGATATGAGAATCTATGCCATCTGATTTTGGATTTTTCCAGCCTTAGGAAATGAACCAACATGTCCCCCACCAACGCCTCTCCCACTGGGAAATATTGGTTGTATTTTCTATCTCCTTTCTCCTGCAGTTTATACTGACCACACAGGCAGCTTTCCTGGCTTCCATCAATGTGTTGAGGGGTACCTGGGCATGGCTGATCTTCCCCCTGAACAAAGTTTTGGCCAAGGTGGCATTTTTAGTTCTTTGAACCTCTATGATTTGGCAGCAGCCAGGAGAGAGTATGGAGAGAGAGTGGTGTATCCCTTCCCTGGACCTCTGTCCCAACCTTGCACAGTGCATTCAAGAAAGCAGAGCTTGTCTAACACTTTTTTGCCATTTTGGTACATGTTACTTGGCTGAAGGGACATGGGTGGCACTGTGGGTTAAACCACAGAGCCTAGGGCTTGCCGATCAGAAGGTCGGCGGTTCGAATCCCTGTGACGGGGTGAGCTCCTGTTGCTCGGTCCCTGCTCCTGCCAACCTAGCAGTTCAAAAGGACGTCAAAGTGCAAGTAGATAAATAGGTACCGCTCCGGCAGGAAGGTAAACGGCATTTCTGTGCACTGCTCTGGTTCGCCAGAAGCAGCTTAGTCATGCTGGCCACATGACCCGGAAGCTGTACGGCGGCTCCCTCGGCCAATAAAGCGAGATGAGCGCCGCAACCCCAGAGTCGGCCACAACTGGACCTAATGGTCACGGGTCCCTTTACCTTTTACTTGGCTGAAGGGCTGAACTACAAAATGCAGAGCAGTGCAAATTTCAAAGGATGACTGCATCTTGCTTGACATATTGGAAAGCGTGAAATAGTTAGGTTGGTGAACTGATTCAAATCCCCTGCTGCTTCCAATGCCTGCTACCCGTCATTCTCTGCTCCACCTGGTACCCTGAGCACTGTCCGGCCAGACAAGTGCTGATGTAGAACAGTGGCGGTGGCAGCCTGTGTCATGGCTGCTGGAGTGCGTGATCTGGGCTGCCCGCCTCTCTGCCTGCTTGCTCAGTACGGGGTTTTCTCCAGTGGTGCTGTCTGTGACTTGTTGGGAGCAGGCAACAAGGCAAAACAGAATGACAGCCCAGGCTAGCAACAAGCAAACAACATTGCAGGGGAAGTTGCTACCTCCATCTGCCTAATGGCTGGCCCCAACTTTTCCAAATCCCGGGGTGCTGGTATGTACAAGCCCCCAAATCCTGTTAACTGCAGTACTGCACTAAGAAAGGAATCTTGTTGCTTCAGAAAGTTCTTGCATCAGGAGCTAAACCAGCCACCTCACTGCAAAAACTCTCTGGATGATTCCCAGAAAGCGAAGTGTGAAATGGCTTCTCTCCTCTCCTTTGATATTTTTCTTAGATGAAATAATTTCCAGCACCTTTCTTCTGTGGTGTGCTACTGCCACCATCTGGAAATTTGAGTAGGAAAGGGAAATAAGAAGAGAGACATATATTGTGCTTTATCCAACACCATAAATCCATTGGGTGCTGGGACTGATACGGAGTGGAAAGGCAAAACTGAGATAATATCAATTCAGGCAGGTTAGATAAGAAAAAGGGGGAGGTTATAGAGGTGTGTGAAATTATTCATGGTGTCGAGAAAAACAAACAGAGAGAAATCCATGTCCCACTCCCGCAACAATAATATTACAACCTAGGGCATGGGTAGGCAAACTAAGGCCCGGGGGCAGGATCCAGCCCAAACACCTTCTAATAAATAAATAATTTTTTATTTATACCCCGCCCTTCTCGCTTCAGAAAACTGGGCTCAGGGCAGCTAACAACAAATTTAAAACACTTAATTGTAATACAACATAGAAGCAGCATAAAATACAGTATAAAAGCATGAATAACAATAAAATTCAAAGTTCAAAAATCAATTTGGGCGAAATCCATCCAATAAACATTAGATAGTCACCAGGACATTAGATAGTCACTCTGGGCGGCTTCCAAAAAAATATTAAAATACTGTAATACATCAAACATTAAAAGCTTCCCTAAACAGGGCTGCCTTCAGATGTCTTCTAAAAGTCTGGTAGTTGTTGTTCTCTTTGACATCTGGTGGGAGGGCGTTCCACAGGGAGATTGGCGGTTTGAATCCCCATGACGGGGTGAGCTCCCGTTGCTCAGTCCCAGCTCCTGCCCACCTAGCAGTTCGAAAGCACGCCCAAAAAAGTGCAAGTAGATAAATAGGTACCGCTCCAGCGGGAAGTTAAACGGCGTTTCCATGCACTGCTCTGGTTCGCCAGAAGTGGATTAGTCATGCTGGCCACATGACCCGAAAAAGCTGTCTGCGGAGTGGACACACACCAGCTCCCTCGGCCTGTAAAGTGAGATGAGCGCCGCAACCCCAGAGTCGTCTGCGACTCGACTTAACTGTCAGGGGTCCTTTACCTTTACCTTTTAAGATTATTTAGTGGCCTGCTCCTGCAACAGTAATATTTATATGCATGTTATAATTATGATGTAGGTTGACCAAGAGGCTCCATGTGAACTTTGTCTGTCTTAGAACATGCCCCAGAATCACCTGCAATGGGCAGAGGTTCCTTGGCAGATGCCCAGAGGTTCTCTGGTAGATGAGTCAAAGGCTGAAAGTTCAGATATCACTACTTCCACAGCACTTGATATGATTGTACAAAAGGTAATACAAGACAGCCTCCTAGTGGAGAACTGAATTGCTGCAATTTCCTTGATAAATTTCTGAGCACTGATAGTTATCCCCAGTGCTTTTTTCCCCTCTAAAAAAATGTTTAGGGGTACTCTCATTTTGACTCAAGAAAACCACCATTTTATACTTCAAATCAGGGAAAATAAATACAGTAAATGGACAAAAGTACAAAAATTCACAAAATGTTTAGGGGTATGCGTCCCCCCAGGAAAAAAGCACTGATAGTTATCCCGCTTGGTGCAAATCAAACACCAAACTGTTCCAGCTGATTCATTTCAAATGTTTAGTCAAAGAGATTGAATATTCATTGAGATGGATGGATGGAAGTGGCACAAGATAAATTTTCTCCAAGGATATAAAGGTCTGCATTGCCATATTATGCATTTTGCAAGTCTATGCAAGGACATAATTTGCCATTTAATATAATGGGACGCGGGTGGCACTGTGGGTTAAACCACAGAGCCTAGGGCATGCTAATCGGAAGGTCAGCAGTTCGAATCCCCGCGACGGGGTGAGCTCCCATTGCTCGGTCCCTGCTCCTGCCAACCTAGCAGTTCGAAAGCACGTCAAAGTGCAAGTAGATAAATAGGTACCGCTTCAGCGGGAAGGTAAACAGCGTTTCTGTGTGCTGATCTGGCTCTCCAGAAGCAGATTAGTCATGCTGGCCACATGACCCGGAAGCTGTATGCCGGTTCCCTTGGCCAATAAAACAAGATGAGGGCCGCAACCCCAGAGTCGGCCACGACTGGACCTAATGGTCAGGGGCCCTTTACCTATAATGGAGAGGAGGATGTTGGAGCCAGTTTCTCTTCCTCAAACTCATAAGAATTTTTTTAGGAAGTTGTCTAAGGGTATGGGTGGGGAATCAATACAGACAGACAGAACCTAAATGTAGGCAGCTTTGTATCATTACCTTTCTTTAATATTAATAATAATAATTAATTAAGAAAAGCATGCTTAGTAGTTGTCAGTTATCCCAATATATGCAACGTATTAAAAATGTACAGGACACTGAAGAAGAAGGTCGAAGTGGCTCTGCAAGGGAAGAACCCCACAGAAGAGTGTGGGGATCTGGGAGGAGAGGAAAGGTTGTTCAGTCTTACCAACAGAAATTACCGTGCTGATGAAATGATCACCTTGGTGCAATGTTGAATTTCATCCACGCATTTCATTTTCTTTAAAGTCCACAAAATAACCCCTAGTAACAGCAGCAAAAAGCTTCAGCAGCACAATTTGCCACATCATCTTAGTGTATCGAAAGCCTGGAGAAAGTGGCAAATTTTGACTTTATGCTGGCTGAAGATGCCAGTGATGTTAGCCTCTTTCTGCTCCATTTCTGTCTCTTTCCCTTCTCCCTGCGATACTTGTCTCTTTTATTCATTCAGGGATTCAAATGAAAGAAAGGACAAACACCCCTGATATTGTCACCAGTTCTCATTAACTGATGAAGAATGTTCTGAAGAAAACACAAGGGAAAATTTTGGTACAGCAGTAATTCAAATTAGCTCTATAGGGTAGAACTGCAGTTCCCAGGATTCATTGCGGGGGGAGTCATGTGCATTAAACTGACTGTGCTTTAAATGTCACTGGCATCTCTGCAGATTACCTTAATGGGGCTGGAATAGAACAGTTGCGAGGCTGAAACTATGCAGAAGTACCAGAGGAGCTATCACAAAAAAGGCCTTCTGTCTTCTGCCCACCCTGTTTTGTCTGATGACTGGGGAACTTGGAGCAGGAACCCCGAGGTACATCAGAAGATGTTGCTAGTGGTCCATCTATCCCAGCAAGCCTGTTCTCAAAGTGACCAGCCCAGATGCCCATGAAGTCCCTGAGAAGTAGATCTCAGTTTCTTCGCTGGCAGAAGACACCTGCAAGATTGGACTGTGCGTTGCTATAGGGATTTCTTTGTTTTAACATCATACATTGAGAAGATCATGACCTCAGGGGGGCCCACTAGGGGGCGCATAGGAAGATGGCCGACAATAACATCTCTCCGACCCACAGGAGGTATTTGGAGGCTATTTTGGGAGTAAATTAGCCTCCCAAAAACCCACTCAAGATTGTGAGTGGGGCCGTATGCCTGCTGTGCCCGATACCACCGCCGAATTTTTGAGGGGGGTGGGGGCATTAGGCACAAAACCCTCCTGTGGGTTTTTTGGCACTCCTGGATGCTGTCTCTGATCTGCGCCACTAGCTGCAAGAACTTCAAAAGAAACAATTTGGCACGAAGGAAATGCACATACTTCAGGAAATGAGGAGGAGTGAATACTGCAATAGAAGAGGTCTCTGGAAAAACAAGATTTAAATTATGAGAAGATACGTCAAGATACGGTATGGCAAATGACTGATGGGGGAGGGGGGAAAACGTTTTATTTTACTCATATGATTAACCCCAAGAATCCCCTCCCTTCAAGAGTCAAAAGCCAGAAATGAGTAAGGACTTAAGCTGTGAATCTAAGGCTGTGTGGAGATAAACTTTCGAACCAAAGCATGTTTTTAGAAGACTGTGGAATGTATAAGAGCTTTGTTCTGACGCAGTCAAAAATGCCGTCGTCGCCATCTTGGGAAGCTCTGTCGGAGGAATAAGCCTGGAAGGAGGACAGTGAAAGAGGCGTGTTTATATCGTGGGAGAGACTCCTCAAAGAGGCTTTAAGAACGACAGAGCTATGAATTTACGAGGGAAAAAGTAATCTTATCTCTGAAGGTGATGATTTATGGGAACCATCTGGATGGAGGTTCACGACGGGAAATCTACGCAGGAGTATTATTGGTGTATATCGGCTTAAGGAGACCATCAGGAGAGACCATAAAGGACAAAGAGAAAATATTTGATTAAGAAGTGATGTGGAAACAGCAAGATAAGATTGGAAAGATCTATGAATATGTGTTTGGACTGTTTGAACATCTATTTGGACTTATTTGGACTGATTTGGACATTAATGCAGAAGTAATGATTAGATCAGAATCCTTCCTTGGATCTGGAAGTATGGGACCCCCCAACAAAATTTAAAAATTCGGCACTGTAATTTGGAATTTATGTGATGTGGTTTGATTCGATGTGATTGGCCGGTTAATAAAAATTTATTTTTAAAAAAAAGAGAGAGAGAAGATCATGACCTCAGACCACAGTCCATCTAGAAGCAACCATTCTGTGTATCTGCAGGGTACATGACGGTGTGCTGAAGATCTCCCCCCCCCTTTTTTTCCTTTGTACGTTAGTCACAAGCAGTGAAGATGCAGATAGACTGCAGGTCACTGCCTGCAAATGGGCTGGCAGGTGGACCGGAAATATAAACAGTTAATTTTCATCAGTGTGGAATTATTATATTAGTCATGAATGCAGAGAAGGAGATAGGAGCCAAAATACAGTGTTGATTAAACCCTTAGGCAATGTCACATTTCCTCTAGCATGGAAAGGGGCTTTTTAGGTGATGATGGAGTAGAAAATGGAATGTACAATTGACGGGAGTTGACATGCCTCCATGGATACTTAATACTAACATTACAGTCAGTCACATATTTGTTTAAACCTTCCTTACATTGGAGGGGCAAGCAAGGGGGGTGGCAGGTGAGCAAGCTGGGATTCCAGTGGGGGGATTGAAGCGGGTGAGTGAGCTAGGCATCTGGTGCTGGGTGGGTTGTGTGTGTGGTGGGAGGGTGACATGGGTGGGCTTGGAGCATCCTGGGCTTGGAGCAGCGCAGCAGGTTGAGCAAGGTTGAGCAAGGGGACAGCACTGTGACACAGATGAGCTGTGGAGGTTTAGCAAGGAGTAAGGGAAAGGGAAAGGGGTTGGTGATCAAAGTGGGCATGGGCAGCAGCTTCGAGTATTTTATATATATGGTGTTGTACAAAAACAGAGGAGAGAATTTATAAACTTGGCATTGCATGTGTGTTTTGACTTATGCTTTGAATTATATGTGACGCAATTGAAATGGATAATAAAATATAAAAACACAGGACAAGCAACAGAAACTCAATCTGATTTGGAACCCAATTCAACAATCCTGATCTGACCCCAATTAAGACTAGATCATTCTGGGCCCTCCTGAATGTGATCTGGATCCTGCACCAGATTGGGGTCCTTGCACAGCCTATGGGTCAGGAAGTGAGGCTGGAGGAGAGGATGTAAGCAGAGAGTCTCAGCTGCATCGGCTCCCTCTCTCCCTGCTCTCCTCTGGACTGCATGTTTAATACCGTCCCGCCCCCCCCCCCCCGTTTTGACAGCTTCTGAATGCTCACTGTGGACCTCATCTGTGGCAATGCAGAGCTGTCTTGACCTGACCTTGATAAAACCAACCAAATTGGTTCTGGATCTGGGATTTGTCTAGACAGGATGCACAACCCTCGTGCAAGTTATTTTGACACCTAAGGCACAAAATCCTGCAATTGCCTCACATTTCCCCGGCAGTGAAAATGGTACAACAAGAAGCTTGCTGCTTCCCTTTTATGTGGCCCAAAAATAGCTATTTTGAGGCAGTTGCCTCATTCTACCTAAAGGTAGAACTGGTGCATGGACCATAAGGCTCCAACAGGCAAGTGTGTTACTAAGCACTTAAATGAGTTAGGGTATTTGCTAATTTATATGTATACATAGGGCTGCCATACATCTGGTTTTTCCCAGACGCATCCAGGAATTCAACCGGAAAATTGGATTTTCACCAAATCAACGAAATGTCGGGGAAAACCTGGATGTATGGTGGGGGGGTGTTAATATATATATATATTAAAATAAATAAAAAATTGAAGGCTGAATACCTAGATTTTGGGGGGAGATGTCCCCCCCCAAACGCTCAATAAATCAATAAAAAATTGAAGGCCAAATACCTAGATTTTGGGGGGAGATGTTCCCTCAAAAAGCTCAACAATTTTGTCCAGATTTTCACTTTGGGGAATATGGCAACCCTATGTATACAGTAGATGCAAATCTAGGCCTCTGGTGGTGTGTGGCTGTGATCTCATCTGTGCTTTACAATTTATTTATTTTTAAGGTAGAACCCCAAGATCTACCAACCAGAGCCCAAGACATTAAGTTGGAATGAAAGAGCCAGGTGGCTCTGAGCATCTTTGGAGCCTGAGAATTTGATGTCAGTATCAGAACTGAACTGAGCTCAAAAGCCTTTCACAGGAAAGTCCATTCCTGGTTGGCTTTCCTTCATTTCAGCAGCCGAATGTAGGTGAGGAAGGTCGCTGCACAATTTCTATTCTCATCCTGAAGCAAAGTTCTTAACCCGAGGTACTATTTCTGGGTTAGCAGAGTCTGTAACCTGAAGCGTCTGTAAACTGAAGCATCCGTAACCCAAGGTACCACTGTATGGGAACAATCAAAGGATGGGTGCTGGCAAAAGTATACGATGCACTGCAGTTTCTCGGAAAAACACAAGGGGGCAATAAATTATCATATACATTTAGCTAACTGGATTTTTTACACACATACAAACACATGCTTCATGAAGAAATAAGAGCCGGTGATAAATGTTGAAATACCCCCGCTCCATTTCTGCTCTCCAAATCAGAAGAGGGTTCGTACGGCCAGCATTTCAGACACTGGAGAGAAAAATGAGTAGGGGAAAAAGAGGATGCTGGAGGAGACCAAATGATGCTGCTGCTCCATGAAGCTCTGGTTCCTTCTGCCCCCTCCCCATTTGCTCATTACAGAAGCCAAAAAGTAGCAGTAACTGTTTGATTCACACCTGCCTACTGTCCACTAGGCTCCTCTCCCACCCAAACTTATGCAGCACACCAGATGCTGCAATCTCCTTAAACCAGCAGTTGCACAAGGAGATGTGCATGATAATAGGCAAGCGCAAGAATGGGCACTGGACAAAGTGTGAGTCAATGGGACTCGGGCTACCATAGTCACTTAAGTGATTCACTGTTGAATGGTCACTTTCAGGAGTGCTGAGGCAAGAGTCCTGCGTTGTAGGATAGCTCTTCCTCTTGGTTACCAGGGTCAACGTCACAGGTAAGTGAGGGGAGGCATTTCTTTTGACTCCTAGACCTATAGGCCATGCAGGTCTCCTGGAGAAAGGCCCCAATCCCTACAATGAATGCTGAACTAATATAAAACAAGAACTCCCATCATAGTCTTCTGGGCCACTGCAGGGTGACCATTTATTTAATCCATTTATATCCACTATTGGCTTCAAGGACCTCAAAGTGTACACAGGAGTTCTCTTCTCCCTTCTGATAGCTCACCAATAAGAATTAATGAGCATAGACCAGCAACTCTCTGCAAAGATAGCAGTTGCTCACTCTGACTCCACCCCCCCCCCATTTCTGCAGCAAGAAGTGCGCCAATGGGATGTCCCTCCCAGCATCTCCTTTGTTCTCTGACACACTCAGACCTCCGAGTTTGGGGGGAGGGAGAGTGTTCCCCCCACTCTCGATTAATGTATTGCCCAGCTGCTCCCTCCCTTCTGGTTGCTTAGCTACTATCTCAAAGCTGGGTACGTCCCCTCTCAAGTGTGCAGCTTCTGTGTCTGTCTGTCTCCCTGCTTCAGGAGACACTGGAAGCAAAGTGGGTGGCAAATATTCCTCCTCCTCTTCTCTTAGGATCTGATCTTCCTAAGATTGCATCCCCCAATCTTCCGATTTGGGAAACACTGTTCTAACCACTACACTGCACTGGCTCTCTAACATCTGTATGACTCTGGTAACAGTCTTAATGGGAAGAAGAAATATCTGTCTCACACACATGTAAACTGGTTCAATATGGTTCCTACTCCTAAGGCATCCACCTCGCTGGCCAGTGAATACCAGTACCAAGCAAAGAATTTGCTCAGGCAAAAGTTTTCATAATCTCAAAGAAAGTCATTTGGGCTGCCTTTAAACCAGCTGCAAATCTGAATGTTGCTAAATGTAGCCTGTGTCCATTTGACTGAAAGCTTTCTTGCTGAGCCATGCTACCATTGTGCTCAATGTTGTAGTAATATGTTCCACCTTTATAAACCCTGCAAAAGCCCTCTATCCCCTGCTCCCCTAGATGAATAGACTGACCTCCATCATGACCATCAGCAGGCAAGATAATTTTCTAAAGTGGCATTTCTATGGTGCCAACTATCATCACCACTAGGGTTATTGGAAAGTGAGATTGATGGCCTCTCTGGTCTTGAAAAAGAAGTTGTTGTGGCTTTTAGGAGAGATTTTGTGTAGAACCTCATCTTTTGGCAAGACAGAAGCATCCTTCACAATCTTTGTTAGGTGAGACTCATGGTCTTCCAGAACTTTGAATCCAGATCTTATATTCCCACTCATAAAAGGTAGGTCTTGTCATCCCATGCATCAAAGAATTCAAGAATTTCAGAATGTTTTGATTATCATGCTTGCAAATGCTCAGCTCCTTTTAGGGGCAGGGAGAAGCAGTAAAAAGCTCCTGCACCCTGCCTTTGAAATGCCAAATGGGCCATAAGCACCCCTGGCCACCCCTGTAAACACTCTTGTTGTCAGACGTGCCTCCTGGCACAAGCAAAACAACGCTGATTCCAGCCTGTTGGGTGAATTGACAGTGCTAGATCAGGGAGATCTACAAACTCTGTATGGCTGCTGGCTGCTGCCATGAAACGAAACATTCCAGTTCTAAAATGTCATTTCCACATTCTCCAGCTGAAGCATTTCACATCTAAATTTGTTTGCACGTTCCCAGTCATCTTGGGTGCTGTAAAGCAAAAGTTTGGTAAACCCTAGAGCAGGGTGAGGTCCAGAGAAACTGGTTTGATGGCCCCTATCTCCAACAGAAGTGTGATGGCTGAGGAGATAAAGATGTGGTTAGAGGGGCATTTGACTTTCCTTGATTCTGAGAATCTGCTCCCGGAGGACATCCTCATCCCAGAGGCATCTCCTCTGGGGATTGTCCCCAGCACCCAGTTTGGTTTCTCCCTGTTCCCTATCCATACAGCGTGGCAATCTGACATGGGATCACACATAACTGTTTTTTTCCGTCTGCAACATGAATGCAAGGGATGTTGTTTGCTAGAGGTGTGGCTCTTTCTGAAGGACTTGGAGAATTGCCCTTTGGGTTTGGAGCTCTTGAATCTTTTTTTGTGGCTTCAACCCACCCAATTATCCTGTTTGGGTATACGCTCTTCCTTTCTCTGGGTAGATACTCTTCTTTCCCTCCAGGCACAGCCTTCTTTTCTCATGAGATGGAAGAGTGACTCACACAGTAGGGCACCGCTGTTGCAACAGCCTTCCAACATGGCATCACTATTCCATATTGGGAATGGCAAGATGGTGGTGGGGTCTGGGCTGGGCTGGTGCCAGTTCAGTACTCCTGCTTATGTCCCCTTATAACATACAATTCACTCTTCCTGCTGCCATGTCTCTACAACAAGTGGCAGTGACTAGGGATGAGCAAATCTATCAGTTTTGGATTGTTATTTTCCAATCTTAAATCCGGTGCCCCACATTTCCGTGCCATTAGTTTTTCTCAATATAAAAAACCTGAAAATTTATTTGCACTTATTGCGATTTTTCCCCATTATGCACCTACTTGTAGAATCATAGAATGGTAGAGTTAGAAGGTTACCACAAGGCTCCAGCTCCCTGCAATACAGGAATCCTTTCCCCCAATGTGGGGCTCAAACCTGCACCCTTGAGATTAAGAGTCTCATGCTCTACCCACTGAATTTTGCCTAAAATATACATTTCTGCAAAGCAACTTTCCCCAATACACATTTGTAATGATTTTGCAGATGGGCACATTTTTATGGGCACTGCATGTTTTTCCCCCTGCACATTACTTGGCTGAGGAACTCTGTTGCAAAATTCGGGAAAATGCCAATTTTGATGGATGGCTGTGTTTCAGGTTCCTGTATTGTTTCGAAAAGCGTGAATTTAAATGTTTGCCTTTAAATTGTGACGTGGAGTGAATTTCTCCTTCATCCTTAGCAGTGATGCCCCGATGGGAGGCTATTGCCATGACTCTGCCCCACCAGGTGAGTCACTCCTACTGAAACGGCATGACAGGAGTCCCCCCCCCCCCCAAAAATGGAACCTGTGAATTAAAGTGTGGCTGAAAGGGTTGGGAACATGGGCCCACCTCCCATGCCATGTCCCCCTGCTACACAATACATGGAAGAAAATGGTGCAAAGTTTGGGGAAAATGCTGTGGGTAAAGTTTTGTGTTGGGTGGGGGACTGTTAATTGATAAATTGCCCTGAACGTCTTCCTGGTGACATGGTTTGTGTCCCAGAGTGATGATCATGCAGGGGTGAGCAAAGTATGGGAATCGAAAGGTGACCACTGGCTCCTCTTGTTCTCAGAAAGGACTAGCGGTCAAAAACTGTATCTATTAAAATGAAGTCCCTAAGATGATGCTGGAAAGGGGAAGGGAGATCCCTCACATTGTTCTTTCAACACCTTTTTGAAGTGGCATCACACAGCTCAGCTATGATCTGCTGCTAATCAAAGAGGCTTAAGGAGATTTCATTTGCAAAAGGTAAAGGTAAAGGTACCCCTGCCCGTGCGGGCCAGTCTTGACAGACTCTGGGGTTGGTGCGCCCATCTCACTCTATAGGCCGGGGGCCAGCGCTGTCCGGAGACACTTCCGGGTCACGTGGCCAGCGTGACATCGCTGCTCTGGCGAGCCAGAGCCGCACACGGAAACGCCGTTTACCTTCCCGCTAGAAAGCGGTCCCTATTTATCTATTTGCACCCGGGGGTGCTTTCGAACTGCTAGGTTGGCAGGCGCTGGGACCGAGCAACGGGAGCGCACCCCGCCGCGGGGATTCGAACCGCCGACCTTTCGATCGGCAAGCCCTAGGAGCTGAGGCTTTTACCCACAGCGCCACCCGCGTCCCATTTCATTTGCAAATGACCCCAAATTGCAGACAAGAGGAGGAGCTCTTCCATGAGTCAACATGGAGTTTTAAAGTTGTGTGAGGAAGAAAGGATTCCCTTCTTATGTCTCTTTCCCTTCCTGGCCTTCCCCAAAGCACTAGCCTTTCTTTCCTCATCCTCCCACACACAAATATACCATTGCCCTGGGCAAAGCAGCACGCAGGTCATTGTAGTACCAGGCAGGGAAACCTTTTCCAACTTCTGTGGCAACACCCAAAAAATAATAACACTGCCTGAGTCAGCCATGTAGATTCACTTGCTTGTGTTCCTTCTAGGGCAAGATTACCAGACGTCCCCGTTTCCCAGGGACAGTCCCCAGATTTACAAATCAGTCCCCATACAAAATCCATTGAAGTTGAAAAGTGTGCCCGGATTCATTGGGAAAAATCTGGTAACCTTATTCTAGGGTTGTCAGACTTCTAGGTCTGACCTGAAGTCTCCAGGTTTGCCTGACCCTCTCCAGGCAGGTAAAAGTGTTTATATGATGGTGGTGGTGGTGGTGATGTCTGTGCATGCTGCTTGCAAGCTTCAACCCACTAGGAGCTAGCTGCAAATTTTAGCATAGATACTTGGTGGGGGGTCTGTTCTCCTTCACTCCCCTCTCCCAGTTGGTCTCCAGGACCTGCCCCTGTGATATCACCAGCACCCAATGCCTCAGATCTGGCCCCTGAAATCTCAGGGACTGGTATGTTCCTGACCTGGCAACTCTAGCTCCTTCATGTGAGAGCCAGTGTGGTGTAGTGGTTAAGAGCGGTAGTCTCGTAATCTGGTGAACCGGGTTCGCGTCTCCGCTCCTCCACATGCAGCTGCTGGGTGACCTTGGGCCAGTCCCACTTCTCTGAAGTCTCTCAGCCCCACTCACCTCACAGAGTGTTTCTTGTGGGGGAGGAAGGGAAAGGAGATTGTTGGCCGCTTTGAGACTCCTTTGGGTAGTGATAAAGCGGGATATCAAATCCAAACTCTTCTTCATGTAGAACTAGCATTCCCTTCTGTTACTATTTCAGTGTGTCCCTGTGAGGTTCCTCCTGCTCATTAAACATCCTTTGATTCTGACTGTTGTCCCATCTCATGCAAGGACACTTTCTCAGTTTATGGCTGCACAGATATGCACCTTCCTGCTTGCTGTGGACTGCAAAGGCCTAAGCATTCACCGGTGGTATAAATAAAAACCGTCTGCTGCACAGGGATGGGAAACTTGCAGACATGCAGATGCTGTTGGAAAGGGGTAGCCAATGTAGTGTTCTCCATGTATTGTTGAACTACAACCCCCATCAGCCCCAGACCCCAATGGTCAGGATGATGGGATTTGGAGTCTCAACATCTGGAAGGTTTCGGAGATCTTCCTTTGCAGGTACTGCTGGTCTTGTAGCCTCCTCTCACCACATCCACTTTCAGCATCACCCATTAAGTAGGTTTATGCCATTCATTGGACCCCCAGGGAACTCGACAAACCTTGAAACTGGGTATGGAGAGTGCAGCTGAATGGGACACAGCTGTGGGAAGTCTGAGGAAGTACTTTGGGCCTGCCCATAACAAGCAAAGCTAAAGTGAGAGACTAGGGTGGTGTCTGCTGTTTCCAGGAACTCGTCTTGTTGTGAGACTTTTGTGCGTGAACTGAAAGTTTGTAGGGACCCTGCATGAGAACCTGGAGGCTGAGGGGGAGGGTGTAGGTCAGAAGGAGAATGAATTGATATTAGTACCTTTGCATTAATGTAACATTTTTATATGTAACTGTGTATTTTTGTAATATCTTGTTTATGTTGTTTGTTGTTGCTTCTGTCTTTTGTACACCACTTAGAGATGTTTTTTAATACATTAAGAAGTATAGAAATTAAATGATCAATCAAATAATTAATTCATTCAGTGAGCATACGCTGTGGTCACACTACATGAAAAAGCCAATTTCCCAACATTCCCTCCCTCTATAGTGTGACCAATAAACATTACTCAGAATGGACTTGTGCGGATGAAGTGGGTGGAATAATGCAGGAAGGAGTGATCTCAGTTCTCAGGAGCAGGGAGCTCTTTGGTGGTGCAAGGGATGGGCCTCATATCAGAAGCAGCTCATCAGGAAGGGCCGATTTGCTATGCTAGCTTTCTGGCAGGTGGGTCACTGTTTTTTAGTGGGAGCGAGAGGGGAAGTGGCAAAGAGACAGGGATATCAACACAGTGAAAATGCATCCTCTGCCTCTGTCTAAAGGCTTTGCAGAAATGTTTGGCTTCTGGATCTGGGGTGGGACCGGCTTTTGAAAAAGCAACTTGCCTGGACGCCATCTGCAACAGTTGACTTAGACAGGCGTCCCACCACCGCCACAGCAACATGTCCAACTTGATGGGCCATTTATTTGCTTAATCAATACATTAATTTATTGTGTCCCCACCTCTCACAGTTGCTAGATATGTAACAATGAAAAATATGGTGGCATTTCCTATCCGTCCAGGTCCATTTGCTTT
Source organism: Podarcis siculus (assembly GCA_034642415.1). Classification (NCBI taxonomy): domain Eukaryota; kingdom Metazoa; phylum Chordata; class Lepidosauria; order Squamata; family Lacertidae; genus Podarcis; species Podarcis siculus. The sequence continues at coordinate 456,999 of JAXCMG010000230.1, read as the reverse complement.
CACCAGGGGTATCCCTCCATCTTATATCTGTCCCCTCTTACAGAAGGCCTGTTTTCCTCTTCTACATTACAGCCTGGGTACAAAACAAGAGAGTTCACTGCATAAATCAGGCACCAGGGAGAGCAAAACTCTTCTGATAGAAGAAGCAGGCAGGCAGGGAGGCAGGTGCTTTGCACAGGACTCTGCTACTCCACATGTGCACAGTAACTTTCCTCTCGCTCGCTCAGGGGCACCACCAGCTTGTAAACTGAATCTGTGTGCAATGACTGTGCAAACATCTGAGTGCTAAGAGGGGAGGACAGCAGCAAGAGGAGGAAGGGGAGGCAGAGCAAAGGGCTTGGCACCGGCCTGCTCAGATCCCCTCCCCTTTCTCCACTGGTCAGAAATGCCACAGGCAATGGAGTGACGCAGACTCCTTAGCATTCCCAGGCAGGTTTTAGATAAGCCGCCCCTATCGGGTGGAAGGATCATCTTTTAAATCAGAGTTAGAGGCTGTTGCAGCCTGGGGGCCACCATTAGAAAATAACTGGTTGATTTCCACATGGGGACCATTAATACCACACGTGCAACGATGGAAAGATACTTGGGTATGCTCTGGAGTTCATGTAAGCTGCAGCCTGAGGAGGTGGGCATGGGGCAGGAGACAATCTGTCTGCCCTTTCCAGGCTGAGATCACGCTCTGAGGAAATGTGATCGCTGGTCAACAAATAAAAGCTTCTCAAAAACACCCTGACCCCAGTCTGTCAAGAAACTGCCATCCAGCCTGTAGGCTCTTTGGACAACACTGACAAATGACTGTGAGACTCAGGAGACAACAGACTTGGCCCAGTCCAAGGAGGGGGTGCCAATTGCTGACCTCAAATCCAGTTCCTCTGCCCTCTCCTGCCCTCTTCAGGAACCTAGAGAGATTTCCAGTGGAGAAAGCAGATTGCCGTGGAGTGCTTCCCCTGTCAGTGTGGAAAGAAGTTTCCCATGGAAGACAAGAGATTTTCCTGGTCTCAGAATCAGCCTTTAGGCCAAACAGGCCTGAGTGGGCTGGAGCCCCTTCATTATATGTCCACATAATCCAAGAATCAGATGGACTAAAGCAATAGAGTCCATTTAAGGGTGGTGGTGATCTATCTACACCTCTGGCTGTGCCTTTGCTGTAACAGAACAAAATCACCCTGGGACAGAATACATTTGTTTTAATAACTGAATCATCTGATGACATAGAATGCTGTTACGCTGTAAATCTAAGCAGGTCTCAGCTTGTAGATTGGCTGGATGGTAGACTGGCTGGGAGCTGCATGTAAGGTGCTCTGAGCTTCTAGGAATCAAAATAAGGATAACAGCACCACAAACCAATAAAGAGATAAACACACAAAGCATCATATGACATAGCATCACTATCTACAGATCCAGTCTGGGGTAGTGGACAGAGTGTGGGACCATGAAGACCTGGGTTTCGGTTCATCATCAGCTGTGAAACTCCCTGGGTGACCCTGAGTAAATCGTTGTCATCTCAGTCCTACCAAACCTTCCCCAACATGGTGCCCTGCAGATGTTTTGACCACTACTCCTGCCAGCCCCAGAGAGCACATCCAATCTAGCTGGCTGGGGCTGATAGGCGTATTAGAGGGTACCAGGTTTCAGAAGATCACTCTAATATTTCCCATGTGGGAACAGCCTCACAAAGAGTTCATCTTGACACACACACACATGCACCACTGAGTTCAGGGGAGGAAGGGTATCAATGCCATGAATGCACAAATAATAATGTAAAAGTTCACTAGATCACACAGGTGAACAGAGTGCAAATACCTACATCATGGTTGTGCCAGCAGTTTTATATAAATGCAAAGAATGCAGGGCACACTCTGAATTACACAGGGTGATTGTATGTTACCATCTGATGCAGAAATACACCATTAGTTAGGCAGTGGTTAGATATGACCTCATTGCCTTAACACACACACACAATCTGGTCAATTTGGGATTTTAGAATTTATTCACGTTCTTTGTCCAGTGGTGCTGAAGCTTTTCCATTCTTGAACCCTTTACCCCAACCTCAGCACTCTTCTTATGACCCATCTACTTCTGGCAGCAGAGGGATGACCTCAAACTCCAATCAGGAATTTAGGCTTAATTTAGGCAGCTATTCTAACCGAGATGGTGAAGGGATCTAGCTAAGAGGCTGGAATGTCTTCACTTGCAAGGATCTATCTATATATGATATTTAGAGGAGACACAAGGTCTCCATTCATGCACCCAATATTTCTAAACAGATGCAGTGTCATAATGCAAAAGGTGATCTGAATACAAATGAGAATGGTAGGCTCCTGTCTAGATTTCTGGAATCTCCTACACATGGATTTATCAGTGCTGGGGTGTGTTTCCCTCCATCTTTCTGTCTGTAACAATTGGCAAAGAAATGCTAGGCCATGAGAAATGCCGTGGCCATCCTCTCTAAATCTGCAAAGACTTGCTTAGCTAGACTTATGAAAGCAGAAAGCATTCTTCTGTCACTCCCTCCTTCTCTCTGCCTTCTCTCCTTTCAAGCCCTGATCCACTCATGGGAAGAAGTCTTAATGTCATCCACATCCCAAGAAAGGGATGAAGAGACAGGTGAAGTCATTGGTGCATGGGAGTGCAGCATTAAAGTGGCGGCAAAAGGTATTATCCCAGATCTAAGGACATGTTTGCTCTTGTTAGTGGCTGGGACTAGAAATGCCATCACTGACTGAGCAGGAACACGGTAACCATTTATTCTGGATGTTTACCTTCCACTGCCCCTCTTGCTATGCTGGAAATAGTGCTGAAACAAACAAACAAGAAAATGGCCAAAAGAACTGAAACTGAACCCTGCAACTTCAAATCAGCAAATTAAAACTCAAAGCCAAGCAGAACAGGCTCAGAGTCTGGAACCACCCCCACCACCCAAAACATCCTAGTGAGCATGAGGGCATGTGAAGAAGTTCTAACCAATGAAGCTAAGCGAGATGGACCTTATAAGCTGCTCTGAGCTCTTCGGAGGAAAAGCATCTAGTGGCTAGAAAGCAAATGAACAGATTGGCCCTAAATGTGTGCCAGGACTTGAATTTGAGGCTTGCACAACAATTGTCATGAAGAACACCAATAAATAAATAAATCAGCCATTCTGTAGATTTTCACAAACATTTGTGACCACCTTGATTAAGATAGTTTCTGAATTCCCAATTGCTTTGCTTCAGCACTTGAAACCACACACATAAAAAAATGGTCCCCCTCCCCTTCACTCTAGTGCCCATTCTGGTCCTGCAACTCCAGGTTCAATTTACAGCTTGAAGGCAGTCGCCAGAGCAAGTACATTTACACCCCAGTTTGCTTTTTGAATCACAAAGGTTTTAACAGCATCTATATGTATATATGTACAGCCTGCAGGTGCTCAACGAGGCCGGTGGGTGGACAGGGGCCCATCTGATGGAATGGAGCTTGCTAAAGGGCTAGAGAGGTTGGATAACTTTTTCCTCTCTCCTTTCTTTCTTGTTGTGTCATCCGATGTATATTCCTTTCTTTCTTTTTAATAATAATAATAAATCAGACACAAGCCCGAGCAGCTTTGCCAAGCTCACTCTCGGCTAGACCCAAAGATCTGCAGGAAAAAGGAGAATATGTAGATGATGTCTAGGTAGATGTTGAGAGCCCCAAAGATGTATTCCTCCGGGCTCATAGCGTAGCGTCGGTTTCCCATCAGGAGCTGTGTGTCAAAGGCCAGGAACTGAGAAGAGAAAACCAAACACAGGCCAAGGTCAGTGCTGCCATTTTATACATGTCTGCTCAGTGCTGAGTCCCCCTAAGTTCAGTGAGACTTGCTCCAGGGGAAGCGAGTATAGGATTGCAGTATAGGATTGCTAAGTGTGCCGGTAACCTCTCTGGAGAAATCTGTCATATCAGTTTCGCTTGTTTTCTCTGTTACAATTCCAATTTGCCACATTTCCACGTCTGTTTACATTTAAATGAAAAAAGTCCTGAGCATTTTAGTGTGCCCACATTTCCCCCTTAATACACATTTATTTATTATTTTTTGTATTTAACTTTTGCCCATTAAACATATTTGGGCAAGCAATTTCCCCTAAGATAAAGCATTTGGGAGGAATGGAGGGCTAAAAATATAACCGACTCCTACTACTAATACACACACTTTTATGTGCCTATTCTCCTGATGTACACAATTCTGGGCTGGAGAATGGCAACATTTGAAGGCTGGTGGTGTTTTGGTTTGTATCTTGATTTGGAAAGGGCGAATGAGTTGGCCCAGATGAAGATGGGGACTGAACTGAGTTTCATCCCATCCTTTCTGACCTCCAGAGCTTATGGTGATAACAGTATTGGCATGATACTTTAGCCACCTCCCATGCTGCTGGTAGGTCAAGTCCACACCCATACCCAGCCTCAACCTCCTTCGCTCTGCTCCTCACCCGGAAAGCTCAGGCAGCTCCCATGGCTTGGATTAAGAGGGAGGATCCTCGCTGGGTGGGTGCCAGCCTGACTTGCCAGCCTGAGCCAGTGTAATCAAGATCTCGCTGCCCAGATGCAACACCTCACTCTCCTGCCTTGTACAAAGGGGGAAAGAGATCCATAAACAGAACTGAAAATGTGCAAGCTTCAATGCATTTCCAGTATACCCATGTCCCTATGGCTCTCTGAGCGAATGGAAACAGGAGGAAAGAACTAAAAGTCTCACAGTGGGCTACAGAATCCAGTAGATTTCCCCTGCATCCCACTATCTGCTTAAACAACCACCACATGACCTACCAAAGCATAACTGTCAACCGTCCCTTATTTGGCGGGAAAGTCCCTTATCCCAGCGCTGTGTCCCGCTGCTGTCCCTTATTGATGATGTCCCTTAAATTTCCTGGGTTTCAAAGAAAGCAGCTCCTCTCCCTCCCTGCCTGCCGACTAGGGAGGAGGGAGGCTCCAACTGTGTTGCTTGGCTGCATTGCTCACCCAATAAGGAGTCTAAGAACGACTGGGGGGTGGAGCTTGCATGCCTTGTGCCAATCAAATCGGCTGCTTTGCCTGGGGACTCGCCTTTGCTCAGCGCTTCTCAGTGGAGAGGTGACGGTGGTTTTCCTTGCTGCATCCCCTTTGCCGGGTTGCTGCGCTATGGGAACCACCGCTTGAGGCTTTGTTTGGCTGCTGGCTGAGCTTTCTGCCTTTGGCTCGGAGGGGCTCAGAAGTTGAACATACCTGTGTTCTGAAAATCCCTTATTTTGGCTGCTGATCCCTTATTTTCGAGGCTGCTGGTCCCTTATTTTCAAATCTGTATGTTGACAGCTATGTACCAACATGGCCTACTGCATTCTTCCCAAAGGAGGAACACAAGGAACATCACACAACCTTCCTCTATGCTACATGTTTGGTTTTTAATTCAAGGGTGGGGACAAATTTTGCATTTGTTCCCCCGCCCGCTTTTGCGTCTGGCTTTTCCCACCTGTGGCCCCTGGAAAAGGGTGCTCAGAAAGGAATGTGACCTTCAGCCCGAAATGTCTACTCTAATGTAAACAGTGCTTTGCGTCCCACTTTTTCTTGCGTCACAGAGCCCGGTTTAAAATGCTTGCTGAGGACTGCAGTTGAGATTTGCGGTTTAGTTTCATGATAAATTGTGGGTTATCAAAGGTCCAAAGGGCAGTTGTTAGAAAGCTCCAGGAGAACAACCCTCTTTTGTTGGGAACCGGAACCTCCAGGCAGGTTTGTTCCACTAAGGTTAACATGGTTACAGAAACACTGGCAGGATCACCTGGTTGACCGAGGGCACTGGGCCATTCCCTTAGACTGGCCTGTATCTTAACCTATATTCCCTACCAGTGGGCAAATACCTAAGTACAGGCTTCAAATATCCCAAAGTTAGACAGTGTAGATGGCAAACTTCTTCAGAGACTGGTGTTTGAAGGAACATGTTGGCATCCCTGAAAGCACACCTCTTTGGTTAAAAGCAGGATGAGAGAACATTCAGCACTCAATAGAAATAGGCATATTTGGGGTGGTATTCTCTCTGATGTTGGAAAGGTAACATGGTGGCTGAATAAAAATGGTTTGGGGGAAGGCCTGATCTGGCCTGCAGGTTCAGCCGCACAGAGTGACATCCAAAACCTACTTTTCCATGTTCAGGGAATAAGCCTTTCCGAGGTGTCAATGATAGGGAGGTTTAAGGAGAATACTACATTGCACGGGGACCTTCTTCCTGTATGCTGAATTGTTGTATGCACTGAGCTAGGCACCGGCTGAACTCTGCCTGCAGTTTGAGAAGGTGGCACACAGTTTCATTGATGGGACACATTTCTAACATGGGAAGAGACATGCAGCAATGTTCTGAGGATATACGCTAAGACTTCATGCTGCAGCTCAAGCAAGAAGAACCACATGATTAGTTTTAACACACAGGTACATGCAGTTGCACCATTCAGTCTACCAAATTTTAAAGCTGCTGACCTTTAAGGCCCTAAACGGCCTCGACCCAGTATACCTGAAGGAGGGTCTCCACCCCCATCATTCTGCCTGGACACTGAGGTCCAGCTCCGAGGACCTTCTGGCGGTTCCCTCACAGCGAGAAGCGAAATTACAGGGAACCAGGAAGAGGGCCTTCTCGGTAGTGGTGCCTGCCCTGTGGTGCCTGTGGTGCCTGCCCTCCATCAGATGTCAAAGAGATAAACAACTATATGACATTTAGAAGACATCTGAAGGCAGCCCTGTTTAGGGAAGTTTTAAAATGACTGATGTTTTAATGTATTTTTAATCTTTTGTTGGAAGCCGCCCAGAGTGGCTGGGGAAACCCAGCCAGATGGGCAGAGTAGAAATAAATTATTATTATTATTATTATTATTATTATTATTATTATTATTATTACCTTGCTGTGAGATACATATGCCTGCGGCAAAGAAGGGACCAGACCAAATGTCCCTACTTGCTAGAATCTCTTTGAGTTTCCCCTCACTGATGGATGGCTGTCACCTCTTACCAGCTTCCACCATATAGTTAGAGCCTGGCTACATTCACAGATGTTGTATAAAATGAATACATTCTCATGCACGGGCATATATATATATATATATATATATATATATATATAGCACAGGCGTCAGACTCTGAGACTCCTGCAGCTCCCTGGGAGACTGGCGGAAAAGGCTGCAGGGAATGCTATGCAAGCCCAAGGGGTTGTAGGCCGAGCCCACTGCTTATCTCTGCTTCTTAACTTATATAGTGGCCAATTGCCCCCCTCAAGCCCTGAGGACAATTAGCTGTGAAAAGGGAGAGAGCAAAGATAGCAAGAGATAAACAACATGCTCAGCTGATGCAATACTTTTTTTAAAAAAAAGTATATTCAGGGAAACGGTGCAAAAAATGTGTCTAATAATGGAAATAACATACAAACCGAAGATTGGAAACATGAGGTCCTCAGAAAAAGCAAAACTGACAGATTTATCTGCCCCTATTTTTTCACCCCCGCAACTCTGATGGTGAGGCAGCAATAGCAAGATAAGTTTAAAGCACATATACAGCACCTAGCACCCCTCCCAAAGACTCCCGGGAACTGTAGTTTGTTAGAGATTGCAGCTCTTTGGGAGTAAATTTCAGTTCCCATGATTCTTTGGGGGGAAACCATCTGCATTAAATCTAGCACTGTGTCCACAGCCAAGGTCGCTAAGGGGATAGCTTGGTTTTCTCATTCTGAACTGAGACTAGTGGGTGTCTTGCCCATCATAACTGAGACCGAATCCTGAACAGTGTAGACTTGAGCCCATGGATTGCAGATTGGATTGTATAAAGCACAGATTTGTGGAATACAAGGAGAGGCTCAGCTTGCGTATTTGAAGGAGTGGGGTTAGGGGAGCCTCCTTCTCCCACAAAATCAAAGGGAGCAAAGGAAGGAGCAAAGGCTTAAAATGGACCAGGGCTGGTGGTGGTTCTGTATAAAACAATAAGAGTCTTTAGGAGACCAAAGAATAAATAAATGACCCAATGCCTTTTGGTTGAGGACAACCTTCTTCTAGGGCACAGCAAGAGAAACTGAACACATTGGACCCTTAATTGTTTTATATGGACTCAATTGGTGCTGGTGGTTTCGAAAGATGCGCTTTCTCCCCAGTGTCATTCCCCCACATCTTTTGTGTCCTCTGCATAGCTACAAGTGAAAAGCACAGCTGATATTTTAACCTCTGTGAATTCTCACTTCTGGCTGCAGTGGGTTGAGGAAAGAATTGTCTTGAGCTCAGCTTACTTACCATAGTAAATACAATTGCACCCAGCACAGCATAAATGGCCTGGAGCCACGGCACCTACATGGAAAGAGGCAAGAGAGATTGGTCAGCCTCATAGGACAGAAGGATGTAAACATTGCAATCCATGTGGGAGGATGAATGGCTGGATGTTTGTACACAGTAAGATGCTCTACTGGGTTCCATTTCCAGCCTTTCCTGAAGATGCCAGGTATTGAAACCTGAGAACTGTTAGAATTCCTGCTCCGTGATTGCAGTCATGGGATTGTTGTCTTTCACATGACGGTGTGTGTTTTGACTCCACAGAGTAGGAAGTGATGGAGACAGGATGTTTGCGTTACTGTGTTCCATGAAGTGGGACTATTGTCCTTTTTCTCTCTCTTTGCTGTCTGATGCTAGAGAGGGAGGGAGCCATGTTGCAGTGCTCTGTGTGTGTTTATATGTCAATAAAGTAGATTAGCCAAAATGCTGAGCTGCTGAGCTCTGTTAAACGAACTGCAAGGACTCTGTGGATCCCTAAGTGTGCCGATGTCTGTTGGCATTGGTCGCTGTGATGTTCGGGCTGAAGAAAGCTTTTGAAGCTCCCGAACGATCGACCAGGAGGGAGAGAACATGCCAGTCGGGCATGTGTCTCTGCCAGGGTCCTACTCGAGTGTAGGACAAGTTCCTGCCTTGTAATGACTGAACCCATCAGTTTTGATTGCACTGGCTGGCAGCAGCTCTACTGGTTTCCATTTCCAGCCTTCCCTAGAGACACCAGGTCTTGAACCAGAGATCTTCTACATGGGCATCCGATGTTCTAACCACTGAGCTATGGCCCCTCTCTTAGTAGAGGCTCAAGGTACAGGTTGGCTCAAAGTAAAATAATAACAATAACAATAACAATAACAATAACAATAATAATAATAGACACCTCCAGAAAGAAGATGGAAAAGAAACCAACAAGGTATAAGGAAGAGAAATTACTTTTGCATTGTTCTCATTTCATTAAACAGGCTCCCAAGCACAGGCTGAGGACCAAACATCACTTGATAATGATTTGAAGGGTGTTGGATGATAACTGGAAGCTGAATAAAGCTCTCTTTTTCGGCAGGGACTTCTGTAGTGTGTCAGCAACAGAATCGTAACCATGTCTACTCTGAAGTAAGTCCTACTGAATCCAATGGGACTTAGTCCCAAGAAATGGGGGTTAGGACTGCAGCCTGTGTGTGTGTGTGTGTGAGTGAGTGAGTGAGTGAGACAGACAGGCAGACAGTCAGACAGAAACAGTTAACTTAAACTATGTAGAAGCATTATTCTCTACTCCCTGTTAATATTTAAGATAAATGTATGACAGGAATGTGTTATACATTTCCTACCCAGCTTGATAATATCTTGGGTTGTATTCAATGTAGCGCTAAGGAGAATGTTCTGTCAATATGAGGATTTCTCCTTGCACAAAACAGAACATTCCCTCCATTCCACCCCACCTCAAAAAAACAAACAAACCTGTTCTGGGGTTTTCCCTAATCATCTGAAGCAGATTTGGGTAGGGTTGCCATACGTCTGGATTTTCCCGGGATTCCAAAGGCAAAATTAGTGCCCAGGGGAAATTTCAAAAAAATCGGCAAAATATTCAGGTTTTAGCCAACAGAACCAGGAAGTGTGTGTTTGAGTAGTAACAACGACTGCCCCGCCCCGACCGCCCCCCAAAAAAGATTTCTACTTTTTGAAATATAGCAACCATAGATTTGGGGATGGTGTGAGGCACATGCAGGGAAAAAAGAAGTGGAAAAATTCCATTGTACTAGTCTCAATCCTTGTACAAGCACAGCTATTTAGTTGAATAAAGGTAAAGGACCCCTGGACGGTTAAGTCCGGTCAAAGGGCACTATGGGGTTGTGGTGCTCATCTCACTTTCAGGCCAAGGGAGCCCACGTTTGTCCACAGACAGCTTTCTGGGTCATGTGGCCAGCATGACCAAACCGCTTCTGGTGCAACAGAACACCATGACAGAAGCCAGAGCACACTGAAACGCCGTTTACCTTCCCACCGGAGCAGTTCCTATTTATCTACTTGCACTGGTGTGCTTTCGAACTGCTAGGTTGGCAGGAGCTGGGACAGAGCAACGGGAGCTCATGCTTTCATGCGGATTTGAACTGCCAACCTTCCGATCGGCAAGCCCTAGGCTCAGTGGTTTAGACCACAGCGCCACCCATGTCCCGTAGTCAATAGAGAAGAGATCAATTTCGAACCACCGAGCTTTCAATTTGCAAACCCAAGAGGCTCAGTGGTTTACACTACAGCGCAACACGCTGAATATCACCTGGTGAAGATGATGGAAGCACAAATTCACCTGGGTCAGGTTTTAGATAACCACCCACCACCATGCCAAATTAAAATAGCAACATCAACAACAAGGCCATGATGAACCTGTTTGGTGTTTGCCAATGAGAAGTACATAGTGTCACATAGAACCTGCTTCGGGGATGAGAAATCTGGGGCTCTCTATTGCAAAGCACAACATTCTCACACGCATTGACGTTCTGCTTATTCAGGCCTGAATCATGGAAGGGTGTGAATCAAAGGACGGATTGTTCTTTTAAGGCAAGATAATCAGGTACTCAGCATGGTTCCAGCCACTTGAGGTCATGGAAAGCCCAGCCCACCCTGGAAATCAAGCAAACAAGCCAAGTCCGCAGTGATTAATGGGGGCTTCAAAACCCAGGCTAACACTCCTTCTTTTGTCAATATCTAGCAGGCTCTCATGATAACTGCAGAACGAAAACTCCCTGATGGAGAATGATTGAGAGATTCTGGCATCTTTGCCCTCTTTCCCATTTCTCCTCCTCCCTGTCATAATCAGTCTTTGCTTCATGAGCAACTGCTGGTCAGGAACAGTAAACACAAGCCGGTGCCAAACCTTGCAGTTGTGTGTGTGTCAGAGGGGGGGGGGAATGGAAATGGAGACCACAGTGCCACAATAGCAATGGAGATAAGGGTTAGGAAATTAGCAGGAGGGAATGTGTTGGTTTGGAAAAGAACGGTGAGGGCAAAAATGAAGACTTTATGAAGTCTAGCTTAATAAATGAAGTCTAGCTTAATAGTCTTGCAGGTAGGATCCCATAGGTTGCAAAAGGAAAGGGGAATGGCCAGAGCCACCTCAGACACAATTTTGCCTAAGAATAGAGATGGATAAATCTGTCAATTTTTGTTTCTCTTAGTTTCTCATTTTCCCAGTCTTAAGTTCAGCTATTCAATGTCTGTATCAGTTTCTAAGGTGTTTTTTTTTAATTGTCTGCATGGAAATTCATATGCATTTTTATTTACAATTTTGCCTGGTATAATGCACCTTCGTGCAGTATTTTCTCATACAGCCCATGTTATCTTGGGGAGGCGGTGAATACCATTTGGTTTTTCCATCCCATGTGCAGATGGAGGAGAAATTCTTTTCGGTTTGCATTTTAAAGCAAACCTACCTAATTTGCACTTCCCCAAATTCATAACTGACACCTCTTTGAATCTGGAACCCCCAAAATGTGTACATTAGTGTGCATAAAACACACTAAGTACTGAAAACAACATGTTAAAAATGCACTAAAGTAGAGACAATGGCTAGGGAAAACATATGAATTAGGCAAAATTGCATACAAAAATGAGCATGCTAGGAAACATTTAGGCTAGAATGCCAATGAATTTCCACAATTTCCTCTTCTTTTTCATTGCACACTGATGCAGAAATGTGGAGAACTGAACACTGGAAAAATGAGAAGCAGAGAGAAACCAAAATGGACAGATTCACCTATCCCTTTTCACTTTCTTGAAACAGGCCCAAGCAACTTTTTTCTGTTTTAAGCTTTGTAGTTTAGGTTCTGAAGGTTGGGCAGCAGAGAACTGGTAGCAAGCAGAGGGTTGACTTAAAAGCCCATTTGACTCCTGTCCCAATGCTGTGATTCCGTGTAGATTAAGCTTTAAACCAGGGGTAACCAACATGGTGTTCACCAGATACCGTATTTTTCGCCCTATAGGGCGCACTGGCCCATAGGACGCACCTAGTTTTTTTTGGGGGGGAAATAATTTTTAAAAAAATTATTTCCCCCCCCCCCAGCCACAGGGCTGGGGCGGGGGAAGCCCGAGCTTCCCCTGACCCCAGCCCCCAGAACAGGCTGCTATCTGCAAGCCTTCGGAGCCCGGCAGGAACTCCCGCCGCGCTCAGAAGGCTTGCGGATAGTTGCCCGAAGCCCGGGGTGCGCTCCAGAGCTGGGCTTCGGGCTGCAGGTTGCCGCCCGCAAGCCTTGCGAGCCCGGCGGGAACTCCCACCGGGCTTGCAAGGCTTGTGGATAGCTTCCTGAAGCCTGGAGAGCGAGAGGGGTTGGTGCGCACCAACGCCTCTTGCTCTCCAGGCTTCAGCGAAAGCCTGCATTCGCCCCATAGGATGCACACACATTTCCCCTTCATTTTTGGAGGGGGAAAAGTGCATCCTATAGGGCGAAAAATACAGTAATGTTGGGCTATAATTTCCATCAGCCCCAGCTAGCATGGCCAGTGGTCAGGGATGATGGGAGTTCTAGTACAGCAACATCTGGGTGGGTACCCTGTTGACTACTTCTGTTTCCAGCAATTTTGAGTGCTCTGGCCCTGAACCTCACTGTCCCAGTGAAATGACACATTCCCATGTGCGTATATTTTTGCTGGTAGAAGCAAGATGAGACTTACATATTTGAAAGGAAGCAGAATGGCCAGGATGATCCCACTAAAAAGCAGCACCATCAGCATCACGAACAGCACGCCCTGGCAGGAGGTGAAATCATACTGTGGGAGGAAAGAAAATGGTCATCACTGTATCTGTGTACCCCAAATGAGTATATTCAAGGGCACCCAACTTCCAGGGAGCACGAGGTACTCACATAACCAAACACATATAGCATTTGCCAGGCAATTGCTACTGAATCTTGTACGCAAATGGATGCTCATCCTTCTCAAGTTATATCTCATGCCTTGAGATCCCTTCACTTACCCTGTCTTAGACTCAGACAAGCTCTCCATCACATCTAGCTTTTTGACTATATGAGCCACAATATCCACCTCTGCATGTGTTGGGGAGATTTCAAGAGATTTCAGGAAGCCTCGTCCCAATACAGTCCAAACTCAGACCCTTCCAAATTAGAACATAATGTATCTCATATTGGTGTTTGCCCCTGTCACTTCAGTTTATAGACAATTCAGAGTTTCAATGGGCTGTTCGCGTTTTATGGAGATTGATTGATTGATTGATTTAAGTTGCATACTGCCCTATACTCATAGATCTCAGGATGGATCACAGCATAAAATTCTGTTCTTCAGCCATCAAGATTCCCAGAGTGACTTGCAGATTACGAAAGAAAAAAGGCAACCCTCAGTAATGTCTAAAAAGGCTTAATACAAAAGAAAAATGGATTGAAAGGAAGGAACAAATAAGCAAACTCAGAGGCTGAAGGTGCCCCCAATCCACCTCAGCTCCCCTTTTAAACATTTCATTTTGCTGCTTCTTGCTGGTGGTGGCCCTCTCCCCAGTAGAAATGGCAATGGTGCTCCTTCCAGTGACGGGTGGCTGCCATTTTTTATATCCAGATGTCTCCTTGAACAATACTATGTTCACATGTGGTGTTATTCTAGGAATACATCTGAGGTGGGGAATGAAAGCTGCCTGCTCCTGGCTCTGCACTACTAGTGGTAACTGTAGCTTATTTTTGCCCCGTTTTGCCCCCACCCACCTGAAAATTGCCAGAATGACCCTCACAACTTCTCCTTCACCTGTAAACGGAGTGACAAAATTTAGGATGCCCAACCATAACTGTCAAGTGTCGCTTATTTGAAGGGACAGTCCCTTATTCCAGCGCCATGTCCCGCTGCTGTCCCTTATTGATGGATGTCCCTTAAATGTCCCTTAAATGATATCCCTTAAATTTCAAAGGAAGCAGCTCCTCTCCCTCCCTCCCTGCCGACCAGGGAGGAGGGAGGCTCCAACTGTGCTGCTTGGCTGTGTTGCTCACCCAATAAGAAGTCTAAGAACGACTGGGGGGTGGAGCTTGCATGCCTTGTGTGTGGCTAGTTAATGCAAGCTGAGGGGTTTTTTGAATGCTGGACGCCATTTTGGTGCACGTGCTGCTGCAAACTTTGCAGTGCAAAGCCAGGCCGGGGAGCCATATTAAGTTGAGGCTGCATAGGCCTTGTGGTACATGTGGTTCAGATTCTATTCAGTTGAACCTCTGGTTACAAAGTTGGTTGGACAGTGTTCTCGAAGCTACCCAGCATGAGTTTGACCAGACTGCAGGAGGACAGGAAGACTGGAGTGCCTGGAACAGGTGAGGCTGCAGGTCCCTTATTTTGGCTGCTGGTCCCTTATTTTCAAGGCTGCCCTTATTTTCAAATCTGTAAGTTGACAGCTATGTGCCCAACCCTACTAAGACACATTCACTCACCTTCGTTTGGAAGCTGAATAAGGTGACAGAGAGGCATACCAGAGCTGTTATCCCCAGGCAAAGAAGGACTGACTTGGTGTTGTAGTAGCTGCAAAATGAAAAATGGAATGGAATGGTTTTAGAGATCCAAACTAAGAGATCTGCCTTCAGAAAGGACATATGCTACAGTTCTCAGAAGCTTGGGACACATTTGGTTTAGAAACTAACCCGAAACTTTGGATTCTGATCAAGTCATTAAGTTGGAAGAGGGAATCCAACTTGTACATGTTGCTCAGGAACACAAGGAACAGATGTTGTCAAAATATCTGAATTCTCTACATTGAAATCTAATCCTAAACAAGACTACTCAGAAGAAGAAAGTCCTATTTAATTCAGTGCTTACTCCCAGGTAATTGGGGTTAAGACTGCAACCTTAATCAAGAACAGCCCAAATTGGCATACTATGCTTTTGTTTTGTATTTACAACAGCAGAATATCTTGTTGCAATGTGTTGATTGCTCTACTAGATACTGTGACCAACTAATGCCTTTGTTTTGTCCTTCCACTACCACTGACAGGCCATCAGACAAAAATAAAACAATGAAAATTCATGATGCACCTCTGCATGAGATTGTTACAGCATGGTGGTGGAGAATGACAAATGTACATGACTTGGGCCACAAGTAGGGATGGAGGGGGAAAATGATTCAGTTGATGCTTGAAGCTGAATCTATCAAATTTGCACTATCCAAAACAATATGAGAACCTCAAGCAGCAAAATGGAACAAGCCAGCCTTGGAATAGAGAGAGGTGTGTGTAAAAAGGCATGCTCTGACTTTCTAATGAAACCAAAGAATGAAATCTCACACATAGAAGAAATATGGCAAGTACGCAGTCTCTTCTTGTGACCAACCTACCTGGAGAGCATCCCAGTCAGATAGGCCATGGAAAGAGTCTGTGGAAGGAAAGACACTTGGTTAACTTCAGAAGCTGGAGCTGAGTGTTAGGGAAAGAGGCGCAACCAGATGTCACCAGAAGCGCATGCTCTTTGTCCTTTCTGAGGACAAACTCAAAGAACTTGTGACCCACCAAGCAATAATAGTGCATTAAAGATGAATTTACACTGGGTTGTTCCTTCTTCTGTGGTGTCATAAGCAGGCCAAAAGCCGAAGAGAACTATTCATTTAATAGTTGCATTGCAGGGGGAATTTTAGATGGTGCAATTTTTTCCCTCAGTCCTGCATGGCAAACTGTGCTGCCAAAATCCTTCAATCTAGTCAACTCTTGAAGGTGCAGGACCCCCAGGCTTCTTTGCTGCTGGGCACTCTAACTGAGGCACTGTTTTACCCAAAACAATTATAGTACCCTTTGTCTACACCAGGGGTTGTTATTCTGGTCCCTACTGCCCACTAGTGGGTGTTTCAGGATTCTAGGTGGACAGTAGGGGGTTCTACGGCGCAAGCTGAATCCTCCTTCCATAGAGCACTGGTGGGCGGTAAGGAAATTTTACCATCAAGAAAGATGCATTAGTGGGTGGTAGGTATAAAAAGGTTGACTACCTCTGGTCTACACCTTTCTGATTTGGGGGCTTCCTGGTGTTGTTGGACTCTAACTCCCAGAAGCCCAGAAAGCATGGTCAGTGGTCAGAGATGATGGGACTTGTGCTTAATCAACCAAAGATATTGCTGGACTACAGCTCCCATCATTCCTGACCATTGGTGGGGGCCGATGGGAGTTGGGAGTTCAAAACATTTGGAGGGTCCTCAGTTGGCGAAGGCTGTTTCACAGAGTCAATGGTTTAAGACTTTGGCTTTCAGCCACTAGAAATGGACAGACAACTTTAAGAACGTGACATGAGAACATAGGAAGAGTCTTGCAGGATCAGGCCAATGGTGCATCGTCATCTTGTCCTCACATTGGCCGGCCAGATGCCTGTGGAAAACCTTCAAGGGGGAATCAAGCACAAGAACATTTCCCCTTCATTGAGTTTCCAGCAACTGGCAATCAGAGGCTTAATATGGAGGCAGATCACAGCCATCATGGCTAATAGCCATTGATAGCCTTATCCTGAATTTGTCCAATTTGTCCAATCCTCTTTTAAAGTAATTTAGGTTGGTGTCTATCACTGCCTCCTGTGGGATTGTGTTCCATAGTTTAACTGTGTGCTGCGTCAATAAACACTTTACTTTTCTGCCCTTATTCTTCCTTTGGCTTCCTGTTGAACATGCTGTCCGATGCTCCTGTAAAATCCCCCTTAGCTTAGCACAAATCACAGCCCCAGGTAGACTACTTACAAAGATGCTCAGGAGGATCAGGTTCCATGGGAAGTACCTCCTGTGAGTTAAGTGAAAGGGAGCCAACAAAACACTGTCGTTACTCAAAGAGCATAACCACTAGAAGGAAAATTGCACAACAGCATCTTGCATAATCAGATAATTAAAGCAGGGCGGATAGAGCAGCAGGGCAATAACATGCGTACAATTCTACTGGGTGACTGTCGCTCAAGAGATGCTCTGGAGCACAAATGCTTCTCTTGCTGATTCAACTTAACTAAGAGTTATGCCACCTTTTCAGATGTGCCTTTTCAACAGTGGCTTGCAAGGTGTGGTTTATATCAAGCAAGCATTTCTTGGCATGGAAATGAGCAATGTCACTCCTTTGCTGCTGCGAGTCTAAAAAGGTAAAGGACCCCTGACAGTTAAGTCCAGTCACAGACGACTCTGGGGTTGTGGCACTCATCTTGCTTTACTGGCCGAGGGAGCCAGCATACAGCTTCCTGGTCATGTGGACAGCATGACTAAGCCGCTTCTGGCGAACCAGAGCAGTGCACGGAAATGCCGTTTACCTTCCCGTCGGAGCAGTACCTATTTATCTACTTGCACTTTGATGTGCTTTCGAACTGCTAGGTAGGCAGGAGCAGGGACCGAACAATGGAAGCTCACCCCGTCGTGGGGATTCGAACCGCCGACCTTCTGATTGGCAAGCCCTAGGCCCTGTGGTTTAGACCACAGCGCCACCGGTGTCCCTTGTGAGTATAGTATCTGCTAAAAGGGCACAGCAGCTAGGATCTGGATGGAAAGAGGGATTTGGAGGGAATAATACCCAAGGACATCAATATACTGAAAAGCATTGGCATGTTCAGTGGGTGAAATGAGATCTTCTTCCCTCCCTCTTCTTTCCAATGCGTAACTATAGCAGAGCATTTTTCTCACTGTGGCATGCATCAATCAGAAAAGAAGGTATGTTCTCCCTGTGCAATGCAAAACCAGAATCCAGGCCAGTGATGCCTAGTTCACTACATGCACCACAAGGAAAACTGATGAGCCATTATCTCCGACTTGCATCAGCACCACCACCCCTGCCAGGGAAGAAGGGATGAGTGAAGTTCTACATCAGAGTGACAGCTAGAAAACCAGCTAATATAATTTATTATTTATAACCCGCCCATCTGGCTGGATCTCCACAGCCATTCTGGGCGGCTTCCAATGAAGTATTAAAATACAGTGGTCTGTTAAACATTAAAAGCTTCCCTAAACAGGGCTGCCTTCAGATGTCTTCTAAAAGCTTGTCCTGATATGAGAATATCCAAACTTCCAAGGTGACACAGATCTCTCCCACAAACAAGACAGAAAAGGAGATGCACAGAGAACCCAAATCCCCTTTCTCTATCAAATGCACTAAAAGTAGGGCTTTACCTGGGTCCAGAGCAGCAAGCCAGGATCAAGTAGGTAATAAAGAAGACGGCACTGCAATGAGAGGGGTGGGGAGAGAGAGAGAGAGAGAGAGAGAGAGAGATGAACCAAATGGGGTGAGATTGCAGATTCCCCATTAAGGCCACTGTGAGAACAGAATGCTGGACAAGATGGTCCACTGGCCTGATCCAGCAGGCTCTTCTTATGTTAGCTTCCCTGGTCTTACCTGGAGATACCAGGGTATTGAACTTGGGACCATTTGTTCTACCACTGAGCTATGGACCTTCTTGATGTTTGGTTAATGCAGGGATGAGGAACCCTTGCAGATGTTGGACTACAACTGCCTCCCACCCCTCACCATTAGGCCATGCTGCCTGGGGTTGATGGGAGTTGCAGTCCAACAACATCTGGAGAAGCACAGGCTCCCCATCTGGGGTCTAATAGGGAGAAAGAAGAGGATCTATGACCTACTTGGCACTTTAGCTCAAGCCTCTCAACTTCCACCTTGAACCCCAGCCTACATCCCAGAGGGCTAAGGGCTACAACAGAAACAGAAAACACCCTTCTTAATGGGATGGGGGGGGGGAATGGTCCACACAGTCAACCAGTTCAACCTGGTGGAGAATTATTAGTGACTCCAGACAACTGATTGAATAGGGAACAGGAGGTCAACCTTCAGAGAGTCTGTGCGAGAGGAAAACTTCTCCAAGTATTTTTCCACTATGTGAAGGGCTGTAGAGTGTAACCCTAAACCGTTTGCCGCACTGTCACCTTCTGCCTGGTGGAGAGATGGCTTGTGACTGAGAAGACAGGTTCCACTTACATTTGCAACAGTGAGGCTGAGGCATGTGGTCAGGCTGGGAAATAAAAACAGCCATGGGGAGGGGGTGGAAGTACTTGCAGTTGCCATGCTCCACCCCTTAAATCTGGTTCTTTTTAAATGAAAACGTATTTTATTTATTTTGCAAACCTAAGCAGATTTTCATAGCAATAACAACAACAAATAAAACTCCCTCCACTCCCAAAGGGCAGATTTGCACCTAGGTAAGATATGGCTTTGGTCTAGCTCTAGATTTTCACAAGCATCAATAAAGTGATGAATTGAAAGTGTCGCTCCACAGTGTTTCATGTGTTCTTGGTGGGCGAAAGCCACATTCAATGGATTGTGTGTATTGAATAAAACCAAACCATGCTGCATAGAAGGTGATACTCTTTCCTGTATGATGCTCATGTTCTAAGGTGGTTAACCCTAAACTTTACCTCTGAGCTACACAGCCCTTTCCCCAGAGTTTTTCTTTGGTGCTTTCCAACTACCCATCCTTGGTTACACCTTGCCTGTTGCTTCTCTCTCTTTTTTTTTTAAAGAAATTTTATTAGATTTTCAAAAGTTATAAAATCATAAAAACAAACAAAGAAAAAACAAACAAAGAAAAAAAAACATACAAAAGAAAGAACAAGTATAAGTTCATTTCCTTTTTTTTTCTTAACCTTACTTCCCCAACCTCCTCATACCTTCCCTTACTGTATTCCAATTTCTATTAATATATTCAGCAAATCCTCTCCTTTAGCTTTGTTTAAATCTTCACATTTCTTTCCTTTTTCTTAATCATTACAGCTAACAACCACTTAATTTCAAAGTCAACATCGTTTCAACATTCATTAATTTTACAGTATTTCTTAAGGTATTCTTTAAATTTCTTCCAATCTTCTCTCGCCGTCTCTCTTCCCTGATCTCGAATTCTGTCAGTCATTTCTGCCAGCGCCATATAGTCTATTACTTTCATCTGCCATTCTTCCAGGGTGGATAAATCTTGTGTCTTCCAATACTTTGCAATAAGTATTCTAGCTGCTGTTGTTGCATACATAAAAAATGTTCTGTCCTTCTTTGGCACCAATTGGCCGACCATGCCCAGGAGAAAGGCCTCTGGTTTCTTCCGAAAGGTATACTTAAATACCTTTTTCAATTCATTATATATCATATCCCAGAAAGCCTTAATCTTTGGGCACGTCCACCAAAGGTGAAAGAATGTACCTTCAGTCTCCTTACATTTCCAACATTTGTTATCGGGCAAGTGATAAATTTTTGCAAGTTTGACTGGGGTTAGGTACCACCTATAAACCATTTTCATGATATTTTCCTTTAAGGCATTACATGTCGTAAATTTCATTCCGGTGGTCCATAACTGATCCCAGTCAACACTCATAATATTGTGACCCACATCTTGAGCCCACTTAATCATTGCAGATTTGACCGTCTCATCCTCAGTATTCCATTTTAACAGCAGATTATACATTTTCGACAAAGTTTTTGTATTGGATTCTAACAGTTCTGTTTCTAGTTTGGATTTTTCCACCTGGAAGCCAATTTTCTTGTCTTTATTATATGTCTCCAAAATTTGATAATAATGGAGCCAATCTCTCACTTTATCTTTCAACTTTTCAAAACTCTGCAGTTTCAATCTGTCACCTTCTTGTTCCTGTGCCAAGAAAAGCCAGGCTGGCATTAACTGCACACACCGGCATAGTGGTGAAGCTACCTGCTTCGGCACTGGGAGGGGCATACATCTGGGGGCATGGCTGGCGCGCATCCAAGAGGGCATGGCACGCGACCGGTAATGGCTGCCTTCTCCGAGTAAGGGGAAGGGAGCTCCGCTGTAAACGGGTCGTCCGCTACGGCGAAGCGGAGACCCACTCAGAAAAACCACAGGTGGCAGAAGCCTGTGGTCTCGGGACCCGGCGGGCGCCAGAAGCAGCCCCCAAAACGTTGAAGGGACCTCGTAAGGGGCTCCGGGTCGCGGAGGGGGTAGCGGCGCTGTGGGTCGTTGCGCAAACAGCGAAGTGAAGCCGCGTTGCTGTTGCCGGTCAGCGCTGTTCTTTCTTCCTG
The DNA here is from genome assembly GCA_034642415.1 of Podarcis siculus. NCBI lineage: Eukaryota > Metazoa > Chordata > Lepidosauria > Squamata > Lacertidae > Podarcis > Podarcis siculus. The sequence continues at coordinate 435,767 of JAXCMG010000230.1, read as the reverse complement.
CAACTTTTTGAACTTTGGAAACTACAACCCGTGAGTAATTTGGACTTTGAGAACTTTTCTGAAACTTTCGAGAGTTTTCTGAAACTTTGTGAGAACTTTCTGAAACTTTTAAAACTTTGAAAAAAGTTTAAATTTGGCTGAAAACGGAGTGAGAACAAGCAGGGAGTCCGCCTCCCGCTATACTGAACTTCAAGCAAAGAGCAGGAGGAGTGGAGACAAAAAGTGATGTGTTAACTAACTGCTGGCACCCAATTAAAGTAGACCTCTGGGTGAAAGACTTTAAGTTACTGTACTTTCTGGAAATATTGGGGTGCATTGATATTCTTCTTCTGCTGTACCAGTGGATTACAATTAAACAAGAACCCCAGGTGCTGGAGCTGCCTGACTGAGCACCAGTTTGCAACATTGGATACATTGTTTACAGACTTGGAAACATTCTGAGCAGGAACTTGATACTTTGAAATTGTTGCAGTCTAGGCACTGTTAGAAACATTGTTTGGCCTTAAGTATACTCTGCCAAAAAATAATATTTTGTGGAGGCTGATGGATGTGGAATTAAATGTATAAATTTGAATTGGATTTGATCTTTTTCCTGAAGACGTATTAAGCTCCCCCTTGAGGATTTTGGACTTACAGCAGTGTCTTTGTTTTACTTTCCTTTTCCCGGCCTCCTGCTTGACTATTGTATCTGGGCCTCTTTTTTCTCATGGGAACACTTGGTCTGACCTTGGACTACAGATAACTCTGGAATGAGTGGCGCAAGGAAAAGAGGAAGAACCAAGCAAACAACTTTAACTTTATCTGCAGCCTCACAGCGCAGATCATCGGTGCCTGCTTTGCCTTCTACTTTGCCTCCTGACATAGAGGCGGCCTCCCTGACACAGACAGGGGAGGGAGAGACGGAGGAATTGCACCTGGAAGATATGGCTTCAGGGATAAGTAACTCTGTCTTGGAAAGAATTTTTGAGAAATTGGAGGCTTTGGATAAAAAGGCTGATTTGCAAACGGCTAAAATTGAACAGAACACAGAAAGTTTGAACAAACTGACTGGGCAGGTTGCACAGAATGTCCAATCTATTGGAGAATTAAAAGAGGCTGTAGGTGAAAATCGGAAATTGGCTGAAGACACCAGTCAGAGATTGGGAGAACTTGAGAAAGAAGTAAGACCACTCAGTAAACAAGTTGGAGAACATCAGATTTATTTTTTGATGACAGAACTGCGAAACAGGGAGACCAACTTGAGGATCCGGTCAGTACCAGAGGTGGAAGAAGATAATTTTACTGAATTTTTGACTAAGGAATTTGCCAAGTTTTGGAAGTTAGAGGAAAAAGACTTTAAAATAATATCAGCTTTTAGGCTTGGAAGAATTAGAAGGATAGAGAAGCCCAGAGACTGTCTGATAACATTGAGATCAAAGGAGGAAAGGGATAAGATTTTGGGCCTGCATTACGAAAAGTCACTGGACATTTTGGGCAAGAGAATTGAAATTTATAAGGACATCCCTAAACAGTTGTTGGACCTCAGATCTGACTATACGGAATTGGCAAGACTGTTAAGAAGCAACGCAATTATCTTCAGGTGGGAGTTTCCTCAAGGATTATCTTTTACGTACAGAGGGAGAAAGATCAAAATTAAAACAGTGGAGGATAGAGACAAGTTTTTGGGAGCCCACGGAGAAGACCTCCACAAAGGACTTGGATTGCCAGCGCCCGAACCTCCAGGGAAGCCGGCCCCCTCGGATCCTCAAGGACCAGAGAACAAGGTACCACCCCAGAAAGAATAACCAGATCTACCCAGGATGTCTCTGCAGCTTTTGAGTTGGAATATAAATGGCTGTAACAGCCCGGAAAAAAGGACGAAAATTTTCCATATATTAAAAAAGGAACAATTGGACATTATATGTCTACAAGAAACACATGTGACTAGGCTCCACAGAAAGGTGTTAATAAACAAAAGGCTGGGTCAGGAATTTATATCTTCGGACACAGTTAAAAAGAGAGGTGTAGTGATTTATGCAAAAGAGAGCCTTTCACCAAAATTTCTTTTCAAAGACGAAAATGGAAGAATTTTGGCAATAGAAATACAATATCAAGGAGAAAAAATTTTGATATTAGGAATCTATGCACCAAATGAAGGAAAATCGGATTTTTACAAGAAGTTGCATGAGACCATGCTGGATTATCTGGACTATAACAACGTCATCATGATGGGGGACATGAATGGGGTCGTATCAACGAATATGGATAAGTCACAGAATCAAAACATCACTAAAGAAGGAAGACTACCTAAGACCTTCTTTGAAATGACTGACAATATGGACTGGATTGATATTTGGAGAGTGAGAAACCCCTTGGGAAGAGAAGGAACATTCTTTTCTGAAGCCCAATTGACCTGGACACGAATCGACCAAATATGGATAACTAGAAGTCTGGCACCTAAGGTTAGAAAGGTGGAAATCTGCCCCAAGACATGCTCCGACCATAACGCACTGAGAATGGACATGACACTGATCCCAACCGGCTCCTTTAGATGGAAGATGAATGATGGCCTGTTTAGAGATCAAAAGATTGTAGAGAAGGCCCAAAAAACTCTAAAAGACTATTTTGAGATCAACCTGAGTACTACGGTGGAAAAAAGAACTATCTGGGATGCAAGTAAGGCTGTAATGAGAGGGTTTTTGATACAACAGAATTCTTTAAAGAAAAGATCACAAAATGAAAAGAAGGATAAAATTTTGGAAAGAATTAAAGAGTTGGAGAAGAAGTTAAGATCTAACCCGAAGTCCCAACCGATTCTGCGAGAAATTAAACTTTATCAAGCACAATATTCTAAATTGATAAATCAGGAAATAGAATGGAAGATTAAAACAATGAAACAAAAAACTTTTGAATCGGCCAACAAATGTGGAAAACTGCTAGCCTGGCAGTTGAAAAGGAGACAAAGACTAAATACGGTAACAAGCTTAGAGATTGAAGGAAAGAACATCCAGAACCCGGGAGAGATTAGAAAGTGCTTCCAGAGATATTTCAAAAAGCTATACACTCAAGGGCCACAAGATGAAATAGAGATTAAACAATTTTTGGAGAAAAATGGACTAGCAAAGCTGTCAGAAGAAAACAGAATAATATTGAATGGCAAAATAACACGACAAGAGATTGAGCAGGCCATCCAGAGTTTGAAACAGGGCAAATCGCCAGGGCCGGATGGACTGACCTCCAACTATTATAAGACATTGAAAGACTATTTGATACAGCCATTGTTGGAGGTCAGCAACGAAATAATGGAGGGGAAGAAGGCGCCAGAATCGTGGAAAGAAGCATTTATCACATTGATACCAAAGTCGGAAACTGAAAAGACACAACTTAAGAACTACCGTCCCATCTCCCTTTTAAATGTGGATTACAAAATATTTGCAGATGTTTTGGCACGAAGATTTAAGAAAGTTCTAAGTGAGACAATACACAAAGACCAGGCAGGCTTTCTCCCGGGTAGACACATGTTTGCTAACACAAGGAATATTATAGACATACTGGAACTTTTGCAAACAAACATAAACACTAAAGCAGTTTTAATTTTTATAGACGCGGAGAAAGCCTTTGATAACATATCCTGGAAATTTATGAAGGGGAACCTAAAAGAAATGGGAGTGGGACGGGGGTTTGAGAATGGGATTGAGGCAATATATTCAGAACAAAAGGCCAAACTGATAGTCAACAATGTGGTTACAGAAGAGTTCAAAATTGAAAAAGGTACACGACAAGGTTGCCCGATTTCCCCATTACTGTTTATTTTGGTCCTGGAAGTGCTCCTGAACATGATTAGAGGGGACCGGTTGGTGGAAGGGATTCAGGTCGGAGCGAAACAATATAAGCTAAAAGCTTTTGCAGATGACCTAGTTTTGACATTACAGGAGCCGGAATCTAGTACGAAAAGAGTATTACAACTGATTCAAAACTTTGGTCGAGTGGCGGGATTTAAGTTAAATAAGCAAAAAACTAAGGTTTTGGGGAAAAATTTGACAGACACTGAATTGGAATGGTTTCAGAAAGAGACAGAACTAAATGTGGTCAAAAAAGTTAAATACCTAGGGGTAAACATAACAGCAAAAAATCTGAGTTTATTTAAAGATAATTATGAAAAATGTTGGTCTGAAATTAAGAGAGACTTGGATAGTTGGTCAAGATTAAAACTTTCTTTGTTAGGCCGAATAGCTGCCATCAAGATGAATGTACTGCCAAAAATGTTATTTTTGTTTCAGACACTACAGATTGTAGATAAGACAGAGTGTTTTCGGAGGTGGCAGAAAGATATTTCTAAATTTGTCTGGCAGGGCAAAAAGCCCAGAATTAAATTTAAGATATTAACAGACGCGAAAGAAAGAGGGGGCTTTGCCCTGCCAGATTTAAAGTTGTATTATGAAGCTGCAGCTTTCTGCTGGCTAAAAGATTGGTTACTTCTTGAAGATACGGATGTTTTGGATTTGGAAGGTTTTAATAATGCATTTGGATGGCATGCCTATTTATGGTACGACAAAGCTAAGATAAACAAGGCCTTTAAGAACCATATTGTCAGAAAATCAGTTTTTAATGTCTGGACAAGATATAAAGACTTATTGGAGAACAAAACTCCGAGGTGGCTGTCACCCCTAGAGGCTAAGGCCCGAAAAAGAGCCAATATGGAGGCCAATTGGCCAAAATATTGGGAGATAATAGAAAAGGATGGTGACAATTGGAAATTGCAGAGTTTAGAAAAGATGAGAGATAAAGTGCGAGACTGGCTACACTATGCTCAGATTAAAGAAGTGTTTAAAAATGATAAAAAGTTAGGATTCCAAGTGGAAAAGTCAAAGTTAGAAACTGAACTGTTAGAACCTAAGACTAAAGTACTTTCAAAAATGTACAATTTGCTGCTGAAATGGAACACCCAAGACGAAATGGTAAAATCATCAATGATAAAATGGGCACAGGATATTGGGCATAATATTATGTTTGAAGATTGGGAAAGGTTGTGGACCTCTGGGCTGAACTTCACTGCATGTAATGCTTTGAAGGAAAATGTAATGAAAATGATGTATAGATGGTACATGACCCCAGTTAAATTAGCTAAAATATACCATGCGTCTGATAGCAAATGTTGGAAATGTAAGGAAAATGAAGGAACATTTTTTCACCTCTGGTGGACCTGCCCTAGAGTAAAGGCCTTTTGGGAGATGATATATAATGAGTTAAAAAAGGTGTTTAAATACACCTTCACTAAGAAACCAGAGGCCTTCCTCTTGGGCATTGTCGGCCAGAGTGTGCTAAAAAAGGACAGAACATTCTTTATGTATGCAACAACAGCAGCAAGAATATTGATCGCGAAGAACTGGAAGACCCAGAAGCTACCCACTTTGGAAGAATGGCAGATGCAACTGATGGACTATATGCAGCTAGCCGAGATGACCGGCAGAATCCGAGACCAGGGAGAAGAAAGGATGGAAGAAGATTGGAAAAAATTCAAGATTTATCTACAAAAACATTGCAATCTGGCTGAGTGCTGATTGGGATGCCAGGGTAGAAAATAACTGTCTATCACTAAATTAGACTCAAGGATGAACCGTATGATAATCAAAATTAAGACTGTGAACAAAATGATAATTTGTTTGAAATTAATTTTTGTAACGATGCAAGTGTATGCGGGAGGTGTGGGGGAGTCCAATGTAACAATGGAAAGATGTTAAAAGAACAATGATGATTTGTGCTTTTTCAAAAGTATGTTTTATATGAAAAACCTTAATAAATATATTTAAAAAAAAAAAAAAAAGAAAAGCCAGGCTGGCATTAACTGCACACACCGGCATAGTGGTGAAGCTACCTGCTTCGGCACTGGGAGGGGCATACATCTGGGGGCATGGCTGGCGCGCATCCAAGAGGGCATGGCACGCATCCCAGGGGGCATGGCACGTGTTGGGGGTGTGCACAGCAAGCGCCGAACATCCCAGGGTGCTTGGCAAGCACTGAGCGTCCCAGGCGTGGGGGCAGCCACGGCCGTGATGTCACACACCCCCGGAAGGCACCTGGGGCAGACGAGCACCCTGCCCCCACCTTCGTCCGCCAATGCACCTGCACCATCTCCCTTACTTTGTCTCACTGAACCTGCATTTCTCTGCTATTTTGCATTGTTTGCTGATCGTGGAGAGGGGGAAGGGAATGATGAACCCCTCTGCCTTCTGAGGTTTCAATAAACCATTGTTTATTGTAGGTCCAACCCAGCAGGTCAGGGGTCTGCTTCTAGGTCCGCTGTCTCCCAACTCTTTCCCCCCAGGGACTCAGTCGTAGAGGGAAAGATGTCTAGGGTCCTCTTCTCCCTGTACTCTTTCCCACTGCACACTAAGGGGGTTCCTTCCTCCTCATCTCCAGTGCTCAACTAAAATGGGATGGGGCTTAATGAAAGCTCCACCCCTAACTCTGCCCACTTTTGGCCAAAAAGGGCTGAAAGTGTTTGCCCATTTCTTTTTCCTCTTTATTTTATTTCCCCAAAGACCTCCTAAAACAGTCCCATACATACACCACAAGTAATAACAGTATACATCTGTAACATATGTTCCCAGTTAAATGATCCACAAGTTAGTATAAACCTTCAGAACGGGTCTTTGGTTTTTTAGAGAATTTGTAAATGAAATGAACCTCCATTTTCTCCTGCCTAGCATTACATTCACTGGGTGAGCCCCAGCTGTGTGACTATTCCCAGTGCCACTGAAGCCATAGGGTCATTTTGAGCAGGATTATTATGGGTTGGGGCCCAGACTCTACCCTTTAGCTTGTTCTTGAGGTTGCTTTTGCTTTCCTATGTAGTGGGATGTTAGCCTGTCCATCAATAACTCTTGTACTGGGCCTACAAAATAACTAAACATGCCTTATATATTAAATAAGAATGTAAACAGAGATGAAGCTTATTTCTGAGATAAAGCCAGTACTTACTAGGAAGCCCAGTACCAGGCTGGATTTGCTTGGATATATTTTTGGACTGGTTCACTGCAGTAAAGAAAGAGAAAGTCAAGGCACATGAGAGCAATTCAAAGAGAGCAGAGCATCTGTGATCCTGGCATCTCAACTGCTTGCCCATGGCCTGTAGGAGGCACACCAAGCCAAACACCCTCCACCCAACCATTGCCTCTTGCCTCCCTCTCCTCCCCATCCACACTGTGGCTGTAACATTGTGTCCTCTGCTGCTAAATCTTGACACTGGTGTATAATACGGACAACTAGAGGGAGCCTGATCCACCACCCTCTTCCCAGCAATTTTTTTGGCTCTCCCAAGGCCCCACCAATTTTAGTATCAGATTTTAAAAGTTGTTTTTGTTAGATGTTGTCAGAGCTGCCCGAGGTCCCAGCTCACAAAGGACCAACGCCAGTTCGTTGCTATTTACAAAGGTCTTTATTGAAGCTCAGTTTCGATTTCAAAGCCGCGGCGCGCAGCCCTACGTCTCAAACTCTAGACCGCTGAAGCTCCGTCTGAATCTCCTCCCCCCAGACACCAGTTTAAGACTCTAGCCTTGCTCCACCTCTTCCTTTGATCCTTCCTCCTCTGGGTCCGCCTGTCCGCGGGGGTTTTGCCCTTTCTGGACTCTTCTGACGCTGAGTCCCCTGATTCTTCCCCCTCCCTCCGGCGGGCTTTAGGACCTGGTTCCCCATCCAGGTTTCCTGCTGTCCCGCGTGCCTGAACATTTGAACTTGGCGCGCGCGCCCAGCCGGCAACCTTCCTCCTGACCGTTACACTGCTCCTGTCACTGCTTCCCCCTTCGGGGAGGCTAGCTGGGTCTGACTTCCCTTCCGTTCCCCCACTCTCCAAATGTAGCGTGGTCAGCCCTGACTCCTCTTCTCTCCCTGCTGGAGGAGACGCTGGCCCTGATGCATGGGACTCTTCCCCCCCACTACGCTCTGGTGGGGAAGCTGGTCCTGATCTCCAGCTGCTGCTTTGGGAGTCCCCGCTGGCCTCTTGTTTCTGGTGCGTCCCCCCTGGGACCCCCCTTGCCCTGGCCATAGACGCCCCCTTCTGGGAATCTTCTGATTCGCTGGAGAAGCTCATGGAATCTCTCGGTTCACTGTCATACTCCCCTACGCTTCCCTCAGATTCTTCCCCTTCGCTCTCCATTTCCTCTCTTCCCTTTGCCTCTGCTCCTGAGCCCCTGACAGATGTATTATCCATCCTTCACCCACAGATCTCAGGGCAGGTTACAAAAATTTAGAATTCAGTATTAGAAAGTTAAAACGAAACAAAAATAAAAGCAGACACAATGCTGGGCTGGGTGGAGCCCAGCACCCTGATGGGAACGAAAAGTATCCCCTTTCCAGTCATCAGATCGATCATCTGATGAGCAGAGAGGTTGCAGTATCAGGTGATCTGCATGGTTTCCCCGAAAAGGGGTTCTGGGTGTGCATCTGATTGTGTGTACATGCATATAAGCAGTTTGCATGAGAATGTGATTAGCCACACCCACTGCTGCCATGTGACCTCAGGAAGGTTGGCCAACAAAACAACACAAAAAAGCAAGCCACTCTGTTGTTGAGTCTAGTTACAGGGCCGTATCAGATCTGGGTCTAGTCAGAATGTTCTTAGTATCTTGTGTAACAGGCTGCTGCTGTGTTAGCACTGGAGAACTGGGTCACTCACCCCAGCATCAGTGCAAAGGAATGGTCTATCGACAGTGCTAGGAGGGGCTTATTCTGAGGCCTTTTTTCTGTGCAGCTATACACCAATTTGCGGAAAATAAATGCTTCATGTACTTACTGAGAAGACCCTGCAAACAGCAAGCACTGCTGAAACCACCCAGTGTTTTAGGAAAGGGGTGGTGTGGTGTCAATGCTCTCAGTTTCCACACAGCCTCAAAAATAATTGAAGAGGGCATCACAATCAGCATAATGCCATCAATTTATTTGCTTTATTCTACTCCAGGGAAATGGCTGTTGGCTTTGTAGCCCGGTGATTAAATGGCTTGAAAAGTCTCAAGCGATACCAATGCATTATTCATGTGACATGCAATTTGATGCAGGTAAGCCTTTGCATCCACCACCTCTGCTATTTGAGCATCAGACAGGTGGCCGCTGAAAACCGAGGCTATGAATAAAAGTGCACCAAACGGTGTTGCAGAGTCCTAATGCTTTCTTCTTCCAGATACAGCTGCTAGGGACAAAGAGAGGGTGATCTCCAATGTATCTCGCCCAGGGAGGGGGTTTTGCTGCCTGAGACGAAATGGGAATGTGCCACTGTGCTGTCACTCCGCCCCACCACTGAAGCCTCCCTTACCAGGGCCTGTGAAGCAGTGGCAGCAGTTTCCAGGGGGATCTCATGCATTCCACGAGATCTCGTGAGATTTCAGCAAGGTCTCAGTGGAAGCCAGTGGCAGAGGCAGGGAAGCGCTCATGGAGGCACCACCTCTTGGGTTTTGGCCACCCGAGGCAGCTGCTTCACCCCACCTCATGGGCCCTGAACAGTGTGGTATGAAGGCCAGGGATGCTCCCTTCACAAAAGCACAAAGGACATACACCCATATTTCTTTTTTGATTTTATCTTAGTTTTGTGAGCCAGCTTGAGCATGCAGAAAGACAGGCTATGAATGTTTTCAACAAATTTCACCGATTCCACAGACTCTAATGTATGAGATTCCCGTCATTCTTGATACATATTGGTGGAACATATAGCTTTTGAACAGAGCTGCCACTAAGGATGGAGGAGCAATTCAATTCAGTTTGCATATAAAGCCGAATTGATCAAATCCACACTTTCTGAAACAATACGAGAAGCGAAACACAAGTCGCCCTTTGAAATTTGCACTTAGGCAAAATTTGCAGTGCAGGTCTCCAAGCACCCAATGTTTACAAAAGAAGGCGTATATTATGGGGAAATGTACATAAAAAAAATGAATATGTTCATGAAAGTAACATACAAAAATGCATTATATTAGGAGAAATTGCCTGCAGAAAATATGTACCTTAGTCAAAGCTGCATACAAAAATATGTTTGTTAGGAATAATGTGAATTCATGATTGGAAAACTGAGGGAACCAGAAACTGACAGATCCATCCATCCCTAGGTGCTACCAATTCTCACCTAGAGCAGGGGTAGCCAAGATGGTACCCTTCAAATGTGAACTGCAACTCCCATCATCCTTTGCAATTAGTCATGCTGGATGGGGCCAATGGGAGTTGGAGTCCGACAGCATCTGGTGGTTACCACACTGGCTGCTCCTGAAAGCAATGTTCAAGGCCATTGTGGATGCTCCTCTTTGGTTAAAATATCCCAGAAATTTTGAGGGAAGCTATTGATACCTCCCTGTAGTCTGCTATCATTCTGTTTAAGGCTCCAGACACACAGTAAAACAAACAAATAATATATCATCAATCAAGTGTGTCAGCTTGAATGCAAGTCCACGAACTTAGACGTCTGCAGGATAGTCCACAAGTCAGAAAGTCATGCATAGTTTGCTCCTTTTATTCCCCATGCACAGGAAGAAATAATACGGGAGCAGTACTACCATCAGGAAACATTAGCCAAAGCAGAAAAGGCACCTAAAGCAAAAGGCTTCTGGGTGGGCCAGAGACTTACCAGAAGGTGAAGAGGGCCACAATGGCAACTGTAACAAGAAGCTGAAGCAAAAGGATGCTGTAAACCTAAAATTGGGGGGAAAGGATAGAATAAGCATGGCTGGTGCTTAGGGGAAAAAAAGGTAGAATTCAACACTGTGCTAAGGCAATCATTCCATCAGTGCAAAAATTATTTTCCCTCTTCCTCCCCCCACCCATTGTGGTGGTTCTCCTGAACCTCCTGAGCAACTGCACAGGGAGGGGGCAAATCCTGCTGCAACAGTGGGCCTAATTGTGCTGGTTTCCAATAGTGCAACAACTCAGTTGAATTCAGCCCATAGTTTGACAAAATCCTTCCTTGTGGGATGTGAGCCATTAAGAATCAAAGCAATCTGCATAGCCCTGTTCATCATCTATGTTTCTTGAAGGGGGTTCACATGACACACATACAGACACCAGTTACACAAACGCAAAGTCCTGTGGCCTATATGGGAACACACCCATAGGTCTCCAACCCCACTCCCACCCACAGGTAACTGGATAGGGATGTGAGTAGGATAAGTGAGCCTGGAGTAAGAAGCATATTGGACACCCTTGTTCCGTACAGTATGGAGGAAGGTTGACTGTTTCAGACATTACCTTCCTAATGAACACCCTGCGCACACTGCGGTCATCCCAGCTGAAAGTTGTGAGTGTCTCAGTGTCCCCCGAAAATCCACTGCCATAGTTGGGACTGGAGCCTGAAAAGGATGAAAAGCAAGATATGTCAAGTTTTGCCCCACTGCTCTCCTGGGCGCAAGTAGGGCACATCTCTCTTCAAAGCAGCACAAAATCTTCCAGGCACGTTAACACCACTAGGACACTCTGTCACTGGTTTCCCCAAAGTTTGCAGCAAGTCAGATGATGTTTTCTATGACAGGTCAGTATCTGCATATTCAAATGTCATTAACAAAAACACAGTGGCAGCTCCTGCCAACCTAGAAGTACAAAAGCACGTCAAAGTGCAAGTAGATAAATAGGTACCACTCTGGCAAGAAGGTAAACAGTGTTTCCATGCGCTGCTCTGGTTTTGCCAGAAGCGGCTTAGTCATGCTGGCCACATGACCCAGAAAAACTGTCTGCGGACAAACATCGGCTCCCTTGGCCAGTAAAGCGAGATGAGCGCCGCAACCCCAGAGTCGTTCACGACTGGACATAACTGTCAGGGGTCCTTTACCTTTTTTAATGTTCTACCACACAAAAAGGAGCAGGTATGAATGAACTTTATGGCATAAAACCAAAGGCCTTTGCAAAACAAAACAAAAATAGACAAACCCCCCAAACTTACTTACATCTTGTTGATACATAAGCTTTCTTCAGACAATATAAAATGGTTAATATTAACCATTATAAAATGGTTAACATTTATGTTCCCTGGATTTAGCCAGCAACATTGAATGAGACTTGTATATTTCATTGATTCTGTATCAGTATATCAGATGAAGTTCTACCCACGTTTTGCCAAATTTGTCTCTGAGAAGGCAACACTTTGTTCTTTGTTGAGCAAAACAAGCCAAATCTCTAGCTTTAGATGTGATGCTAAGCTAGAGATCATGGTTTGTCTCTCATGTGCTAGCAGGGATAAGAGTGGCCCAGATCAGCATGTTAATAGAAAACATGCGTGATGTGTGAACTGTGCCAGTGTATTAAGCTGGAGTATTTGGTTAGATTGTGGCTTCGATTAATGGGGAACAAAACAAATTCTTTGCAGGTTGGGGGAAAAGGCCAACATTTGATTCCCTTTTGAGGGTGAAGTGAATGGAAAGTTACCATCTTCAAGATGAACAGTTTAAAAAGAAGTCACAGGTGACAGTATCATAGATCAAAGATATAAGGGGGGGGGGAGAGTAGCAAACCCAGCAAAACAATGAAAATTGCATGTTCCAGTTCTTACCAAAGAAGCACAAAATAGGATCAAAAGGCCACAGGGCCTGGGGAGCCCAGACAGACTTTGTACTCTCAGGATCATGTGAATGTCCCAAGAAAGAGGACATTTCACAGGACTTTCCAGTTCTGAACAAAATGTGCTTGGTGTGTGTGTGTGTGTGTGTGTGTGTGTGTGTGTGTGTGTAAACTTTACATTAATGCATGCCTTTTTGTACACATTACTTAGCTGGACAACTGCACTGCAATATTCAGAGAAGTGCGAATTTTGAAGGCAGGCTCTGCTTTAGTTTGTGTGTTGTTTTCAGAAAGCGTGAATTAGCTAAGTGCGCTTTTTAATGTGAACTGGATTAGATTCCCCCCCCATCCTTTGTGGGAATAGACTCAGGAGATCATTAGCTCAAATCTCATTTGTCTCAGACTTTGGTTTAATGTGAATTTTCCATTGTTCCTTGAATAAGCATTCAGATTTGGTGTTATCCCTGGATAATTGTTAATAAAAACCACATTTAAAGATTTTGAAGAAATATAACAACAAGATACCAACACCTATTCAGTGTTGTTACACTGTGAAAAACCTCTACCATGTACCCCTTGTGATTTTTTCCCTTCTAAACTGAAAACAATACACACTTTAGTCTTTTTCATAAGGAAGGTCCTTCGCCCCTTTCCTGCCCCTTTCCAACTTTACAATAATCCTTTCTGAGATGGAATGACCAGCACAGTACACTGTATTCCAAAAGTGACTGCACCATAGGCTTATATGATGCCATTATGATAGTGGTTCATTTTATTTTCAAACCTTTCCTACCAACATCCAGAATGAAAGTTGCCTTTTTTTATTGCCATCATATATTGAGCTGATTTTCACTGAGAATTTTCATTCACCATGACCCCAATATCTCTTTTGAAAATAATGGGGGAGATGGGGGGGAATAAAATACATACTTATTAATTTTAAGAATGTATAAACCATTCCTTCATCCAAAAGTAGATTACAGAGCAGTATAGGTAAATACTTGAAATATGCAGTGTGGTATTAAAATAGTGTAAATGAACTCAAAAGAAATTCAACAAAATTATAATAAAATTGAGAGGACCAAAAACTCAACAATATTTAAAAATGTCTTTGAAATTTATTTATTTTTTAAGGTTTATTATATTTTTTTTAAGGTGCCAAACAGAATACAGAACTGATGCTAGGCATATCCCCCACAGGAGAGCATTCCATAGCTGAAGTGCCAGCACAGCAAAGGGCCTATCTTTTTAATACAGTGGTACCTCGGGTTACAGACACTTCAGGTTACAGACGCTTCAGGTTACAGACTCTGCTAACCCAGAAATAGTACCTCAGGTTAAGAACTTTGCTTCAGGATGAGAACAGAACAGCAGCGTGGCAGAAGGCCCCATTAGCTAAAGTGGTGCTTCAGGTTAAGACCAGTTTCAGGTTAAGAGCAGACCTCCAGAATGAATTAAGTACTTAACCCGAGGTACCACTGTATACATATTGTATTCTGCCTATAACTGGAGAAAAACCTGCTCCAAAGATCTTAATACATGGGCGGGTTGATAAAATTAAAGGCATTCCAGTGATTGTACCTTTGAAATCCCTTCTCCACTGTGTGATGGTGGGTAATAATATATATATATAATGTGTGCAGAAAATGCAGAGATACAGTTTATTGCCTCCAGGGACCTGCAGTACAGTTGCCTCTTCTCCACCATCGCCAGTCATGACAGACATTCTGCTACAAGATGTTATGTGTCTATACATATCATGGGCTATATAGATATTGCAATTAGGGCTCAGGCTAGCCCTTTATCTTTCAGCTGTGGGGCCGAGGCTTTTCCTATTACTGAGCATTAAGTCTTCTTGTGAGCATATGAGGTGGGTCTCCCAGGGAATATTTCTCCTTTACTCCTAATGCAGAAGAAATCCCACAGCTTGGTTTAATTGTCTCAGACTATACCGTCTTGACATCACCTATTATGACAACTCTATCCACGCCAGGGACAAATTTGGCCAAGATACAACAGTCTGCTTCATTTACAGAGTTCGTACTTTACCCAAGGCACCACTACACAATGAAAACATTGAATTCAAGCTGCTTCATTGCCTAACTTCCAATGTTTTTATTCGGTTTAAAATGGTGAAAGATTTGCTTGTTTGGTGCAAGGCTCACTCTGTTTTCTATTGCTGTTGTTATGTTCTGAGTTGAATAGGATCCAAAATGCAGCAGTTTGATTGGTCCTAGAACAATAGGATCCAAAATGCAGCAGTCTGATTGGTCCTAGAACAATAGAATTCAGAATGCAGCAGTCTGATTGGTCCTAGAACAATGCAGCAGTATGATTGGTCTGCAGGAGCCACCCAATCCGGGTCCAGATGGAAGTGAATCCACAACCTGATTGGCCTACAGGAGAATTCTGGAATTAGCCAATCACGTGCAGCCCTTTGTGTAAATAATGTATATAAAGCAGATACTTTGAGGGGACTTTCATTCCTCCTCACCACTATGAGCTGAATAAAGAGCATGAAATCCACTCTCGACTCTGAGTATATAGGAGTTATGTATTTGAACCAGGTAGCTACACTATAGCCGAAGCAGCCAGTATGATGCTCTCCAGTTACTGCTCTCATCATTCCTGACCATTGGCTATGCTGGCCTCAAACACTTGGAGGGCACCACACTAGCCCTCCCTGCTCTGCAGCTTAGCCAAATTATTTTACCCCATGTTTTCATCCATAGAGGACTCCAAGATGGCTAACAAGTTATCATTTGAAAACAACAACAATTCAGATTCAAGCACTACAAATAAAACAGCCCCAGCAAACTCCAGTGTGATTCACCAAGAGTAACACAACACTATCATGATAGTTACGTAAATTCAACTAACAAATATACCCACATCGTGCATACAACAACCTTACTTTGCAAAAGCAGGTGCGGAACATTACAAAGAAAAGTTCATCTTTTGCAAGTACTGTTCCTTAAAGTTGTTACGTTTGACACTTGTATTCACTAAGACATACGTGGAACACAAAAGGGTTTTGTTTGGACATTATGTTTTTAAAAAACTGATTCATTTGTGCATACAGTGGTACCTCGGGTTAAGAACTTAATTCGTTCTGGAGGTCCGTTCTTAACCTGAAACTGTTCTTAACCTGAAATACCACTTTAGCTAATGGGGCCTCCCGCTGCCACCGCGCTGCCGGAGCACAATTTCTGTTCTCATCCTGAAGCAAAGTTCTTAACCCGAGGTACTATTTCTGGGTTAGCGGAGTCTGTAACCTGAAGCATCTGTAACCTGAAGTGTATGTAACCCAAGGTACCACTGTACGTGGAACACAAAAGCTTCTATTTGGACATTACATATATAAAAATTGATCTATTTGTATTTCCTGTTCTAAATGTTGGTCCTTAATTGCTTCTACTCAATTGGATAATGTGAAAAGAGTTATGTTTATATGATGTATAAAGAATTTATACACAAAGAAGTTAAACACAGCCAGTTATGTTGTGGGTATAATTGTCAGCAAGAGTAACAGCAAAACAAAATCAATAATTAGTTTTGACTCTGGTTTTTATAAAGTACTGTAATAGTAACCGGCAGATAGAGAGGAAGGTAAATGGATAGTCCTAAGCCATGGATTTCCACAAGTTGGTATTATCCAAAGGTAACACCTCTCAGCCAGAGGTGCGAGATAAAGTTCTGGACGGCTTATGAGTCAGGTGGAGTCATAACAAAAGCAGCAGCCCTTACGATATCCAGCCCCCTTAAGGCATTCACCATCACCAACAGGACTTTGAACTGGACTTAGAAATGGATCAGCAGACAATGCAAATGATATTAGGCAGAGTGAGGCCGCTGTAGTTCCCCACCACCACACCATTTCCTCTGAGCCCCCTAAGGGAGTTGGAAACCTTTGCCCACCTACTGCAAGCCAACCAGAAATAATACCAGTAGTAGTATTATACCATACATCTGGTATACTGTAAGCCATACCAGTAGTTTGCAATCTGCCTTCTGCTCAGACCTGCTCTACGCTATCTTTTTGTGGTTAACTTACTATCTGGACCAAACTTTCCATATGAATCATTTGGTCCAGAACTTCTACCAGGACTCTTAAATTGCAAGGAACCTTCAGACATGCAGTCCCCAACCACCTACAGTCTATAGTGGTAGTGACCTAGGAACTATTGGCCACATGGTTTTATTTAATGTGTAGGTTGCCTTTATGCTTGTAGTACATTATGATCTGCTCTGCACAGCATAAGTTGACTTGCAAAAGTAGGTAGGGGAGGGTGTGCCTGGGCCTCCTACTTTTGGCAGGAAGGAAACTGGACATTTTGTCCCTTCTCTTCCATAAAAGATGCCAGATTTTTGAGAGAAGGAGCCTGGATTGTCAAGCATGTAAAATTGTAAAAAAATTAATTGCACAGGCTTTTAGTGGTCAACAACCCATGATGCAATCCCTCTGTGAATTTATATAGGCTATTGCAACTTGCTGCTCTTTGTTACTAAGCCCAACTTCATTTCCAGATGCACTTAACTGTTGTGAAGCACCAGGCTGAAAGCAAAGATGAACAAGGTGTAAGTGTCTTAAGGGAGCTGCAGATAAGGAGCTCAGGGGCTTATTAATTCTAAACCACCCTTTCAAGCTTGTGGGCAGTCTCTCTCTAAGGATGTTTCACCGACGTCACAGAGGTTCAAGAGATGCAGTTTTTGAGGAAGTATCATACAGAATTCCCTCCCATTATTACCCCCCTTCCTAGAGTTGCCGTACATTCCTAATTCTAAGGGACCTCAAAAAACGATAGGATACTTTGGTTACCATTAATCAAACCACAAAATAGGGTTCACTGTGGTCAGAATCAATTTGGGGAAACATTGAAACTAGGCCTCTTGCAATTGTTAAGAAGATTAGAACATGTCAAATAAAAAAGAATGATGTCCATTAGATTTCTAACCCACCGCAGCAAAACAAAATATTCATTAGTCACAATGCTACTCAAAGCCACCCCTAGCATTAGGCAGAGTGAGGCAGCCCATCTCAGTCACCTGATTTGGGGATACCAAAAATAGCAGCAACATTCGGATTATTCGGATTATTAACATTATGATTGTTCTACATCATTTTACAGCCATTGGGGTTGCTGTTTGGTTGCTTGGCCCCAGTACCCAAATGCCTTGGTCCAGCTCTGTGTAATCACTGGAGTGGCTTAATGCTGGCCACGCAGAATGAGTGCTTTAAGAGGGGGAGCCCGGATTGTGAGACATGTGATAAAGGTGAATAATATATCTTTGTTTTTCTGAGTTATCACCCCTTATTCAACCCTAAACCCAGGTTTGCTAGTAACTAGATTCTACCACTGTGCTGCAAGCTTTATGCATCGAACTCCTGTGGAATCAGGGCATTCATATTAAGAGCTCAGACAGTCAAATGACACCCCCACCCCAAGGGACACTTAAGGTGTATATTTTAAGGACCCACCTTATTTTTGTGACTGTAAATTGTTTAAAACTGATTTTAATATTGTGCTTTACTGTTGTGTTACGTGACCCAGCCTGGGACCTTAGGGTGATGGGAGGGTAATGAATCAATGAATGAATAAGCGCCTGAACCAAAGCCAAGGTTCACTGAGACCTTTTCATAGTCACTCACTTGGACCTTGTATTAAACTCCCAACACCCATTGGAACATTAAGATCTAAGCTATAAATTAAGTAGCTGAAAATTCGCATTTACTGTATTTCTCTAGCGTATTCTTCTTATTGCTGCTTTTACGTAGCAAAAACATGTCCATTGTCCTCTGAAGGCTCCAGCACCCAGAAGCAGATGTGAAGATCAATGGGAGAATAACCATTCTGAAAGGCTGCATGCCCCTCCTTGGTGACATCATTGTGATGGCACAGGACTGGAACCTTCAGGTGGCAGATGAACTCACCCATCCCTCTGGGGCCTTTGGTTACTCACTGAGGATTTCCTGGGGCATGGTTAGGGATGTCCAAGGAATCCATTGAAAATGGACTATCAAACAGATTTTCTTCTGTCCTCCCATTCAAGCCCTATTGCAGCACGGACTCTTGCTATAAATCAGGCTTCCTCAACCTCTGCCCTCCAAATGTTTTGAGACTACAATTCCCATCATCCCTGACCACTGGTCCTGCTAGCTAGGGATCATGGGAGTTGTAGGGAAAACATCTGGAGGGCCGAGGTTGAGGAAACCTGCTATAAATGCTTTTCATCTTAGCTCATGAAACTGAAAATATTTTTTAAACATGCTCACATGATACATATATAGATGCATAAATTGTTTTGCAATATACATTATTTACATATCACTGATGTAGAATTGCCAGTGTCCCAATAGATGCCTCTCTGCTTTTTAAATTTCTGAAGTGTTTGCTGCTAGAGGGAGCCTATATGCATTGATTGCAATCCTAACCATGTTCTACTCAGAAGTAAATCCTAAAACTTTAATGAGGCATACTCCCAGGTAAGTGGGGGTTAGGATTTCAACCTTAATCTGTTTCCTATTGTGAATTTCAAAAACCAGTGGAATGAATCACTCATTCTTGCTTTTTCACATGGAAAGAAATGATCTCTTGTTGCCTGTGGATTTTATCTGTGCTGTACAGTTAGTCAAACTGGGGAAAACCAACTGGATTTGACTGCTCGTTTTTACTTACAATCCATCCCCTAAATCTTTACTTTCAAACCAAAATTTAATTTAAATGTACTTTTCTCTCCCACTACCATCACCAAGTTTTGTTGATTTATAGCTTGTCGTACTTTCCTAGATACTACTCAGTTCCCTTTGTACTGTGCAGGGAATTTTAAAACTGGACATTATTTTTATTTTCATTGCAGGAATACATTCACACAATGAGGATTTCAAGCTTTCAAACACAAAGTCATGTTCACAGTAAACATTTAAAACCTAAATTGGTTTGAGTGTAATGTTTCAGCAAGCACATGACCACGACCATTTTCCATATAAATACGCATTTATGAAATAGATGATGCAATAAAAAGAACATATATGTTAACTGAGCAAAGGAGAGTGTCTGTAAAATTTAGAAAATCCAGCTAACAAAGAGCAAAATATCAAGAAGATATTAAACTGTCCCTTCTTGACTCCTCAGTCAGGGAAACAAGAGAGAATGGCAAGTTTATACGGAGCTGTGAGAAATCAAATCTCCCAGTTCTCTTAACAACTAGTATATAATTTATAGAGTTTCCACAAAGGTAGCAGTGGAGGAGCTCCCAACCTATCCACAAAGCTATGAATTAATGCAGACATTTTAATTAAATATAGATAGATATGAATATTTTTATAAATAAATAATTGCATATAACTACATAATGACGCCACAAATGCTCAAATACTCATGCAGGGAAAGAAGGCAATAGCAGTGCAAGACTATGTGCATCTACTCAAAAGTAAGTCTGATTAAGTTCATAGGGTTGTATTCTAATATATGTATATGAGAGAGAAAGAGAGCTCATAAACTCACTGGGATCCACATACGCCCAAGCTGGATGGAGAGGAACGTTCAGAGGCGGAGGGAATGCCCCTGATTTCAATCCTTCTGCTGAGGTCGCCTCTTCATATGTTGGAGGAGCTGATGGGACATTTGTGTTCTCCTTTTTGTCTGCATCTGCCTGCTGCCCTTCAGAGTTTGCAGGCTTGTTATTCACAGAGAGCTGCGGAACAAAATAGGAAATGGAACATTAATTTTTTGTTTTTGTTTTTAAGAAAATAAATAAAAAACCCTCATGTGTTTTACATGGGACAAAGAGGAGGCAACCAAAATGAAGTTCCAGTTCCAGTATTTTTTTAAGGGGACACATGGCCAAGGGAGATTCAGACACCCTCTTAGCCTGGAAGAGGTGGGGCATAGAAACAGAGAATGGGCTGAGCTTCTCAGCTTTTCCATGCCCACTAAGAATGGCAATACTGTTTAAGCAATGGATCTGTGGTGAACCTTGGTTGAACTAAATGCTGAGTCTTTCCACCCTGAGTAAACTAAATTGACTACCACCCAGATTTAGGACATGCTCATTTCTCATATACACCAAGTAAGGTCTTGGAAACCGATTTTTTCCTAAGACCTCTTGTCAATGATTACATGTTAGCCAACAGTCGTAAGAGGGAACCTTAATGTCAGGGGTGGTTCATATGCAGGTTAGCACAGAGACTCAGAGACTTGAAGTAAAGTTAGC
Organism: Podarcis siculus; assembly: GCA_034642415.1. Lineage (NCBI taxonomy): Eukaryota > Metazoa > Chordata > Lepidosauria > Squamata > Lacertidae > Podarcis > Podarcis siculus. Next base: position 415,049 of record JAXCMG010000230.1, on the reverse strand, counting down.
TTTTTATTAGGAAAAACAGCATACAGTACATCCAGAGAGCACCACAGGGCACAGCTTGCCTCCAGTAGCACAGTGGCCAAGACTGCCTGTCTGCACCTCCTAAGGTAAAGGTAAAGGGACCCCTGACCATGAGGTCCAGTCGTGTTGACTTTGGGGTTGGGGCACTCATCTTGCTTTATTGGCCGAGGGAGCCGGCATACAGCTTCCGGGTCATGTGGCCAGCATGACTAAGCCGCTTCTGGCGAACCAGAGCAGCACATGGAAACGCCATTTACCTTCCCACCAGAGTGATACCTATTTATCTACTTGCACTTTGTGCTTTTGAAATGCTAGGTTGGCAGGAGCAGGGACCGAGCAATGGGAGCTCACCCCGTCGCGGGGATTCGAACCACCAACCTTCTGATTGGCAAGCCCATATCTCTTCATTAGCTGTATGTCTTCCAAACAACCTTAACCTCTTGTTCTCTGTGTGCTCTTTGTTTGGCTACATGCAAAGCTCTGTGTGACCTTGGAGACAAGAGCAGGAGGGGAGCTTAATACAGTGGGACCTGTCAGTTCCCGTGAAGCTGCCATAGCTCCTGTCCCCTTCCTCCTCTGTTTCATGTCCTGAACCTAAATTTCTTCCCTCTGCTTCCTGCCCTGCCCTTGAATGGCTTTCTACCTGTGGCTCCTCTCTCTCCCTCAAGCCTGTTGCTTCTTCAGCACACCACACTCCTCCTTCCTCTGACCCAACTTCCATGTCCCACCACAAGTCCCCTGATTCACAGCCTTCCTCCTCTACGGTTTCTCATGGGGGTTCTTCCAGAGCCTCCCACCATCTTCTTCATCCAGCCAGTCCCTGACCCTTAACCCAGAAGCTCAAGTTTGTGGTGCTTTTAAAGAAGCAAGAGAGAAACTAGTATAGCAAAAGGTTCCTCATTCCATTTTTCATGAAAGCCATTGTTTCCTCATGTATATCAAGGGTGGGGCTGTGGTCCCCCAGATGTTGCTGGACAACAACTCCCATCATCCCTGGCTGTGGCTGATGGAAGTTGTAGTCCAATGACATCTCGAAGGCCTCAGTGGGTTCCCCACAGCTGTCGTATTCCATTTTGTTTTGTAGATGTGTCCATTTCCCTAGACCAGGGGTCAGCAAACTTTTCAGCAGGGGTCCCCTGTCCCTCAGACCTTGTGGGGGGCTGGACTATATTTTGAAGGGGGGGGGGATGAACGAATTCCTATGCCCCACAATAACCCACGGGTGCATTTTAAATAAAAGGACACATTCTACTCATGTAAAAACATGCTGATTCCCGGACTGTCCAAGGGCCAGATTTAGAAGACGACTGGGCTGGATCCAGCCCCCGGGCATTAGTTTGCCTACCCATGCCCCGTGACTGATCCACTGGCTTTTTGTGAGACTGTAAGCTCAGCCTTGCCATCTAGGAGGTTCAATCTGTAGACCAGAGGTGCATAGCTGTCAACTTACAGATTTGGAAATAAGGGACCAGCAGCCTTGAAAATAAGGGACCAGCAGCCAAAATAAGGGATTTTAGTCTACCAGCTGAAATACGAAGTTAAAATGGACCAGATTTTGGAGAGCAGCACCAGTTTTTAGCCCTTGGTTTCCAGAGGTTGCTGCTCAAGACACCAGCCGATGAAACACTGCAATTAAATAACTACAAAGAGCAACTACTTTTCGCGCAAAATGAAGTCCAAGCTACGAAGATGCTGCTGCAGTTCTGTATCTTTTCTCTCATGCTCCATCTGCAGCTATCAATTCCATCAGGTGGGGCGGGAGGAAGGGGGGGAATAGCGCCCGAAGTAAACCCGCAGATCAGACCATCTATGCTAGTCTACCACTACAAATCTATGGGAGAAGCGCTTGCGGTCCTTCCTTGTAGCCCTTGGAACACCTGCCCACGCCTCCGCCTCCTCCTCTTCCTCCTCTCTCTGAACTACTTTCTCTATGGTTGCCCTCGCTCTCCTCTCAAGGCTCCTCAGCAATTCATAGGCCATGCCAGGCTGCCAATCTCATCCGGGTCCTTTGGAGGCACAGCCGCAGTACGGCCTAGCGGGAGAAGCAGTGACGGGGAGAGGGGAGGCCCCAGGCAGAGATGCTCAGTTCAGTGGCTGTGAGGAGGATGGTGGTGGAAGGGCCCAAGGCTCCCGCCAGTCCCGGCGGGGAGGGGCTCCCAGGGGCTGAGGCTGGTGAGAAGAGGCCAGAGGGGGGCAGGCCAGGCAGCCAAGCAACACAGTTGGAGCCTCCCTCCTTCCTGGCCAGCAAGGAGGGTGGGAGAGGAGCTGCTTCCTTTGAAACCCGGGAAATTTAAGGGACATCCATCAATAAGGGACAGCCACGGGACATGGCGCTGGGATAAGGGACTGTCCCTCCAAATAAGGGACGCTTGACAGCTATGCAGAGGTGGGGAACCTGTGGCCCTCCAGATGTTGCCGAACTGCAGCTCCCATCATCCCTTTCCATTGGCCACATTGGCTGGGTCTGATGGAGTTGCAGTTCAGCAGCATCTGGGAGGCCTAAGCTTCCCCCACCCCTCCTGTAGACTGCAGGATAATCCAGCCTGCTGCTCCCATAGCATTTCAAATTATGCCCCTCTTTCTGTGGCTTGAACAAAAAACACATATCCTCCCTAATGTCTCACGGCAGTTAAAAATACTTAAAACAACAGAAGCAACACACTCTGTGATCCAGTATCACTTAACACCGCTATCTTGAATAACAGATTCAAAATAAGCCCTATTGACCTCAGCAGGATTTAGGTCCTATTGCAGCCTGACACTCAATTTGGCGTCCCCAACCCTGTACAATCAACAGCACAGCTCCATAAAGCAGCAAGAGCCGCCTTGCAGTGCAGCCACCCCACAAAAGCTTTCTATAATTATAACAACTCAACACATGGCAGCTGAACAATCTGAGCCAATCAGCAGCAGCGTCAAAATGAATCAGAGGTGTGTGGAGTTGTCCAGGAGTTGCGTCAGTGTGGTGCCATCTGGATTGAGGTGACCTAATTCAAAGGGAGCAAGTGCCTAGAAGGTGAGGAGGGTGGGCAGAAGAGAAGGGAAGGGGACCTTTGCAAAGGAGATTTCTTAGGTCCAGCTTCGTGCAAGAAATTTAGCATTTCATACGTATCCTCTAGTATAGGCACGGGAGTAGAATCTCATTGCATGACATCAACACCCTGCTGGCCACATTCCAGTTCCACAAGCAAGGGAGCATTTGGGATAACTCATCCCTATTACATAACTCCCTTTGCGCACAGGTGAGACCCAGAATTATGGAACACACAACATAAGCGATTGCAGCAGCATCCAAAATTGAACCACCATAGATTTGTTGCTTACATCATAGCCATCCAGGGTTCTAACACCTACAGGAGGCTAAAAACTAAAACATGCATTTAAAGCCCCTCTGATGCTGCTTTTGCATGGCAACTTATTTCTTATAGGGGGGTTGGAGAGGCCAGGGCCAGGGGGGTGTGATGGATGAAATTTAATCTCCTTCACTTCAACCTCCTGCAATGAGTAAGAACAGGATTTCATATTCTTGCAAGGTTTCAAGAGCACTTTTAAAGGGCTGGCAGGAACACAAATCCCAGGGGAGATGATAGGGGATAAGTGGAGGTGATTGACAGAAATCCTGTCACTAGCCCTGCGGTGACATGCAATAAACCTCCTCCCACATCATCCTCCTCCCCCCGGCCGCTTTTTCTCTTTCGCAACAGGGATTTGGTGCAAAGAACAAGCAGATGGATGATTTGCTCTCGTACACAAACACACAAAGATGGTGAGGTTGCATTAATTCAGCACCACAATTGCATTTGTCCTTAATTCTGCCAAGCATCTACAAGCCAGCTTGATTATTAGAATTAAGCAAGGCATATTTGGTCCTACCTTTCCCTGCGTCATGTTTTCCTATGGACTGATGCTCCTCTGCCTGAGAGAATGGCACTTCGCAGGAAGTGAGAGCGAGGATAGCTATTTTTCTCCCCTCTGCTCAGCAGCTGACTGGCTACGTATTATTTGCTGGCTCTTTCCCTGGCGTGTCGCTTCAACCTCTGCAGCCTGGTCTGGTGATGCTCTTACATTCCAGCAACATCTAGATCTCATCTCCCTTCTGGTGGTGGAGGTGGGAATCTACCATTCCCGAGCTGCTGAACAGGGGGGGGGATGCTGAGGAAAGCAGATGCAAGAAAGAAAGGTGGGGGTGCCGAGGAAGGACAGTGCAAGCTTTTGACGTAGCCTCTTTCAGAGTGTGATGCAGTGTCACACGCAGGGAGAGAAAGCCAGCAAAAGCCAGAATGCAGCTTAACGGCGGAGGACCAGAATCGCAGAGTGAACAAACAAAAGGGGAGGTGAAAGAGAGGAGGTGATGCAGAGGCGAGCTGGGAAGGATGCTCTTCTAAGACTTAAATGCACCACTTTGCTGCGTTACTAACAGCAGCCCAGGGAGCGATTAGCAGCAAAGCAGCTTGGGGAACCACAGTGTTGCACATCAGAAGGGAAAGACGCCCTTGCTTCCACTCTGACTTTCACATAGTCAGCTAGATAGTTTTATCAGGTTTGAATGTATCACTCCATGCATCCAAAGAGATTTGCAATGATAAAATGAAGAATACCTTTTAAAAATAAATCAATAGGACAATTCATAACGCTAAAAGTGCTCGTCTGATGACAATCATTTAAAACAACACAGTGGCTTTGCACATATTTAATCCTCCCTGAACAGCTGGCTGTGGGGCTGTGGACACGCCACATATTTAAAACAATTCCCTTCCAAAGAATCCTGAGAACTGAAGCTGCTGGGAAATATAGCTCTCCTAGGGGAAAGTACCCTTCCCAGGATTTGGGGTGTGTGCTTTAAATGTAGGTTTCACGCAGAACCTTCATTATTCTTTGCACTTTCTTGCCAGATTCTCCTTTAAAATACGTACACCTTTATATGTTGTGTGCATTATGGCCTAGGTGCCTTACAGGACTATTTTCATCCCTCTTAAAACTTTAATGGGTCATGCATTTTATTTGCCTTAATTGCTGAGCCCTGAAGACAGTACTGTTTTATTGTCGTGCTCTTAAAAAAACCATCACAAGCCACATGCACATCAGCAAGAACACGAGCAGGAGATCTACCCAGTTTCAACAAGGTGCAAGGTTTAACAACTTAACCTTAGGTTTTTGGCATTGTCAAAGATTCATTGTACAGTTGGAAGGTATCCCTAGGATCATCTAGTCCAACCCCCTGCCATGGAGAACTCTCAGCTAATGCATCCATGATAGATCTTTCTCCTCTGTTCCTCCACTCCCCCACAGGGAAGCCGCATGTCACTTTTATGTGGCAACAACAACGAGTCTTGCGGCACCTTAAATATCAGCAAATTTGTAAGAGCACAAGCTTTTGTGGAACACCCACAAATTTTCATTGTGGTAGGATTCATGTGATGTAGTCTACAAATCTTGTGCCCATGATATGTTGGCCTTTAAAGTGCTGCAAGGCTCGCATTCTTGGCCTTCCCCTTTGTGTGCCTTATATTATGCATGCAAACCAGAGCCCTGAGTGTGCCCCATTGGCATTCCTAAATGGTGCTTGACAGTGGCATTGCATAGGTAAAGGTAAAGGTACCCCTGACTGTTAGGTCCAGTCGTGGATGACTCTGGGGTTGCAACACTCATCTCGCTTTATTGGCCGAGGGAGCCGGCGTACAGCTTCCAGGTCATGTGGCCAGCATGACTAAGCCGCTTCTGGTGAACCAGAGCAGTGCACGGAAACGCCGTTTACCTTCCCGCCGGAGAGGTACCTATTTATCTACTTGCACTGGCGTGCTTTCGAACTGCTAGGTTGGCAGGAGCTGGAACTGAGCAATGGGAGCTCACCCCGTCGGGGGGATTTGAACCGCCGACCTTCTGATCAGCAAGCCCTAGGCTCTGTGGTTTAGACCACAATGCCACCCACATCCCTATGTGGCATTGCATACTGAATTTTAATTAGTGGGAGTCCACTTTCACCTAAAACATGGGATAAAAATATAATAAATATAATTATAACATAATATAATAACAACATAAAATTAAATTGAAGCATTATGGCTAAGGTGCCCACTTGCAGGGCCAGCCTGCAGGAATTTTTCCAGGTTGCAGGGAGGAGTACTGAAAGGATGGAGCAGATGAAAGATAAGAGACAGAGAGAAAGAGAAAAGAAGAATAGCTCCTGTACATTTTGCCTCATATCCCAGGTTCTACAAATGCTTGCGGGGGGGGGGGGGATTCTTTAAAGAAAATGAAAGCTGGGAATCTGGGGGTTGTTGCATTTGCAGAAGCTGACTGGATTGGCAGTGTAATCTTACTTTGACACTGGTGATAGCATAGCCCATTTCTCCCTTGCATCTGAGGGCAGCAGACTAGCTTAGAAGAGACAGAACAACTATCGAACTACACAGCTCTGTCCTCCAACAGAGGGGAATAACCAAGACAGATGGTCACCACTTCCTCCTAACATCTTCTGCCTGAGGCAGTTGCCACAGTATTTGCCTAACAGTAGGGCCGGTCCTGGCCATTTGCTAGGATACTGTAAAAAGTACTACTGATGTTGCGACAAAATTTGCTTTACTTATTTACTTACTTATTTCAACAATTAACCTGCAGTTTATAGTTTTAACCTGCTAATACAGTCCAGAAAACATTTTGCTCTTGAATGCTGCCAGAACAAAGTTGGAAATTCAGGAGTTTATTTTATTAAAGCTATAGGCACAGTGCATTATAACTACTGTTGTGTCATAAAAAAATACAACTATTGCATTCTATTTCATCCCTGTAAATTGTTTTCTATTTCTGAGTCATTCAGAGTGATGCAGCAATTTCACCCTTAGACTTTAGCGATAAAGTAAACTCCTTATACAAGATGAATATTTACCTGTCAGGATGGCAACAGTTTAACAAGTTGCATTATTTATACGTTCATTTCAATACAACTTGTTTCTCCCCCTTGAGCCCAAGGGTTTGGTCTTCTTGCTCCAGAAGCGCACTCTCATCCTCTCCAACATTTCTCAGATGAAAATAGGGACATCCCATTCCATAATGATAATTTTACTATTTATACCCCACCCATCTTACTGGGTTGCCCCAGCCACTCTGAGCATCTTCCAACATATATAAAAACATAAGAAAACGTAAGAGGGACGCAGGTGGTGCTGTGGTCTAAACCACAGAGCCTAGGACTTGCCGACCAGAAGTCGGCGGTTCGAATCCCCGCAACGGGGGTGAGCTCCCGTTGCTCAGTCCCTGTTCCTGCCAACCTAGCAGTTCGAAAGCACGTCAAAGTGCAAGTAGATAAATAGGTACCGCTCCGGCGGGAAGGTAAGCGGTGTTTCCGTGCACTGCTCTGGTTCGCCAGAAGCGGCTTAGTCATGCTGGCCGCATGACCCGGAAGCTGTACAACGGCTCCCTCGGCCAATAAAGCGAGATGAGCACCGCAACCCCAGAGTCGGTCACAACTGGACCTAATGGTCAGGGTCCCTTTACCTTTACCTTAAGAAAACATTAAACATTCTTTTTTAAAAAAAATAACCCCTCCCTATACAGTGGTACCTCGGGTTACAGGTGCTTAAGGTTACAGATTCTTCAGGTTATAGACTCCGCTAACCCAGAAATAATACCTCAGGTTAAGAACTTTGCTTCAGGATGAGAAGAGAAATCGTGCGGCGGCAGTGGGAGGCCCCATTAGCTAAAGTGGAACCTCAGGTTAAGAACAGTTTCAGGTTAAGAACAGACCTCCAGAACAAATTAAGTTCTTAACCTGAGGTACCATTGTACAGGATGCTTTCAGACCAATCAGGGATCGGATAACTCCATACCCTCCAGGATTTCTCTAATGAAAATAGGGACATCCTAAGGAAAAGTGGGACATTCTGGGATCAAATCAGAAACCGGGGTGGTTTCTCTAAATCCGGGACATCCCTGGAAAATAGGGACACTTGGAGGGTCTGTAACCTTTCGTAGTAATGCATAAATCATTAGTCCATAGCTTGCCTGTCTTCATAAATTCTACCAGTCTACTGGTGGAGAAAGAGGGGGGCGGGGAGAGCACACTGCCCCCAGACCACGATCCCAGTGGGGTGCCATCGTGGATGCCCCCTCCTGTGCTGGGTGCCATGCCCCTGCAGGTGGCACACCACGCCCCCGGGACAAGCACCAGCCACGCCCCCTCCTGCTCTCCACCCTCGGTGCAGGAGCATGAAGCTCCACCACTGTTCCAATCTGCTTGAAGTCTTCACACTCCCATGTTCTCAGTCAATGGCAAGAAAACCCCCACCCTATGTGCTAAGACGCCCACACCCACATTTTCAAAGATGGTTAACAAGGTAATAAAAGGGATGTGGGTGGTTCTGTGGGTTAAACCACAGAGCCTAGGACTTGCCAATCAGAAGATTGGCGGTTCGAATCCCCGCGACAGGGTGAGCTCCCATTGCTTGGTCTCAGCTCCTGCCAACCTAGCAGTTCGAAAGCACGTCAAAGTGCAAGTAGATAAATAGGTTCCGCTCCAGTGGGAAGGTAAACGGCATTCCCGTCTGCTGCTCTGTTTTGCCAGAAGAGGCTTAGTCATGCTGGCCACATGACCCAGAAGCTGTATGCCGGCTCCCTCAGCCCAGTAAAGCGAGATGAGCACCGCAACCCCAGAGTCGGTCATGACTGGATCTAATGGTCAGGGGTCCCTTTACCTTTACCTTTAACAAGTTAATAAGGCCATGATTCAGCATTTCTGTGACCTGAATTTGCGGCTGCCACAAATTCTCCATCTCTGCTCCATGCTTTTTGCAAATATCATTCCTACGAACTATTTTATGGTTAGGTAGCCGTGGTTTGGTCCCTCCTTCCCGCAGGCCGCAGTCAGAACAACTAATTTCTTCAAGGAAGTTTGCCATGTGGAGATGCCTCTAGGTAAAAACCACAAGCCACAGTAATCTAACGCTAAATTACAAAGCACTATGTAAGGGGAAGAAAGCCAGCAGTTAATTAACCGCAAAACCCAAGATATATACTTCACTTACAAGACAACATCTATAATCACTTACAGTAATCAGCAGCTAGAAAGACAATTTATTTAATTATGTAACCAATGTGTATGTTCTGTCGGCAGATCAGCATTACTCTGTTTACATATATAACTAATGCCTTGCAAAAAGGTTTTTATTTGTCTAGAATCATGATTGTCAATCAAATTATGGATGTATGCAAACAAAGCAAAACAGACAAATGCCATTCTCTAAACACGAAAGGTAAAAGTGATAAAAGGAGAGAAAACTTAACTTGGGTTCAGGAAACCCAGAGAAGCCAAGCCTAGGCTGCAAACTCGCTTTCTTGACGAGCACATTAAGGCTAAATTGTAGACCGTGTTTGAAGATTGTTAGGCAAAGAACTCTTTGGATTCGCTCAAGCCAAGCAGAATTCTGGATAGCTCCTTTTTATGCTTATGGTAAGCAGCAGAGACTCACCAATTGGGAGGTCAGGTAAGCCTCCACCCCACTGTCTGTTACTGATTATAAAGTATCTGCTTTTCTCAGAGGACTTAGAATAATTCAGTTTCAAAAACTACAGGAGGAGGAGGGTATATGGACTTTTATTGTCACCCTTTCCCCTAATATAACATTTTTTTGTTTCGAGATCTGCATCAGAAAATTCAGAAAGCTTTCTGAATTTTTGAAAATTTTGAAGATTAGCTGTCTTTTAGTTTGTGTGTCATTATTTTTTAAGTGTGAATCGGTTTCAAATTAAAATGTGAACTGAACAGAGTTTCTCTGCCCGTCCCCCAGCTTTGTGTCTTTAAAAGTGTGTGGATTATTGCAACAATTTTTTTTTTAAAAAAAATCCTTCCAGTAGCGCCTTAGAGACCACTGGAAGGAATTTATTATTATTATTATTATTATTATTATTATTATTATTATTATTATT
>JAXCMG010000230.1:373634-390799 GCA_034642415.1 Podarcis siculus | reverse complement strand
TCTTCTTCTTCTTCTTCTTCTTCTTCTTCTTCTTCTTCTTCTTCTTCTTCTTTTCAACCAAGAATGGTAATGGTGTAGAGGAGTGGCTCTGAAACTCTCCATCTTCAGGCAGACCTCTCCAAATCTGCCTGGTTCACATCATGGTTTAGCTGCTATATTTTAAATGATGATTTGCTGAGACAAGCCAACTTCTATTTAAAGAAGGTGCCTTCCAGCAAACCATTGTTATGATTAACCAGTTTAGGGTTTGGTATAAAGCAGGGGTAGGCAACCTAAGGCCCGTGGGCTGGATGCGGCCCAATCGCCTTCTCAATCCGGCCTGCGGACAGTCTGGGAATCAGCGTGTTTTTACATGAGTAGAATGTGTGCTTTTATTTAAAATGCATCTCTGGGTTATTTGTGGGGCATGGGAATTTGTTCATTTTCCCCTGGCCCACCACATGGTCTGAGGGATGGTGGACTGGCCCAGGGCTGAAAAAGGTTGTTGACCCCTGGTATAAAGTTGTGCTGGGGTTAATATAACATGGTTTCCACCTTATAGGCACACTGGAGGAGGCGAGTGGGGAGCTCAAGTCTGAGGCTCACTGAGACACAACCTCTTGGGACATTTCAGCATGAAAAGTGATTGCTCTACTACTGAGCTCCACCCCTTCCCCAAATTGGTGCTAACTGTAGACAGACAGTTTCAACATCCTCCTTGCTATCTCGCCTCTGGTTCCTTTATGTTTACACTGTAAAGCATCCCCAAGGGCACTTAACCTTTCAGACAAGTGAAAGGGGAAAAAAAGACTCTGATTGATGAACAGTGTGAGCACGCCAACTCATTTCCCTCCCACACAGATCCGACAGATAACAGGCATGCTGCCTTGCAACTTTAGAAATCCCTATAACAACCGTAAGGTTCACAGAAGAAGTCACACGCAGAAGATGGATAGGTGTGACTTATTGCATCTGTGCCCTGTAGCAACAATGGCCTCTCTGCACCTCTTCAGATGATGACCCGGCAACATGCAAAGGGAAATAGGTGCTGTACCAGTTGCAGTTGTTATTCACCTGCCTGGGAAGAAGCAGCTAGAACAAAAACAGTAATGACACAGACACACATGGAGAACATTTGCTCCTACCTTTTGCTGCATGATAAGTTAATGAGTGAGTTGACATGCTAATGTCAGCTGTGTGTGGTGCCTGGCACATGGAGGCCAAAGCTATCAATGGCTGCGAGCCACAGTTGGAGGCAGTATGGCTCTGAATACCAATTGCCAGGAGTCAGGTGTGAGGAGAATGCTATTGTCCTCAGGTTCTGCTTGTGGTAAAGGTGAAAGGTAAAGGTAAAGGACCCCTGGATGATTAAGTCCAGTGAAAGGCAACTATGGGGTTGCTCATTTCACTTTCAGGCCAAGGGAGCCGGCGTTTGGCCACAGACAGCTTTCCAGGTCATGTGGACAGCAGGACTACACCGCTTCTGGTGCAATGGAACACCGTGACGGAAACCAGAGTGCACGGAAACGCCGTTTACCTTCCCGCTGCAGCAGTATCTATCTACTCACATCAGCGTGCTTTTGAACTGCTAGGTTGGCAGAAGCTGGGACAGAGCAATGGGAGCTCACCCCGTCACAGGGATTCAAACTGCCAACCTTCTAATCAGCAAGCCCAAGAGGCTCAGTGGTTTAGACCAGAGCGCCACCCGCATCCCTCTGCTTGTGGACTTCCCAAAGGCATTTGTTTGGCCACTGTGAAAACAGGACACAGAGCTAGATGAGCCCTGGGCCTGACCCAGCAGACTGTTCTTATGTTCTTACCTTTGAAAATGTGCCAGTTGTACAAAGTCTCGCTCCCTCATCACCTGTAGTCACAGGTTGAGCAGATCAACCCATAATTAGCCACAGTGCAGAGGCAGTTGTATTGACTTATGCCACTTCTGGGTTCCTTTGTTTTGCCAAGGAAATGCATTCCATCTTGACATCCCTTCTGACATGACGAACAGGGTGTTGCTACTCAATGGAGGGCTTTATTGCCATATGCCACGTTATTGTTGTTTGATCTGGCCCTAGCTTTCCAGTGAACTTTCTGTGTAGGCTTAGGAAAGGAAGAGGAGGGAAGGTTAATGCACCTCTTTCTCTGCAAATTATGGGCAGCAGCCTGGACTGGCAAGTGTGAAACTGGAAATTACGCTGGCACTTTTTAAAAAAAATGAAGGAGGATTTCACAGCGATGTAAGGAAACCTTCTTCAAACAGTAGTATTGACAGTGCCCTTTGATGCATGTCTACTTATGAGTAATTCCCACTGAGTTCAATGAGACTTTTTCCAGGTATAGGACTGCAGTCTAAGTGGCTGTTATTTTAGGCCAGGTATTGGAAACCTCCAGCCCATGGGTCAATCACCACCTGGCAGGGGGTCCAATTTGGTCCACAAGGACATTTTCCCCAAACCATGCCAGTGATGTCAGCTGATGGGCAAGAGGACAGGTTTAATCCTGCCCTGGCTGTGTGATCCAACAAGATCACATGGTCATAGCAGCATAATTTAATCCCTGCTCATCATGTGAGAAGGAATTATAGTCCTTTACAAAAGTGTTCTTTGAAACAGATCACACAAGAGCTACAACAAAGAGTGCTTTTGCAAAGGGTTTAAGACAGAAACATGGCGGCTGCCATATAGCCATTTGCAACCTTCTTGCAAAAGGCTTTGTGATGCTCCCCACACTCCCCTTTCAGCCTCCTAGATCAGGAATGTAAAAGGGGAGCGCAGGAAGAGTTGCAAAGCACAAGCGATTCTGACATTTGATTGACAGGTGAGGGGCTCTGTATTTAAAGTATTTAGTTCCTTTGCGTCCTTATGAATAAAGTTGATTAATAAAGCAAACTACATTTTGAAACTGGCATGGTTTTTTAAAAAACCAAACCAAAACGGGCAGGCATTGCTGGGAACTGATAATTAGTAGTCTGGCTGAACTTTATGTTTTGATCCTGTATGTCAATAGTTTCTCACAAGAAGACTGAGAGTCAGTGTTCTGCCTGCTTAGGAGGAAATCATGAGGAACAGACAATAACTTTGCTTGTTGTACTTGTGGCAATCAATTATAAATACATCCCCAAGTTTACATTATCGTGACAGGTGTGGTTCCAAGACATGCAAATTGTCCTTTCCAAGAACACTGGCGTTCTCAAGCTGAGTTCCTGAAACCCACAACTGGGAAGGCTGTCATACAAAAGATATTGGAGCAGGAGCTAGGCAGCACGATGCAGTTAGGCAGGAAATGGAAGCCATGAATATGTTGATATGCACGCAATGTACACACATATACATTATTAATTTTCCAAAGACCTGGCCAATTGGCTGAGAAACACACAGTTGGAGCCTGCAGCAAATCTCTCAGGAGCAGAATGTACTAGAAAGAGAACATTGCCCTCAACTATTCTGTGGACACAGCGAAGACACAGGAAGGAGAGGAAGGAAGACTTGGATAAAAGAAAAGGGTTAGCCATTTTGAAGACACATGTAGGGAATCATTTGTGACCAAAGGCACAAGTCTTGCTCAGCCACACAGGAGCACTGGGGGTGGGGGGTGGGGAGAGGTATCAGCAGGCTTGGAAGCATCCCAAAGTTTCAGAACAAAATATTTAGTGGGGGGGGGGACCTAAGAGGCGGTAAGGTAAAGGTAAAGGTGGACCATTAGGTCCAGTCTAGGACGACTCTAGGGTTGAGGCAGTAGAAACCCCCCAACACCCCAGTTTGAGAATGCTTAGTGGCCATTGAATATTGACTAAGTATTTTGTGTGTGCATTGAAAACCAGTGGGGATGGAATGGAGTAAACTGAAAAGGTTGTTGGCTGGCTGGAACATAGAACACTACAGGAGCAAAGTGCAGCATTCTGCCCCATGTCCCACTTCTGGATGGTTCTTAATGCATAAACAGCCATGAGACCTAGAATATTAAAAAGGTGCTTTGTTGTACTCAGTGCATATCACATAAAATATATCAATAAAGCTACAATGAAGCCAAACCAATATAAAACAGAAAAGATAGATTAGAAGGCAGAAGTTTATGTTTTCTGGTTTTACATTGGTTGGTTTGGTTTCATTGTGGCTTTACTGATGAATGTTATTTTACTTGGAGGTGTTCATATCTTTAAAGCAGGGGGGCACCTCTAGCCTATGGGTGCAATTAGGCCCAACATAGGTCCCAATCTGGCCCACAAGGCCATTTCCCTCAAACCGCAGCCACCTACCAAACGTCACATGTAATGTCAGATATGGGACAAGTAGAGACATGGGTACACTTCTGCTTGTGTAGTGGCCTGCAGGGCTCACTGTTGCCTCACCTGCACTACTGAGTTCCCCATGGGGCTTCAAGGCAGGATACAGAAAATTATAAGAAACAAACAAACAAAAACTGTGACCCCAAACAGAATTCCTGGTTAGGCCACTTCTCCCACCCTATAATAATTAGCAATCCCAATGCTAGGCCAGGTTTCTTCAGGTAGTAAAAAGCATTTTGGCCTTAGGTCAGTAGGGAAGAATTCCATCCACCTGAAGTCCACCTTCATTCTCTGGTGATGTTCTGACTATTTCCACTTCATAGCACCAGCAAAGCTCAGACTGAAAGGAAGGGTGGCACTTCAGAAGATAGTTTCCAGGACCTTTCCAAATGAGGCTCCTTTCAGACATCACTGAACTCCCAACTACCATCTCATCCCTGACCATTGACCATGCTGGCTGGGGATGATGGGAGTTGTGGTCGAGCACATCTGGAGGGCACTGTTATGTACTGAAGTTCTCACCCTGGGCCAGCAGGGAGATACTGTAGATAGTTATGCAAATAAGGGATCAAAAGTGACGTTCAGTGATTGGATAGTTTTAGAAAATGGTTACAGTTACGTTGTACTGGAGCTCTATATAAGCAGGCTGACTGAACCCTTCAGTTCAGTTCTGTCCTGGCCTGTGAATAAACAAGAGCTGTTTGAAGAATAGCTGTGTCGTCTGATATGTTCACCCACAACTTAACAGGCACCATGTTGAGGAAGGCTGATGTAGAATAAATATTGATAACAGGAAGTACCATCCTCACCCTGTTGAGAGCGAGCCTCCTTTCCCCCCCAACACAAACACCTTTGAGATGAAGCTGTGGATCAAAAGCAAGTGAGACGCGTGGTGGCAGCACTTGGGTGTTTGCTGGGCAAGGAGCACGCATGCCACCCCTTAACTGGGTCACCAAACGCAAGCCGGAGGAAAGTGGAAAGCAACCCGGCCTCCCTTTGCAATACTAATGAAGCTCAGCATACCTTCTTCAGGTGGAACTCAGCTTGTGATATTGTTTATGTCTTCTTTGGAGCCTGAGAAGCACAGGTATCTCCAAGATCTAAGCCACAGTTAGCATTGCAAAACAGCTATCAAACACACATTATTGGCTCGCTTCCTTTATTTTCTGTAGTCAGAGGAAGCCAAAGCCCTCCGGTGTCTCTTCTCAAACATAAGGGAGCAACAGAAGCTTCGCTAACAACCATTAATGTTTGATCACTGTGAAATGCTGATAAACAGTGTTCCGCTCCGGGAGCTCATGGGTATGGTTTCCACTGATCAAATGGTCAAAGCCTTCAATATAACTCTTCACCTGACCTAAATCGGAGAATAAGTTCCCTGACATCATCATTTGTGCTTTTATAACCTCAAGAGCTGACTACTGCCACTCATTCCTGGTGGGGCTGAAACTTAAGCAAGTGAGACTATTGAAACTTGGAGTTTGGGCAAGTCGCAGGTTTTAAATTAAATAAAAATAATACAAAATTATTAGTCAAAAACCTTACAGCAGTAGATAAAAAGGAATTATCTCATGTTGTAGGACTAGAGATTCATAAAAAAGTAAAACATTTAGGAATCTGGCTCCTGACTAGAAATATTAATATTTATAAAGATAATTACAATTAACAAAACCAACATAGAAGCTATAAAGATGAGGTTAAAGTGACAAAAATGCAACAACATCTGATTGGAAGGATTTTGAAGTACAGGTATAGTATTGCAAGCAGAACAAGCTTATATGTAAAAAAAATCCAGAAGGGGAAGTTGAGGGAAGTCATGTGGGGGGAGGGGGAAAATGGGAAATTCCATTTTTTATTATTTGTTATGATGTGATTGTGATAAAAATGTAAAACCCAATAAAATTATTTTTTAAAAAAGAAAAAAGAATATTGAAACTTAAGTATTGTGAGACTATCCCGCTAGACTTCCACGGACTAGGCACAAGATTTTGATAGGTGAATGTGATGTCCCTAAAGTTCTTTGGAAAGTCATCACCCCCACCCCATCACCTGGCACCCTCATGTGTCACTCTACCCACCCCACCCCCCTTGGCTCATTGACTTTAACCTTAACAGAATTAACCCTTAAGTTTCAAACTGAATGAGCCCTGCTGTTGCACCACTAGCACGACATCCGTGAGTTAGTTTCAGTAAACTTTCAACCAACCACAGTACAGTGGTACCTTGGTTTGCAACCATTTTGGATTACAACCATGTCAAACCCGGAAGTGCATGTCCCTTTTTTTGGATTACAACCCATTTTTTTTTGGGGGGGGGGGTGGCCCCACTGGCGAAAGTGTGCCTTGGGTTACAACCTGTTTTGGTTTATAACCGGACCTCCAGAATGGATTATGGTTGTAAACCAAAGTACCACTATACTAAAAACTTATGCAAATTGGAGAGGGTGGGATAATAATGTGGAGGTGGATATTAACAGTGAAGTCCTTAGTTCACTAACATGGTTTGAGTGTTGGCCAAACTGGTCCTTTTCTTGTGCCAGGTATGTTTCTGCTCCAGATGACATAAATTCCATTTTTCGTGTATTTCAATGTGGGGCTTTGTATTTCACTAATAGGTTCATTTCAAGTGTTTTGCTCCACTGCACTGAGTGCTATGTGAATATGTCAATTGCTCAATTCAGCATGTGATTTTCCCAAAAAAAATAGTTCACAAAAATCATTTGTTAATAATTTATGAACAGAATAAGCATAACTCATGTGGGGAGAGATAGAGGCGGAAATGAAAGAGGCAGAGAATGTTCCCTAGTAACCATTTGCCGAGCTTGTTACTTACCATTACATGTGCATGGTAAGCGGGTCGCCTGTAATTTCCTGACATGCTGTGCCAAGTGGAATGGACTGGGGCCATTGCCCAAAGTGCAGGGTGGGTGGGTGTCATTCCTTCTATACCCAGCTGATCACTATGCTCTGCAGGAGAGGGCAACTTGCAGATACCATCTTATCATGAACAGGGCCTTTAAGCAACAGGCGGGTGGCGCTGTTGTGTAAACCACTGAGCCTTGGACTTGCCGACCAGAGGGTCGGCGGTTCAAATCCCCGAGATGGGGTGAGCTCCCATTGTTCGGTCCCAGCTCCTGCCCACCTAGCAGTTCAAAACCACGTCAAAGTACAAGTAGATAAGTAGGTACCACTCCGGCGGGAAGGTAAATGGCATTTCCGTGCGCTGCTCTGGTTTTGCCAGAAGCAGCTTAGTCATGCTGGCCACATGACCTGGAAAAACTGTCTGCGGACAAACGTCGGCTCCCTCAGCCAATAAAGCGAGATGAGCGCCACAACCCCAGAGTCGTTCGTGACTGGACTTAACTGTCAGGGGTCCTTTACCTTTACTCTTTGCAACTGGCCCCCATTACAAATCAGACTGATGCTGTTTTTATGGTATTTTTAGTCGCTGCTGAAGACTTTTATCCCAATCAGAATCTGAATTTATTCAAAATTGTTTTATATAGGCAGTTGCTTTGCTATACGTCATTTTTTGATTGCTTATATATATAATTGTTTTAATCATTTTTCAATCAATCAATCAATCAATCAATCAATCAATCTCCTTTTTAGCATTGAAAAAGTGCACCCTATACATGGATCAGAACACAACACAGAGAATGAAACATAGTAGGATATAGGTAATGGTAAAGGACCCTTGACCATTAGGTCCAGTCGTGGCCGACTCTGGGGTTGCGCGCTCATCTCGCTTTATTGGCCGAGGGAGCTGACATACAGCTTCCGGTTCATGTGGCCAGCATGACTAAGCCGCTTCTGGTGAACCAGAGCAGCGCACGGAAACGCTGTTTACCTTCCCGCCAGAGCGGTACCTATTTATCTACTTGCACTTTGATGTGCTTTCAAACTGCTAGGTTGGCAAGAGCAGGGACCGAGCAACGGGAGCTCACCCCATCGCGGGGATTTGAACCACCGACCTTCTGATCGGCAAGTCCTAGGCTCTGTGGTTTAACCCACAGCACCACCTGTGTTGCCCTTAGTAAGATATATTTTAGGATAAAACTGTCCAGACATTGTGAGGTACGAAAATGGCTCTTAGGACCTATGGTGATGTAATTTCATGGCGTCACTCAAAAATCTTGCCACATTCTCCAAAACGTCTTTCCTACAATTGTTCAGCAGATAAGACACCCTGGACAAGTCAGTGTGATAAATCCCCTCCTTCAATAAGGGGACAAATACTTTTCATATATTTCTGCCTAAAATGGACAATCAAATAAAATGTGTGTGATGGATTTGACCTGTTTTGTGCCACAAGGGCAGCATTGTTTTTCACATATGCAGTTGTTTTAATTGTTTATGTACGCAATTGTTTTGCAGTTGGTTTTTATTGTGTTGTAAAATTGCTTCAAGCTGTTTTGTAGGAAGCGATCCATAAGTAAAATAATAACAATACTAAATTACTGGTCCCCTTTCCTACTCACCGTGTGAACATGCTGGCCTAGAAGTTACAGTTCGGGATTATATGGCCTGTGCCTTCCTTCAAGGAATGGCAATTTACAAATGTTGCACACCACACCAGTTGGTCTTTTAGAAATTGTCAATCGGGGCATTGTCCATCTTTCATGAAAAGCAAAAAAAGAAGAGCCTTGTCCATTCAAGATACTGTTTGTCTTGACTTTGCTTAATGGCTCCTTCTTTTTCTCAAAACATTGTCCGGGTTCTCTGGTTGCCTCAGGGGAAATGATGATAGCTTCCTGGATCGAATTCCTAGAAGACGAAAATATTGAGACACACATGGCAATGGTTCCCCATTCACCTCTTAGTCAAGCCAAGATGCTCCCATTCACTCTGCTTTGCATTTATTGGAGGAAGGGCAATTTGCAAATGTGGCACACTCTCACACACATGCTGAATAAAGAGCTGCATTCCCAAGAGAAGAGGAGTCAAAAGCAAGTTTGCTGGTCATATGAATCATATCAAGATGTGGCTATTTGTGTGTGGGCAACTCATTGTGACTGCTTATTATATTAATTGCTGTTGATGTGGATAACCACAACAATGCTAATTGGTCTTTTAGAAATTGTCAGGGAGGGAATACTCCATGTTTCCTGAAAAGCAAAAAAGAAAGAAAGAAAGGAGTGTTGTGATCAAGGGATGGGGAAACCCAGCCAGAAGGGCGGTGTATAATTAATAAATTAGTAGTAGTAGTAGTAGTACAGTGAAACCTCTATTTGCGACCATAATCCGGTCCGGAGGTCAAAACGGGTTGCTGGGAGAGGCGCTGTTGTGCGCAGGCACGGGCGGCAATTGCCCGCTTCTGTGCATGTGTGAACGGCAATCGCCACTCCTGCGCATGCGCAAACAGTGGCAAACCCGCCAGTTACTTCCAGATTTGCCGCGGTCGTGACTTGGAATGACCGTAAGACGAGGCAGTGGTAAGTAGAGGTTTGACTGTACTATTATTATTATTAGTTGCTAGACTCCAACTCTCATCATTCCTGACCATTCACCATGTTGGGTCGGGCTGATGGAAGATGGAGTCCCACAAATTCCCCTTCCCTGCCTCAGCTGCTAGCTATTTCATTGTGACATGAGCTTCTGTAGGCAAAAGTCAGCTTTTCCCAGATATGTGACAGGAGAAGACAGCAGATAAAAGTCCAATAGAGGCCAAGCCAAGCTAAGGAAATAAGAAATGAATCTTTGCACCAGGGGTGCCGACTTGAATAAAATATTGAGGAGGCCCAGGTAAA
The DNA here is from genome assembly GCA_034642415.1 of Podarcis siculus. NCBI lineage: Eukaryota > Metazoa > Chordata > Lepidosauria > Squamata > Lacertidae > Podarcis > Podarcis siculus. The sequence goes on along the minus strand of JAXCMG010000230.1, from coordinate 380,789 downwards.
CCCTGCTCTACATAATTGATCACTCAAATATTTTACGGGGAGGCCAAGACCTCTCGACCCCAGGAGTTGGCGCCTATGTTCTGCACTCATGGGAAGCACTGTCTAGGAGTTTTTAGGCTATAGGTTCCTGCACCTAGTGCAACCATTATCCTGGATAGTTGACATCCGTGTTGAACCTGGGACTTATCTAATGAGATGGGCCAATGGGTGCATAACAATTAGTCCATAGTTGTTAACCATATATGAAGTCTATGGAATGACAGAATTGGAATATAGAGAGCCTTGTTTATCTCAAGTCATTTCAAGAATATCTTCTTTTGACCCCTTGGTTTCCAAGAAAATGAATGCTTAATTTCTTTGCAGTCTTAAACCACTTTCTCTGTGGTCTTAAACCACGGCAATTGTCTTTGAAGAACTGGACCCAAAGGGACCCATCAATAACTTGCTCCTGAAATGTGCCAAAGCTGTGGAACAGGATGGGTGAACAAAGCAAAGATATTTTGGGTGTCAACGTTCTACTTTTTCCATTCATGAGGCCTATCCACACATCAATATCCAAATATTGAATCTCCATGTGCCCAGTGCCAGTTCCAGGTCTTCTGGGTCCCTTGTGCAAGATAGCCTCAGTAGAGCTCCTTCCTGGGTGAGTCCACTTCCTTCTCCTTATATAGGAACATAGGAACTTGACTTGTACCATTGCTTCACCTAGGTTCACCTAGGTGTGACTTGTACCATTGCCCACACTGACTGGCAGATTTCCAGGGTTTCAGTTTGGGAAAATTCACAGCCCTACTTGGAGATGCCAATGGATTGAACTTGGGACCTTTGATATGCAAATGGATGCTCTACCATAGAGCTATGGTGCTTTCTGCCTTGCTGCTGCCACTTACTTCCATTGAGCCCATTTGGTACTGCCTCCCAGAGAGAGAAAGGAGAAGGCTTATGGAAGTAACAGCTGCTGCTTGTTCCTCACTGCTCACTTGTTCAGGGTGGGCAAGTGAATCAACAGCAAGGTGGAGGAGCTGGGCGTAGAGGCAATGGGGCTCCTTCTGGGATGTAGGCCTTCATAATGGCCTGACCAGAATGACCTCTGACACTGGTTTAAGAAGCAAACATATCCACTGTTATGTACTGAGTTGAATAGGATCCAAAATGCAGCAGTCTGATTGGTCCTAGAACAATAGGATTCAGAATGCTGCAATCTGATTGGTCCCAGAACAATGCAGCAGTATTATTGGTCCGCAGGAGCCACCCAATCCAGCTCCAGGTGGAAGTGAATCCACAACCTGATTGGCCTACAGGAGAATCCCGGAATTATCCAATCACATGCAGCCCATTATGTAAATAATGTATATAAAGCAGATATTGTGAGGGAACTTCCATTCCTCCTCACCACTATGAGCTGAATAAAGAGCATGAAATCCACTCTCGACTCCGAGTATATTTCATCCACACATCTGCAAACTACTGGGTGGTGAACCTTTTCTTCTAGAGCAAACCTCGTAAGAACTTAAGATGAGCTCTGCTCAAACATAGGCGAGTTCCTGAGAGTAAAGAAAAATGGGGTGATTTCAAGGTTGCATGGTTTCCACTCATTAGTTATATTAATAAATATCATAGTTCCCCTAGGCCAGAAAGCATCCCAAATGGCAATGCGGTGGGGCTACCTCCATTCATGAGAATAATAACAGTAGAGCTCTTTTTACGTTTATTGACATTTTATTTTATTCAGCAGACATGTTATTTTCATACTTGTCTCTTTTGATTATGGTTACAGGCAGGTAGCCGTGTTGGTCTGCCGTAGTCGAAACAAAATAAAAAAACAACAACAACAATCTTTATTACGGTCCAGAGACCCAACAAATCATTACAAAGCAATGCACAATTCATACAGCCTACCTCCAGGTTAAACAAGCATTTTGTTCAGCATATAGGGATCATTGGTTCTTGCAACCACCAATAAAAACTTTGCCACTGCTAATGTTCTAGCATTTGTCCAGTCTTCCAATAGGAACCTGACATAGTGAGCCTCTGGTTTTCCTGGGAAAGGTACCAGCAAGGGTAGTATCAGTTCAGCCCTGGCTTGCTCATATTTTGCACGGTGAAACAAAATATGTTTTATGGAATCAATGTCTTGAGCACACAAGCAAAGTCTGTCCTGGCAGGGAACTCCTCTCAACCTGCCATCCTTCCAGTAACACCTTAGAGACCAAATAAGTTCGTTATTGGTATGAGCTTTCATGTGCTGAGAAGTGTGCATGCACACAAAAGCTCACACCAATAACAAAAGCCTCAGCGCCTAGGGCTTGCCGATCGAAAGGTCGGCGGTTCGAATCCCTGCAGCGGGGTGCGCTCCCGCTGCTCGGTCCCAGCGCCTGCCAACCTAGCAGTTCGAAAGCACCCCCGGGTGCAAGTAGATAAATAGGGACCGCTTACTGGCGGGAAGGTAAACGGCGTTTCCGTGTGCTGCGCTGGCTCGCCAGATGCAGCTTTGTCACGCTGGCCATGTGACCCGGAAGTGTCTCCGGACAGCGCTGGCCCCCGGCCTCTTGAGTGAGATGGGCGCACCAACCCCAGAGTCTGTCAAGACTGGCCCGTACGGGCAGGGGTACCTTTACCTTTAAGGTGTTACTGGAAGGTCTTTTGGTTATGGGTTTATATACTCATTTGTTCCATGGTATTCAGTGGAAACTTCTAATGGACTTCCATAAAAATGCAATTCACTTTTCTTAAAAAGTGTGTTTGAGAAAGAAAGCTCTGCTGGATCAAGTCAAAGGCCCATCTAGGCCAGCATCTTGTTCTCACAAGAGCCAACCAGAAGCCTGTGAGAGGCCCATAAGCAGGACCAGGGCTGTCTTTACCCAGGGGTGCAGGGGTGCGGGGCACCTGGGCGCCGAATTCTGGGGGGCGTTGGGCACCCGCCACTGAAGCCACCTAAGCTCTTAACTATCTACCTGTTATGAAATAATAAATAATTTTGATCAAGCTAGAAAAACAAAATACAGTGGTACCTTGGGTTAAGTACTTAATTCGTTCTGGAGGTCCGTTCTTAACCTGAAACTGTTCTTAACCTGAAGCACCACTTTAGCTAATGGGGCCTCCTGCTGCTGCCGCGCTGCCAGAGCACGATTTCTGTTCTCATCCTGAAGCAAAGTTCTTAACCCAAGGTAATATTTCTGGGTTAGCAGAGTCTGTAACCTGAAGCATATGTAACCCGAGGTACTATTGTACATATATACCTAGGTATTACCGAAATGTATACCTACTGTTTCACTAAAAGACTTGCGACTTTGTGTGCTCATGTTACCATAGATGTACATAGAAGTTAGCCTACAGTACTCAGGTATTGTTTGCATTTGAGCCCCCCCCCCACTTTTTACCTCTGGCCCTGCCCACCACTGGCATGTGGCCCTCAAAAGGTTGCCTGGGAGGGAATGTGGCCCTTAGGCTGGAAAAGCTTCCCCACTGCTGATTTAAAATTTCCCACAATGCAATGCCTGGAACTTGCCAGGGTGCATTGGTGCCCGGGCCTGACTGAGGGCATCTGGTGCCAATTCTGACCCTGAGAAGGGCATTCCATCCACCCACATCGTCCTCATAGCACAAAGTCCACAGTAAATGGTGTATCTTTTTTGGGGGGGATACAGCTCCTTGTGAAGAGCACAAAGGACCCTAAGTATGTCTCTTATTTTCGGAAACATGTTTAGAGAGCAAAAGAAGACAAAGAATGAAACAAACAAGGGCTTTTAAAAAAGCAACTTAAAAGACAAGAAGAAAAGGGCAGAGGTGAAGAAAACTGTGGATGTGTGGAAGGAAGTATTGCAACTTAGCCTGTGACTGCCTGGTGAACTCTCTCAAGGCCAAAAAAAAAAAAGGAAAAAAAGAGGGTATTAGGTTGGCAAATGTTAATTTCCTAGGTTACCAGGGAAGAAGGCAGGGTCTGAAACTTCCTCAGGTGGAACAGGCATGGAAAAGCATTAAGTTTCCAAACTCCACCTCCACTTAGAGATCTCTTGCAGTCAGATATATATGCACACACATAGACCTGCAGACTGTACCTCCTCATCCATCCAGAATACACAGCACCCACCACTAAGCCAGAGAGTTGAAGCTACTGGTCTCAGCCTCTTCTGTCTTCGCGTCATCCATGATGTGGGAACTCCGCTCCGTGGCCTTCACTCGAGCTGTCCTTGCCGAATTTCTAGCTACGCTGCTCTTCATCTTCTTTGGGCTGGGGGCAGCACTCAACTGGCCTATGTCCCCACCTAATGTTCTCCAGATCTCGCTGGCTTTTGGCTTGGCTATAGCGACCTTGGTCCAGGCTGTGGGTCATGTCAGCGGGGCCCATATTAACCCTGCTGTGACTGTCGCATGCCTCGTAGGCTCCCAGGTCTCTTTCCTGAGGGCCATCTTCTACGTGGTGGCGCAGATCCTGGGAGCTGTGACAGGGGCAGCCCTCCTGCATCAAATCACACCACCTCACATCCGAGGAAGCTTGTCCATCAACAGGGTAAGGATTCCAGGACCTGCAAAAGTGGGAGGGATGGAGGATTAAAGCAGGGTGTGTCCGTACTAGGATGTTCAAGAAACCCAGATTAGTCTCTTGCATTGCTCTTTTGCTAAAAAGAAATCACGGACCCCAGTTTCTCTCTATTCTCTATTTCTGCCTTTCCCCCAAGGAGCTTGGGGCTACCTAGATCAGGCATAGGCAAACTCAGCCCTCCATGTTTTGGAACTACAATTCCCATCATCCCTGACAACTGGTCCTGTTAGCTAGGGATGATGGGAGTTGTAGTCCCAAAACATCTGGAGGGCCGAGTTTGCCTATGCCTGACCTAGATGGTTCTCCCCCTTTCCACATTAGCTTCACAACATCCTTGTGAAGTAACTTAGTCTGAGAGATGGTGACTGGCCTAAGGTCACCCAGTGTGCTTCATGGCTGGGTGGGGATTTGAGCCCAAGACTTGTGTGTCCTAGACCTGTCCAACACCTTACGTTACCAAACTGGCCCACTACTGACATCCTTCAGTACAATCCAGGATTATGGAAGACAAATTGCAACGAGACCCCTGTCTGATCCAAAGCAGTGACAGCTAGACTTTGTTGTAGGCTGTTATAAGAAGAAGAAGAAAATTGCAGGGGAGGGGGCTTCCAATTTAGTTTGATTATACACAGCATAGGTTACACCAGTGCTTCCCAGACTTGGTCTCCTGCTGTTTCTTGACTACAATTCCCATCATCCTTGACCACTGGCCTTACTAGCTAGGGATGATGGGAGTTGTAGTCCAAAAACCCAAGTTTGGGAAACACTGGGTTAGGCAATTGTTCTGGGTTTAAGAAGACTCAGATGGAACTATCAATTGTCAGTGCAAATTAAAAGAAGCTAGATTATCACGAACCACTTAAAACTACGGGGTAAGAGGCACTTTTACCTGTTCTGTGTTGTTGCCAGTAAAACAAAAATAAAGAAACAACTAGCTTTTCCAGTAGCCTTACTAACAGGAAAAGGGAGAAGAGCAGCAGCAAACTAAACAGGTGAGAAAGCACAAAGGAAGGAGTTTGGAAGCTGAAAGGAAGACTATTGAGGCATGGGATGAGGTTGGAGACTCACAAGTTGAGGAAAGGAATTGACCTTGTTGCATCCTTGACTCGGCATATGATGGGTTTGAATCAGTTTGTTTTGGCTCACGTAAAGGGCTTCTCAAGGCTAGTATTTATTTTGGGTGTGTTCTGCAACATGTTCTTGACACAATAATAGTGTTTGGATTTATTCTGCTTTGTTAGTTCATTCTGTGATGCTTCCCAGCATAACCGCATTACAGTGGTACCTTGGGTTATATACGCATCAGGTTACAGACACTTCAGGTTACAGACTCTGCTAACCCAGAAATAGTACCTCGGGTTAAGAACTTTGCTTCAGGATGAGAACAGAAATCACGTGGCGGCGGTGCAGCAGCCCCATTAGCTAAAGTGGTGCTTCAGGTTAAGAACAGTTTCAGGTTAAGAACGGACCTCCAGAACGAATTAAGTACGTAACCAGAGGTACCACTGTATTGCTGCCCAGAGGATTGATAGCACAGTAACAGTGCGGGGATGGGGGACCAGAGTGTCTGTGTTATGAAAAGATAGGGGATTTCAATGGGAAGTTACAGGATGTGCACTGATTAGAACTGAAGCAGTGTGAACACTCTAAAACTTTTGCAGGTACAAACAATATTGAAAGGGTGGCTGTGTTTAACTGCTCCAATACTATCATGAGCTCAAATAATGATGAATGTGCAATAAAAAGGTTGTCTAGAGGGGCCCTAAACTGGGTGTTCCCCAGCTTTGGAGAGAGAAAATTTCTATTTAATCTGAACTAATTTCATTCACACCATATGTACATTCAAATGTTTTTGAAAAGTTTAACAATCCAATTGTCGACTTATCCTTGTTATATTTTGCAGAGTACTAACCTAGGGGCCATCCCAGTGTTGCATGTCATGTGCAAATTGCTCACAGTGTGAAATCATCTTTCTTTTGAAAAACGTCCAAAACTTTAGAGTTGCCTAGCACAAACCCCCTCCTTGCATCTCCTTGTCTGAAAATCACAGGTTCCATCCATTCTGCCAGCAAATTCCAAGCTACTACCAAAAACGAGTTTGTGGTGCATTTGTTGACTTCCACTTTGTCAACAAATTGCCTGAGATTTCAGGCAATGAGGTGACACCACTCTGAGGCCAAGCATGATGTTTATTTGAGCCTGTAAGCAGACCTTTTGAGCTAAATGTTGTTTTCTGTTCACAGCCCTAATCATTATTAACATACTGATTTTACTCAACCCAGTCATAAAATAGAATCAGGACGCTTACATAATTATAATTATATTCAGTTAGGCTCTAGAGCTGCTAAATGCACATCCATCCAGATGTCATAATGAGCATTCTTCGAGAATGATTATGACTCTCAGTGTTATAGTTTTTTGGCATTAGTCAGGAGATAGCTCATGATACTACTGTGCGAGGTAGCTTATTAAAGTTTACTTCAGGGGTCAGCAACCCTTTTCAGCCAGGCCGGACTATATTTTGGGAGAAAAAATGAATGAATTCCTATGCCCCACAAATAACCCAGAGATGCATTTTAAATAAAGGCACACATTCTACTCATGTAAAAACA
>JAXCMG010000230.1:349864-373624 GCA_034642415.1 Podarcis siculus | reverse complement strand
AGAGATGCATTTTAAATAAAGGCACACATTCTACTCATGTAAAAACATGCTGGTTCCTGGACCATCCGCGGGCCGGATTTAGAAGGTGATTTGGCCAGATCCTGACCCCGGGCCTTAGGTTGCCTGCCCCTGTTTTATTTATTTGTTCTGCTAGAACAAATAGCATGCTTTTGTTGACAGTTCCCTTTTGGTCAAACTGCACTTTGTAGAGCTTTAGCACAAAGGTAGAAGATATATGGAACGGCACAGGAAGAGCCAATGTGGTACTCTCCATATATTTGGGATTACAACTCCCATCAACCCTAGCAAGCACAGTTGATGATCAGGGATGATGGGAGTTGTAGTCCACCAATACCTGGAGGGCTCCACATTGGCTACTCCGAGGGGGTGTGTGGAAACATGAATTCTCCAGGAAACAAATTACGGGAGGGGAAACTGAGGTAATGTGAATAAGGATAACTGCTCCAGACATAATGGTATTAGATATAATAAACCTAGTACCCACCATTATCTTCTGAACTCACTGTTCTCATCGGGAAATCATATTAATTAAATAGCTAGGTTTGAAAGGCATGAAACTTTGGAAATTCTTCCAGAAGTTGACAAGTTGCCATCAAGCCATATGTGCTGGAACATTCACAGGATTACCACAACAGACTGCTCTAGGATGATGCAATGCTCTGGGATCCTTTCCCTTCTCTCCATGGACTCAGTTCTGATTCTTATCACTCAGTTTACTTCCCTAATGAGCTATGGACTGAGTCACATCAGGCATCACCACTGGACAAGGAGGAAAACAATTTCTTCGACAGCATGAATTGCCATACATCTTCTGTAGAGCTGTTGTGTATGTTCCATGATTTCCAGACTGTGCTACAGAAATGCAAATGTTGTTATTGGAGCATCAGATTCTGCACTTCAACATTAATGTACGATGTGGTGTAGTGGTTAAGAGCTGTGGACTCGTAATCTGGTGAACCGGGTTTGCTTCCCCGCTCCTCCACATGCAGCTGCTGGGTGACCTTGGGCCAGTCACACTTCTCTGAAGTCTCTCAGCCTCACTCACCTCACAGAGTGTTTGTTGTGGGGGAGGAAGGGAAAGGAGATTGTTAACCGCTTTGAGACTCCTTAGGGTAGTGATAAAGCGGGATATCAAATCCAAAATCTTCTTCTTCTTCATTACAGTGGTACCTCGGGCTACAGACGCTTCAGGTTACAGACTCCGCTAACCCAGAAATAGTACCTCGGGTTAAGAACTTTGCTTCAGGATGAGAACAGAAATCGCACGGTGGCCGCACGGCGGCAGCAGGAGGCCCCATTAGCAAAAGTGGTACCTCAGGTTAAGAACAGTTTCAGGTTAGGAACGGACCTCCAGAACGAATTAAGTTCTTAACCCGAGGCACCACTGTATTTCCAAGTAAAGCAAGACTCTATGCTTCAAAGAGAAGCTTGGGCAATGACTGAGAGATCTCATATGTTTGGGTTAGGGAGCTCTTCCTCACCCCATCCCACTTCCTTTCCAGCAGGATAATAAATTACACAAATGGTGTAGTTTTAGAGTGACCTCAGTGTGGAATGCTAGCTTGCAGGAGTGCTCCTGTGAGCCACACCCAGAACAATCATGTGGAAAGAACTTGAACCACCCCTAGACACAATTTGCGATCTACCAAGATGAATGCAGTCATGTATGGTGGTGCACCAGAGCCTCAATAAATATCCTGTTTTTCCTCCTTGATTTGGGCTGCCCAAGAACAGAGAGGTTGTCTATTACTGGTAAAGCCACAGCGTACAGTTAGGGAGGTCTGAGCTTTAGCTGTGCCTTTTTCAAGCTAGGCATAAGCATATCAGGAATCTGTGCAGTCATGTATTCAAAATTTCAATAGTGAAGCATGTTTATATTTATTGTGTCCAGCAGGGCAAGTGCGTCACAGATGAAAATCTTTGCTGTTGCCAGAATGCCAGTGGCATTGCAAATCATTCTCTTCCCCACCTGCCCACAACTTACATAAGATTAAGGCAAATCAAAATGCCATTGTAGTTGCAAAAGAGGCAAATAATAGAGATGTTATCTTTGTGTTCATTCAAGGTTGTCAACAGATAACTATTGCAGAGACCGTGTGCCAAAGTGGAAACAAAGGTTCACCCAAGTACACATATTTGCGTGTGTGTGTGCATGCACACGCACACATATTTATCACTATTTGCTAAAAATATATATCACATAATCAGTTGCATTGCTCACACTCATAACTGCCCTTAACTCTGTGACACAGTCAAATAGCCAAATGCTAGTAGTTATGCCATCTTCTACTTCAGTGTGTGATACAATGGCAAAAAACTTCAAGGAAGTGCTTAATTTTCTTCTATTTTTTCAGGTACACAATAATACAACATCAGGTCAGGCGGTCACCATGGAACTGTTCCTCACCTTCCAGTTGGTCCTGTGCATTTTTGCCTCAACTGATGACCGCAGGAGTGATAACCTGGGATCCCCAGCCTTGTCCATTGGTTTCTCTGTTGTCCTGGGTCATCTGCTTGGGGTGCGTATCTCAAGAGCATTTATTGACCACTGCTGAGTATGCATGGATGGAAATACTGACAGCAGGGCATGTGTTCCCTGAGTTTAAGAGGGTGCAATACAGGCATCTTAGCTTCCCAGGGCTGGGAGATCAGGAGGTTGATGTTGGGACTGCACCAAATATGCATCAGTTTCAATTTTTCATTCTAATCCAACTGTTTTGGTTGGGTGGAAATTTCTCCTGAAACCCAGTTCAAATGTTCAAATATACATCTCTTTAAAAATAAATCCTCTTCAACACTGCTGTTTCCTCTGGGCTGCTGAAACTTCAGTGCCATTCTCTACCCCCACCCCTTTGCTGCTTCCACCTCCTTGGATAGTAATAATAATAATAATAATAATAATAATAATAATAATAATAATAATAATTTATTTATACCCCGCCCATCTGGCTGAGTTTCCCCAGCCACTCTGGGTGGCTTCCAACAAAACACTAAAATACAATAATCTATTAAACATTAAAAGCTTCCCTAAACAGGGCTGCCTTCAGATGTCTTCTAAAAGTTTGGTAGTTATTTTTCTCTTTGACATCTGGTGGGAGGGCGTTCCACAGGGCGGGTGCCACTGCTGAGAAGGCCCTCTTCCTGGTTCCCTGTAACTTGGCTTCTTGCAGCTTCTTGCAGTGAGGGAACCGTCAGAAGTTCCTCGGTGCTGGACCTCAGTGTCCAGACAGAACGATGGAGGTGGAGACGCTCCTTCAGATATACTGGACTGAGGCCGTTTAGGGGTTAATCGCATTGCACATCCCAACCAATCAGAGATCACATCTTGAACAAGATGACATCATCCTTATATGTATATATAATTTTTATTAAATTTTCTAATTTACATTTCAAAATAGTCATATAAACAACCTTAAATCAAGGACTTCCCTTCTTCTCTATCCATGGTTCATTTTGCATACCACACATCCCTGCATATGTTACATGTACTAAACCATTCAGTAATCCATCGTTACATCCGTCAAAACTTATTTACACTGTTGAATTTATCTTAACACTACCAGCATCTTTAATTAAACAAAATTTTCACCCATATATTCAGTAAACACCATCAACTGGTACCTAGTCAGACTTGGCTAGAAGACGTGGGGGCGAGTTAAATGAATGTGTGAACATTTTCACAAGGACACACAAACACATTTACACTGTTGAATTTATCTTAATGCTACAAGCATTTTTAATTAAACAAAATTTTCATTATATTCATATATATTTCAATGTATTCAGTAAACACCACCAACTGGTACCTAGTCAGACTTGGCTAGAAGACGTGGGGGCGAGTTAAATGAATGTGTGAACATTTTCACAAGGACACACAAACACATTTCCCAAAAGGTAGGATGCAAGGCATTATTCTATTTATTTTTAGTGCAGCCCAAAATATGTTCATATGAAATGGTGTTGACTCAGCCATGGCTTAGCAGGTAATCATTTTCATTTTCATCAGTTTCTTCAGAAGTAAATAACTGGGTGAGTTTTAGGTAATGAGTACCATTAGCTCAAGGACTTCTGCTTGCTCAATGGGGCTTCCTACATCTTCCTACATCCCTCAAACTGACCAGGGGGTCAGGAGAACCTCCGGAATGGGGGAGGTGAGAGAGGGGATTGCTCCAATGGCAAGCCCAAAAGCTTGCCCTGATTGAATGATTGCTTTAGTGCAAGGTTGAATTTATTCCCAAAATTATTCTTGTTTTACGGATAGAAAAATGAGCCACAGAGAAATGGAAAAGGCTAGTGGATCAAAGTTTCCTAAACAAAATGTCACAATAGCATAGTTGTTGGCCTAAAGTTAGCATTAAGATAGAAAAGGAGTAAGTTGAGCATTTCTTAGTGAAACAACTTTCCAGTGAAAAATCTGGTAATAATCATAGCAGGCAGCTTCTACTCAGAAGACTGGATTTTGAGGTCCTCAAAGACACAGACTTCCACCACAGGGCTAACTAGCATACAGTGTCTGGGGAAGCAATAAAATATTCACCGCTTCTTTGAGTATATCTTAATCTATGAATGGCTCCCAGCTCTCTGTCTTGATTGGCTAGAACTGGGAAGCAGGGGTGGCGAGATCCTGGAAATTCTACAAGCAAGGACTCTCTTGCCCTCTTAAATAGTCCCCCCCTCAGTCTTTGCCCCTCTGCCTTTGGGCTGCTTCCTCAGATATTTGCTACTAACCAGTGGCGTAGCGTGGGGGGTGCAGGGGGGGCCGGCCGCACCGGGCGCAACATCTGGGGTTAGGGCAAATCCATGGGTTAGGGGGCGCAAATCCACAGGTTAGGGGGCGCAAATCCATGGGTTAGGGGGCGCAAATTACTTGCCTTGCCCCGGGTGCTGACAACCCACGCTACGCCACTGCTACTAACTCATGACAGCTTGACTGTAATGAGGGTTTTTCCATGTGATATGTGACTCTCATGTGAACTAGTGACTATTAACTGGCCTGCTGTCACCCAATCACAGTGAGATTGTGTAGATGTTGTAAATTTATTGATTATGACGTGACCCGCTAATTGGCTTACGATCCAACTTAGCTCTTTATGGCCGGTCCGGCACGCTTCCTCTCCGCGCCTCTGTTCCGTCCAGTCACGCCTCAGCAGAGTTAACACAGCGTCAAAGCTGTCACTTAGCTTCAAGCTCCAGACAAACACACAGAGTCCCGGTTTGTCTGTTTACAGTCCTTTATTCCGACATTCCCCAGAAAACTCCTGGGCTACTCGCAGCCATGACAAACTGCGACCTCTTCCCTCAGAGACAGAGAGGAACAGAGAAACTCCTCCCAGCTTCTAAAGCTGACGTCAGAATGCTGAGGCATCATGGGAACAACTTAACCTATTAAGTTCCAAACCCCATAGATGTTTGCTCAGAAGTAAGTCCCATTGTGTTTAATGGGGCTTAAAGGTGAAGGTAAAGGGACCCCTGACAATTAAGTCCGGTCGCGGACGACTCTGGGGTTGCAGCGCTCATCTCGCTTTACTGGCCGAGGGAGCCGACAGTTTTTCCGGGCCATGTGGCCAGCATGACTAAGCTGCTTCTGGTGAACCAGAGCAGCGCACAGAAACACCATTTACCTTCCCGCCGGAGTGGTACCTATTTATCTACTTGTACTTTGGCGTGCTTTCAAACTGCTAGGTTGGCAGGAGCTGGGACCGAACAACAGGAGCTCACCCCATTGAGGGGATTCGTACCGCCGATCTTTCGATCGGCAAGCCCAAGCAGCACAGTGGTTTAACCCACAGCGCCACCCGCATCCCTTTAATGGGGCTTAATCCCAGGTAAATATGAACAAAATTGCAATCTAAGAATGCTCTATCCAGCTCCTAAGCCTTGGGGTGAGTCAAATACAACCCATAGGCCACATCTTAGCCACTCCTTAGCACCAGAGGTATTGAAGCACTGCACTACATAAGGCATCAGATGTTGTTCTCTCTGAAGAGCTAGAGATAGTTCAAGAATTCTTCTGAAAGCCATGACCAAGCTCCTTAATCCACAGGAGTACATGCTCTGCCATTAGCAACAATCTCTTATGACAGCTACAGCCACGCTTGACTCCACTTGTATTCTTTAAAGCCACGAGGCCAAACTTCACATGTAATGAAGATCTATTAGGGGATTTATCAACTTTTAAAAAATGAATCAATCTTGGTCTAAGGCTGCATCCCTAGTTACCTGGGAGCACACCCTACAGAATTCAACAGGACTTACTTCTGAGTATATATGTGGTTAGGATTGCACTATAAATCTCCCCTACCCCACTGGCTGTTTTCTCTTTGGGGGGGGGGGACAAGGCCTCAAGATTGGCCTTGGATCTGTGTGTTTTTTTTTAGTAGTAGTAGTAGTAGTAGTAGTAGTAGTAGTATTCTGTTTCTAAGTCACGTTGTGGTCTCTCAGCTTCAGCCTGTGTTTCAGATTCCAAACCACTCTGTATAAGGTGAAGCTCTTTATTCCCCATTCATTAGGACGGAGTATATTAAAATGGATAGAACTTTTCTACCTTTTGGCCAAAGTGGATGAAATTTACAGGCATGGGAGCTCCTCCAAAGTGGATTAAGGCTGACAAATTGCAGACAACTAAATCCAGAGGGTTTTATGGGGGAAGTAGAAGATTTTTACTTTCCTCCATAACTCGCATTAGTTTCATATTTTGCATGGAGTGTGGGAGAGGAGGGCTTTGTCTCTTGCTCCTTCTTACCTTAAAACAGGCATAAGCAAACTCCAGCCCTCCAGATGTTTGGGAATACAATTCCCATCATTCCTGACCACTGGTCCTGTTAGCTAGGAATGATGGGAATTGTAGTCCCAAACATTTGGAGGGCTGGAGTTCACCTATGCCTGCCTTAAAAGAATTAAGAGGCAAAGTGGCGTGCATTCTTGCCTGTATATTTCTAAAAAACTTCACAGCTTCACACTTTACTTTCCACTATCAGGTAGATCTTCCAACATGAGGTTGTCTAGAACCAGTGTAGGTCGGCCAATTAGGGCAAATGGAGTGTTGCCCATGAGCCTCTGTCTGCCTTCAGCCATCCCCCCTCTATCTGCCTTCTAATTTATATTCAGTACAGGGGATGGTGCCTGCTGTGAGCTTCCTCTTCCTAATCCTCAGTGTTGCCATGATGGAACTCAGTAATGAGGAGGATGGGTGCAAAGTTAAATTTAATTGGTTCTGCATGCCACGGTCTTTTTGTCTCCTACCCTACCAGTCCCAATGATCACTAGTCACCATGGTCTAAGATATGGACTGTGGGGTTCTGAAAACTTCTAGCTTGTTGTTCCTTAATGAAGAACAACATGGAAAGGGTTTTTTTAAAAAAAGAAAAGGCAAACTTTTAGCTTTTTAAAAATTATCTGCTGCTGTGCATTAACAAAATAATTAACAACAACAACAACACAGACATCTTCAGAAACTCCACTGGGAATATTCTGGGCAGCCTTACTTCTTGCAGAGAAAGTAAGACCTAGAGAAAATAAGAAAGGGTGAAAAACCTCTTCAGATCACCCCGATTTCCTTCTTTATTGGGATTCCACATAGAACTGATGCACACCCTTAAAAAAAGATGCTAAAGCTGATGATAGATTCCCTCCATGCATTAAAGGAAAATGTCAGAAGAGCTAACTACAGATATTTATCATATTTACACCCTGCCCTTCCTCCAGCATGCACAGTTCTTTCTGTCTCAACCCCTTTCATCCTCACATTGATCCTGTAAAGTGTGTTAGGCTGGGGGACAGTCACTGACCCAAGGTCACCCAGTGGACTTCATGGGTGAGTGCAGATTTGAACCTGCATCTGCCCACTCTAACCACTACACCACCACCCCTTTCGCCATGTGTTGTTTGACCTTCCAAAGAGTGATTGCGAAAGTATCCTTGAACAACTAATAATAGAAAATCCAAGCTTTCATCCAAGTGTCATGTTTTTTTAATTATTATTTCATAAAATGTATACACCACTTGATTATATAAAAAAAAGACCTCAAAGTGGTTTACCAAAAGATAAAACAATAAAATCAAGGGGGGTGGACGGGACACACGACTCAAGCATACTTTATTTGGTGAAGCTCTTTCAGAAAATGTTTCCCTTATCAGGTGACCTTTAAAAGTCACACACTAAAGAGTTGCACTAATTCTCCGGGAAAGACCCATAGAAACAGTCCCGTATACTCATGGCGTTGAGGAAGCACTGTGAGATGAATAAGCATTTTCCGCAGTCCTTCTGTACCATTTACAGCCCCATGGCTCTGTAGTAAGAAGCATTTGGTGAGACAGAACTAATGTACTTATCTGAGGCCCTCAGGCATGCCCTAGGCCCTGTTCTCCTGCCTGATGGCTCCCATCAGATGCCCAAGAACCATGGGAAAGGGCTGATGACCAGATGATACTTGGTGGTCTTGGGAAACTGATAAAATAGAATGACCCTTGATGTTTCCACAAGAACAGTCTCAATATTTCTGGCATCATTTGTTTCCCCCTCTTTAACTCAGCGGGACGCGGGTGGCGCTGTGGGTTAAACCACAGAGCCTAGGGCTTGCCGATCAGAAGGTTGGCGGTTCAAATCCCCGCCACGGGGTGAGCTCCCGTTGCTCGGTCCCTGCTCCTGCCAACCTAGCAGTTTGAAAGCCCATCAAAGTGCAAGTAGATAAATAGGTATCTCCGGCAGGAAGATAAACAACGTTTCTGTGCGCTGCTCTGGTTCACCAGAAGCAGCTTTGTCATGCTGGCCACATGACCCGGAAGCTGTACGCCGGCTCCCTCGGCCAGTAAAGCGAGATGCGCGCCGCAACCCCAGAGTCGGTCACGACTGGACCTAATGGTCAGGGGTCCCTTTACCTTTTAACTCAGCAAGTCACTACCCACATAAAGGTAACATTTTGACTCCAGCACTAATATCCATAGCAATAAATGCTTTTCTTTTTCCCCCTAGATCTACTACACTGGCTGCTCCATGAACCCTGCTAGATCTTTTGGTCCTGCTGTGATTGTGGGTGAATTTGACAACCACTGGGTAAGACTCCTAATGGATTGTGCCCAGTAGTGGGGGTGGACTTCAGAACCTCAGAGCTATCCTCCTTATACCAGCATCACTACTGTTTACCTGGATGGAGCTGAGCTGGGGCAGCAACCAGCAAGGTCAGGGCCACATGAGTGCACCAGTGAGAGGGTCAGGTTGGTAGAGGGGGTCCTGCCACTGTACCCTCATGGCCCCAACCTCCCCACATCTCTGCCCATCCCCACTGAGATAAGTATAATGCTGGTGTTAGAACGGCAGTTCTATTGCTCTGCCCCAGCACACATTTCACTGCTGCCTATAGCATACCTATGGCTGACAGAGTTGAGTGTGAGGAGAAGGTGGAGGGAATGATGGGGGTTCTTATACCTGGAGCCTTGTATTCATGCATGTTCACAGCAGACAAGATGCATCCCCTCCTGTTCTGAGAGATAAGGCTTTTGGGAGACGTAGAGAAACAGGCTGTATGAGAGCTGGAAAACAGCAAGCCTAGCAACTCAAAACAACACTTTTAAACAAAAGAATCCCCAAAATGCAAAACAGCAACCAAATAGGGTCAGTGTTTTCACAGGGACATGTACCAGTAATTGGAACCATCCCTGGTAAAATACGGACCATTGAAACATATGCAAGACCAACCCAAGGCTTGGGCCAGATGAGATGCTTATGGCCATGTGGATTTCCCTACTTTTCAGGGATCAGAAAGCCTGTTGGCAAAGGAAGACTATTATGTGGATACAAGAGCTGCCAATTGAAAGAAAGATGTAGTGATTGGCAACAAGAACCATAGGCAAGTTTTTCTTTGGTGATCACTTGTAGCCAAGTAAGATTGTCATCCATTGGTTGAACTGGTTTGAAGCCAGAAAAGGCTTAAGTGGCTTGTTCTTTGTGACTCGGCAGTAGATTAAAAACCCCATGCTGGTTCTAGTTAACACCTGAATGAGTTCTTCAGATTCTGGTTTTAGCCAGCTTTAGGGTAGTTTTTCATTGGATCTTTCTTTCGTCTATTTTTTTAATATGGAGACAACTTAACATTTGTGTTCAATGAGGTGAAAGAATGAAGGAAGTAAAAGCTATTAGCAAGTTTGGCAGATATCCATTGATTCTTTAACTTCCTACATATCGGGCCAAACCAAAAACACATGTGATAAGGTTTTATTATTATTATTATAGTAGTTATGAAGCATCCCTGAGCTGCCCTGCTGTAACAAAGAGGGCTGCCATTCACCGAACTACTTGGATTCTTGAGAGCAGGGCAGAGAGGAGGGCCCAGAGATAAAATGAGGCAGTAATTATAGCTCAGTAACAACAGCTATAACTGCTTAGCATCAAATGCTAAGCAGGTTCAACAGTGGCAAATAGCTGGATATGGAACAATAGAGGGCCATTGCCTTTGATCTGTTATAGGCAACACTTTCTTGATTTCTTAGGGGAAGAACTGTAACTCGGAGAGTTATGCAGAAAGTACCAGGTTCAATCACCAAGCAGAAGAGAGGACATGAGCTCAACAGAAGTTGGGCGTGGAAAGAGTTGGTAAATGCAGATGGGGTTGGGAAGAGGAAGTGGTCCAGAACAGCAAGGAGGAAGCCAGAGGGAGGAATCTGAAAGGAGCAGGACAACTGGGAGAGTAAAGGAGTGGAGGGGGAAGCTGCATGTGATCAGGAGCTGCAGACGTGAGGAACTGCGCATGAAACTGGAATGGCCAACTAAATATTTGGCCAAAAGCTATTTGGTAATCTTGAGTTTTCCAACTGCGCCAACACACCCATACCTCTTTCCCCCTAAGTACATTAATTGCAATATATTGAAAAAAATCTCTAATGCCCTATTGTGGGAAACCTTGAACTAGAATTGTGAGGTCTAATGGGGGAGGAGCTATCTTCTATACTACACTTAATCTTAGCCAAAAGGCTGAGAAGCGATGCTACCTTCTATAAATGGTTTGGTACCAGAATTTATCCAAGAATGTTCATCCTAGTCAACCATCAACCTTGTATCTCTCTCATTCTCTCCTTTCCTCACTCAGGTCTTCTGGCTGGGTCCAATGGCTGGAGCGGTGGTGGCTTCCTTGCTCTACCACTACGCTCTCTTCCCCCATGCAAAGACCCTCTCGGAGCGGCTAGCAATCTTCAAAGGCTACGAGCCGGAAGAAGACTGGGAGGAGCGTGATGTTCGCAGGAGGCAATCAATGGAGCTCCACTCCCCACAGACCCTGCCTCGAAGTGTGATGGAGAAAGTCTAGGCCAACCCCGACAAACAGTGAAAGGAGCAGGCTATAGCTAGCTACATCCACTGGTGTTTTCTTCTGGCTGAAATGTGCATTCATCTTCATGTTGTCAATGCACAATGAATATCTCCCCTGGGAGCAGTATGGTCATCTGTGATGGGCCACCCATGGAGCTTAAATCTTTAGCTCAGGCTGTAAGAGAAGTGCCCATTGCTCTGAAAGATTCTCCCGAGGAGAACCATCACATGCCACCATCTTGTGCATCCTGAAAAATTAATGAAAGGACATCATTTTTTCTTCTTCCTTGAGTCTAGTTATCAAAACTTCATGTGGATCTCTAGAATCTGGGTCAAAGAGCCATTGACCATGATGGTCCAGCTATATAAAATGGTCTCTGGGCATTTCCCTTGAAGAAATAGCAGCCACAACTTTTAGAGTTCTCATGTTGGCATTCAGAGTGATGAACTGGTAAAAAGCAAGAGCTTTTTGCATTATTGATCCTAAGCATGATTACCCAAGTGCAAGCCATGATCTATTAAATGGGACTTACTTCCAAGAGATCATGATTACAATAAGCCCTGTTAGACAAATTGGGACTTTCTTCTGAAGAAGCGTGCTTAGAATTGCACCACTAATCTTGCAGACGTCAGCCAAATCCTTTAGCTTCCCTGCAAAGTTCTTACTCTGCACAGAGCAAGTCGTTCTTTTGTGAGGGTTTGACCACATAAAATGCATGTGAGTGTATTAAACTAAAGCAGAATGACTGTCCAGAAAATAATTAGGATAAGCCCATGCCTATTGATCAAAGCCACACACAGTGTTCTCAATATGTGTTTGTAGCCAACCCTGATTTTACCCTTCTTGTATCACAGAGTTAACTTTTTTCCACTTTGCTTTCTTAACCCTCTTACCTCCACTTCCACTGGCGCACTCAAATTGTGGGATGACACACTTGGCAAGCACCAAAGAGAAGAACCAGCCCCAACTAGATTACACACCATCCTCTCCGCATCTACATTTTCCTTTTAGAAGAGAGCTGTGCATGCATATTAGCCGTTGAGAAAGTTTTATAGTCTTATACATGTCCTTTATCATCACTAATGACTGTGACTTTCAACTTATTGCTTTCAGCATTTTTCTGAATGTTGGGGAGGTGTGCATGTTTAGACTGCATGATGTGTATGTTGCCTTTGAAATGCTTTGATGAATGTTACTTACTTGTGCTGTTAAGCAAATGTGATCCTCTTCCTCATAGTTTTGGGGTACCTTTTCATACCATTATCTGGTTTTTGTACTTTAACTACATCTTCTTGTGTTTGGCACAGTACACCCTAGACTCTGCTGGGTCATACGCTTGTGCACAACCTTACTTGACTACCTAATGTAAACTTTGCCTTAACGGGGCAAAGATGTTGGATGGATCAGTACCTGTCAAATAAAACAGAAGCTAAAAGGCATCAACCTGAAAAGATTTACTTCCCATATTGCCACACTAGTTCCTTTTGCTTGTTCACTTATTTTCCCCAACCTCAGATACAGTGGTACCTCAGATTAAGTACTTAATTCGTACCGGAGGTCCGTTCTTAACCTGAAACTGTTCTTAACCTGAAGCACCACTTTAGCTAATGGGGCCTCCTTCTGCCGCCGCTCTGCCAGAGCACGATTTCTGTTCTCATCCTGAAGCAAAGTTCTTAACCCGAGGTACTATTTCTGGGTTAGCGGAGTCTGTAACCTGAAGCATATGTAACCTGAAGCGTATGTAACCCGAGGTACCACTGTACTGCTTTCCATTTTAAAAAAATGCATTTTGTAGAAAGCAGCAGTGCCATGATATAAGAAAATACAAGAGTACAGCCTGATTGATCAAGAGATTGTGCTGTAATCAGTGCAGGGGCGTAGGAAGGGGGGGCGGTGGGAGCAGTCCGCCCCAGGTGTCCTCACTGAGGGGGTGACATTCAGTGCGTCACCCACCTGCAACTCCCAAGCCTACCCTGAGCCATCGAGGTAAGGGGGGGGGAGCTGCGTTGCTTTGCCAACAGCATTCCCCCCTTCCCACTTCATTTTGACAGCTTGGGGGAGGCTTGGGAGTCGTTGGTGGGTGACGCACTGAATGTCTGCCATGGGCGACTTGCTCCACCCCAGTGGACAGCTCACTCCACCCCCAGCTGCAGGGCACATGCACCTTTCCAGGCACCCGAGCAGCTATCTCATGCCTGGGAGGGTACCCTCCATGCCATGCCCCCCTCAGGAGCACGCCCACCCTAGGCAGCACAGGCATATGCTGCGCCACTGAATCAGTGTGCTCTGTGACAATTCCCAAAGACAGCTGAATAGTGCAGAGATGTCATTCTGCTTTTATATTCCAGGAATTATTCCTGTTATTTTTATTACAAGCCAAGTAGAATATATACAACCTCCCAGTGCAGGGAAATGCAACTGAGTCACTAAACAAAGCGGGACGCTGGTGGTGCCTAGGACTTGCTGATCAGAAGGCTGGAAGTTCAAATCCCCACCACGGGGTGAGCTCTCGTTGCTCGGTCCCTGCTCCTGCCAACCTAGCAGTTCGAAAGCACCTCAAGGTGCAAGTAGATAAATAGGTACTGCTCCGGTGGGAAGGTAAACAGTGTTTCCGTGCACTGCTCTGGTTTGCCAGAAGTGGCTTAGTCATGCTGGCCACATGACCCAGAAGCTGTATGCCAGCTCCCCAGCCAATAAAGCGAGATGAGCGCCGCAACCCCAGAGTCGGTCACAACTGGACCTAATGGTCAGGGGTCCCTTTACCTTTACACTAAACAAAGCAGTGTGGAAGAAAAACTTTTCCAGTTCCTGCAAGCAGAAAAGGCATCACATGGAAAATCCAATTTGGATTTAAGAACACAATGCAGTGATTTCCCTTAGTGGACCAATGCAGCCTGAGCGAAACCGTAGCTCCAGCACAAACAGAAGCTCTTTGTGACCTTGGCACACTGATACGATGGGACGATAACATACCTCTGTTCCCTGCTTTGTTCTGTGACCTTGGATAAACCACTGGTGGCCAGGTGCTTATGAGCCATTGTACCCACACACTTGAGGGTTAGGGCGTGGAAGCAGTGATAGTGTGGCATTGTAACGGCATTGCAAGATGAGCCAGTCCTTATTTATGATGTGATCGCGTTGGTAGTAATGGCTGCTACTGACAGGTATCATGTAATGGCATGAAGCCAAGACTCGTGCAGCCCAGGATTGTAAAGATAAGGAAGCAGTGTGACAAGGAAGGAAGCAGAAGACAGGGTGGTGCATCTACAGCTGTGATCACACAGACACAATTTTCAGTAGAAATGGCCAAACTGGATAAGGCATTGTCATTTTTAAATTATTTTTATTATTTTAAAAATTCCTCTAGTACTTTTCATAGCTGTCAACTTACAGATTTGAAAATAAGGGACCAGCAGCCTCGAAAATAAGGGATCAGCAGCCAAAATAAGGGATTTTAGTCAACCAGCAGCCAAACGAAGCCTCAAGTGGTGGTTCCCATAGCGCAGCAACCCAGCAAAGGGGATGCAGCAAGGAAAGCCACCGTCACCTCTCTGCTGGGAAGCGCTGAGCAAAGGCAAGTTCCCAGGCAACGTGGCCGATTTGATCGGCACAAGGCATGCAAGCTCCATCCCCCAGCCGTTCTTAGACTCCTTATTGGGCGAGCAACGCAGCCAAGCAACAAAGTTGGAGCCTCCCTCCTCCCTCGCCTGCAGGGAGGGAGGGAGAAGAGCTGCTTCCTTTGAAACCCGGGAAATTTAAGGGACATCATCAATAAGGGACAGCAGTGGGACACAGCGCTGGGATAAGGGAGTTTCCCACCAAATAAGGGACACTTGACAGATATGGTACTCTTTCATCCAAGGATCACAGGGCGGTTTACAATATAAAAACACAAAAATATATAACATAGTTGATATTGCAGGGGGCTAGCCCAGAGGACCCTCGGAGTCCCTTACAACTCTTTGATTCTATGAGTAACAAATGAAACAATAACTCTCACTTACTTACTTTCTCTCTCTCTCTCTCTCTCTCTCTCTCTCACACACACACACACACACACAGGTTTAAAGGCCATAGATAGTTTAATTAGTCATGTACTCTGCCAGTGCATACCTGATTTTTTGTGAAACAAATAGCTGAGAGGGGTCCACAGGAGCTGGACCATGTCATGAGAGAGGGGCTCTTAATCCTTTGCCCACCATGCTAGTCCCAATGGCAGTCCCACCTCCACATGGTTTCTATTTTCATTCTCTTCTGGAGAGCCAGCGTGGTGTAGTGGTTAAGAGCGGTAGACTCGTAATCTGGTGAACCGGGTTCGCATCTCCGCTCCTCCACATGCAGCTGCTGGGTGACCTTGGGCTAGTCACACTTCTCTGAAGCCTCTCAGCCTCACTCACCTCACGGAGTGTTTGTTGTGGGAGAGGAAGGGAAAGGAGATTGTTAGCCGCTTTGAGACTCCTTAAAGGTAAAGGGATCCCTGACCATTAGGTCCAGTAGTGACTGACTCTGGGGTTGCGGCACTTATCTCGCTTTATTGGCCAAGGGAGCTGGCATACAGCTTCCGGGTCATGTGGCCAGCATGACTAAGCCGCTTCTGGCGAACCAGAGCAGTGCACGGAAATGCCGTTTACCTTCCTGCCGGAGCGGTTCCTATTTATCTACTTGCACTTTGATGTGCTTTTGAACTGCTAGATTGGCAGGAGCAGGGACTGAGCAACGAGAGCTCACCCCATCGCGGGGATTCATACCGCTGACCTTCTGATCGGCAAGTCCTAGGCTCTGTGGTTTAACCCACAGCGCCACCCGCGTCCTTTGAGACTCCTTAGGGTGGTGATAAAGCGGGATATCAAATCCAAACTCTTCTTCTTCTTCGGTGTTATAATAGTACACTATTTTTTCCCTCTGTAATGCTATGGGGCATATTCAATTTGACACAGTACAGGACTATGTCTATGAATACCAGTCACTGGGGAGCAACAACAGGAGAGGGCTATTGTGCTTATGCTCTAATTGTGCGCTTTGCATAGGCATCTGGTTGGCCACCAGACAAGACAGGCCTTTATTTGATCCAGCAGAGCTCTTCTCTTGTTATGTATGTAGATCACAGTGTATATTCTGGTCATTGGTCAAGGGGCTGGGCTTTTTGCCTACAGCACATGGCAAGTAGCAAGTTGTCTCATGGTACTCAGGTCAACTGAGCTATGAGTAGCAGCTACCAACTTTTTACAGTCCTGGAAAAGACAAGCTGGATTATCGTCTATTTGTGAAGCATTTTACCATGCACACATTTGCATCCCTAGATTAGGCATCTGTCAGTAACTCTAAGTGGGAATTATATTTACACTCTTTAAGATCCACTGGTGCATGACTATTCTTCAATGACTACTGGTGGAATTAATGAGATGTTTGCTGGATGAGTCAAAATATTTTTTTCTCATGTTCATATCTGAGCCAGGAGGGAGAGAGGGAGGAAGGGTGTGTCACACCCTCCGTTGGCCATTGCAAGCCAAAGAGACCAGAGTATCAGGAAGGGGCTACAATAGGACCAGAAAGATGATGGCAGATAGAGTTGTTACTGCATTCTACCTAGGGCAGGGGTTAGCCAGTGTGGTGACCTACAGATGTTTTGTCCCACCATCCCCAGCCAGCCTGGCCTGTAAGTCAAGGATGGTGGGAGTTGGGGTCCAAGAGTCCAAAAGTCACCATGCTGGCTATCCTTAGCATAGGGTGAAGTTTCAAAAGTAATTTGGAGGTTCTTACTTGGTAGACAGATCCAAAGAATGTCAAGAGAAGCAAAAAAAGAGAGGAGTTTTTAGAAGACTAGCAATATGTGTCAAGGGTTTCCAGGAAACATTTAATGTAGATCAGCAGTCAAGCTGTGCTGTAGCGATGACTCAATCTGTCAATCTGTCAATTTCAGTTTCTCTAAGTCTTCCAATCTTAAGTTCCCTTCATTTCTGCATCCATCTGTTTTTTATTTATTTTTAAAGGCCAAATGCAATCTCATACATACTCGTCACATTTATCCTGATACATATTTTGCATGCAATTTTCCCTAACGTACACATTTTTGCAAGCAATTCTCCGTAATATTTTTTCCATGTTGTTTTCACTAATACGAACATTTTTTGCACACTTTCCCTTAATATTTACATTGGTATGCACATTTCCCACTGCATCTTGATTTGGGAACGCAGGTTTGCACAAAAATATGAAATGAATTGGGGAAGGAGGAAGAGACATAAAATATAATTTGCATGTCCCCATTTTATTTTCAAGAGCTTTCCCTTGGGTGGAATGTGACTGTGTCTCTTGCTTGCCTGGATGAAGAGATAGGTTGGGTGTGTTTCTCAAAATCTGACTTTGGTGTGACTGGAATGTAGGCTCCTCTACAAAAATAAGAGACACATCCATTGCCCCACCCACTTTGGCCTCTGGTCCCACCCATCACATTTTCAAATCACATTGTTCACAAGCACAGCTCACCAGTGTACTCCTGTACTTAGAGATAAACTGAGACTATTCCATATTTAGGAGTCACCTGTGTCGTTATCATCAGAGATGAATTTTTAATATAAGGGCAATGCTGAATATTCTCTTATTTTGATATTAGAGTCTTTCTATTAAAAAAAAACAGAGAGAGAGAGAGAGAGAGAGAGAGAGAGAGAGATGGGTTTCTTATGACCGACCAAAAATATAAAAGAAAGCAAATAGATCTTGATGACCGTCAGGTGCTGGTGGTGGTTGCTCGCGAGTAACCAGGCAGGACTCCGACCTGTCTTTTACAGGTTTTATTGGTGCAAACTATGTTGTTGTTGTTTAGTCATTTAGTCGTGTCCGACTCTTCATGACCCCTTGGACCAGAGCACGCCAGGCACTCCTGTCTTCCACTGCCTCCCGCAGTTTGGTCAAACTCATGCTGGTAGCTTCGAAGACACTATCCAACCATCTCGTCCTCTGTCATCCCCTTCTCCTTGTGCCCTCCATCTTTCCCAGCATCAGGGTCTTTTCCAGGGAGTCTTCTCATGAGGTGGCCAAAGTATTGGAGCCTCAGCTTCACGATCTGTCCTTCCAGTGAGCACTCAGGGCTGATTTCTTTAAGAATGGATACGTTTGATCTTCTTGCAGTCCATGGGACTCTCAAGAGTCTCCTCCAGCACCATAATTCAAAAGCATCAATTCTTTGGCGATCAGCCTTCTTTATGGTCCAGCTCTCACTTCCATACAGTGCAGAAACACAAAGTTCATGTCCGTCCTAGTCACTAGCAGATTCCAGGAGTGGCCCCTTCCGGTTCCTTACCCAGGATAAGAACTTAGACACCCCAAATCTCCTCCTCCCCTCCTTACGTTTCACACACATACACACACACCCCGCGTAAACTGGGTGACAAAAATGGTGTGTCTGTCTCCTGGCCAGCCGGGCTAGATGAGCTCTAAGGAAAAGGATCAGATTTTAAAAACAAGTAGTATGTCAATCAGAGCTTGGGAACCTGTGGTCCTCCAGATGCTGTTGGACTCCAGATACCATCATCCCTTGTCCATGCTGGCTGGAGCTGATGGGAACTGAACAAGGTCTGGTGGGCCAATCCCAACATATATAAACTCAACCAGAGGTTTATCTACCATAAAACATGCTTGTAGATGGAACAGGCCATATTGGATTATTACACAATGAGCAGATAAGATACCAGGGTGGAAGGAAGCATGGCCAGTGGGAAGAAGACACTTGGATTCTCCAGTGGGCTGACACTCAGAGCACCCTTAGTAACAGCCTTGCACACAAGTCATGGTGCCTTTGTTGGGCATGGCTAAGACAATTGATGTCTCCTAAATTCTGCCCTGTGGTACCGAATATGCCCAAAGATAAAGTGGTAACTTAAACCCCACTGGAATGTGCATTTATGCCAACTCCTCTTTGGAAACCTGACTCAAAGAATCACTAGCCACCTAATAAAATGACAATGGAAAGGGTGTGCCTGGCAATTAGAAGCTGTCAAAAATGTTGGCTGTCACGAGAAAGAAAGGCATATGGGAAAAGCAGCAAAGGTGAATGAACTTTATGATCTCTGAAATGCACTTTATTCTTAATTGAAACTGGAATGGCTGAGTCAGCTGCCCTCTGTATTAAGAAAGAGCTCATGCAGAATGAGACTGAAGTTTTGAGCAACTGTAAGGTTCAGATTTTCTGTTTCTAAGATGAGTCTGATGTCTGGTTATCTGGGTAAAGCTGTACTGGCACCTCTCTTTTGTTGTTGTTAAAAAGTGTGGCATTTACTTCATGGTGAATACCAGCACCTATTTTTCTAGGGCATTATGATGTTTAAACAGGCATCACTTAAGTCCCCAGTAGCACTTTCCCAGACAATGGCAGACAGAACCCCACCACAATGTCTCCTGTTTTCTTCAAGTTGTGGTTTGGCATGCTGGGGCTGGCCAGGTGTGTGAGTTGTCTCCTCTGGAGGGTACATTGTGGCAGTGCCCAGCAGGAATGCCAGAAGGTATCAGCCTAAAGAAGAGTGAGCAATAAGAACAAAACTGAATTAGGCGCTGTCCTTACCCAATGATTCATCCAGGAAAGGCCTAGAGGCAGAGGCTGGGTAATTCAGAGGAGGAACGGACAAATGAGATGTGATGTTCATTGCGTCGATGATACTACATGTTTTTGGTTATGAAACCACCCTGACAAAAATGCCTCCCAAAGCTGTGGTTGATACAGTTGTATTTCATTTTAACACAATTGCATTTCATAGTCTCCTATTTGCATATTTTTTTAAGGGACTCTCTCCTTTGTACTAATCCCATGAGCTTCCTGTGGATTCTGTTTGCGTAGCAGAACACGTGCACATCAACAGGCCTGGCCCAACTATTAGACAGGGTGAGACACAGCCACTCCAGGCATCTCCTTTGGGGTATCATGAACAGACAGGATATTGCTGTTTAATTTGTTGTTGTATTTTTACTTCCGGGGAGAGTCACTTTGGGGATTTTATATTGCAAACCACCCTGTGATCCTCAGATTAAGGGCAGGATAGAAATCTAATAATACCAACATACTTTTCTGCTTTAGGCTGCCAAAATAACCATACTAGTCTTGGGTGTCACATGTTTTGATTTAGGAGGTGGCATTTGCCCTTCTGCCTCAGGCAGCCAAATGCCTTGGGACAGACATTTGAATGCTAACTAGAGAGAGAGAGAGAGAGAGAGAGAGAGAGAGAGAGCCTATAGTGCAGAAGTCCACAGCATTCCTACCCTAAGAGGTTTTGTCTTCCATAGCCACAGCAGCCTTGAACCTAACAGACTCCACCCATTGCTCTCAAACATTGCTAACTCGACTCCTCTCTTCAGTCCACTGCAGTGACAGACTTTGGGCTTTAACATTTCAGCAGCCCTGGGCAAGATATTTGGGGTATAATATACAGTTTTCATCATGGGAGAAGTTATGGAGAACCAATTTGAAATTTAAGGCATGTTGTACATTAAAAGAAAACTATATGAAAATGATGTACCGTTGGTATTTAACTCCCAGTAAGTTAGCAAAAATCTGTAAGACAGGTACAAATATCTGTTGGAAATGTAAAGAAAAAGAAGGCACCTTTTATCATATGTGATGGACGTGCAAAGTAATAAAAGCCTTCTGGGACATGATACATAACGAACTGAAAAAAATGTTTAAAATAACTTTTACCAAAAAACCCAAAAAAACCTGAAGCTTTTCCATTAGGAATTTTAGGTGCTGAAATTCCAAGGGAACAGAAAAGACTGTTCATGTATGCGACGACAGCTGCACAGATGTTGCTAGCCCAGAGATGGAAAGATGACAAAGTCCCAACCAGAGTAGAATGGCAGATCAAGTCAATGGATTATGCCAAAATGGCAAAAATGGCTGGAAAGATCAGAAATCAGGAAGACCAAAACTTTAACAATGAATGGGGGAAATTTATAATTCTCCTTGGAAACCAAAATCAAATTTTTTTTGGGGGGGAATCAGCAGCACCTTGTGTGACACCAAAATTCAGCACCCCCTGCCTCCCACCTTCTGTTGCTCACCACTGTTGCACCACTCCCTGTGTGGGTGAATCAGTTGCACTCCCCTAAATCTGTCTCTACCTGCTGCTTCCTAAATCTGTTGCTGAACCTCTACCTTCTGAACTACACTCCTGCCCTCACTATTTCTCCCTCTCTGTTCTGAACTCCTGGCTTTTCTAACACAGGAAGGTATCCTCTCCCTTTAATCCTCTTGTGTTAATGACCCATTACCCCAGACTAACACCTCCAAAGAAATTAGTCCAAATTAATTAGCACCAGTCTGCCTTAATTAACCCTAATCACATGCTAATTTCAGAAATGCCTAATACACAGCTCAATTACACACATGGGTCTGTCATTCCATTTTAACACACAAGCTCTAATTAAATTCTAACGTTTACTGAGCCCAGACATTTACCACCCACAAACCTATAACATTCAACATGGAATTTCACCCATGCTGGATGGGGATGATGGGAGTTGGAGTCCAACATCAGAAAGCCCACATAGTTCATAGCCTAGTACAGAACACAGAATCCTCTGCAATACATAGGTTCTCCTCAGCCCACAAGCCAATGTAGACATGGTTTCCTGAAGACATTGTGCTAGTTTTTAGTTGAATTTGGCCCAGACCATTTTAGCCCCATCATCATTACTTCAATTTCACAGCTGGGAAAAATAATGAGAGGTGCCCAGAATTTGGTTCGAGATGTTCAGTTGACATGGAGGGAAGTATGCTACAAACAGGTTCTCTCAAGTTGCCCTGGCTGGATTCTAAGTGGTAATGGCCCTGGAAAATCCAACATATATTTCAAAAGTAAGTTGTCAAAGGCATCCAGCACAGTCATATTTAATTTCAAAGGAGGAAATTGCCTCAAAAATGAAGAGAAATGTTAAGAGGGAAGTAGAAAGGAAGAGCTGGCCAGATCAAATTTCTCCAAGTTGTCTATGATTTGTATAAGCTGCTTTTATGAGCATGGAGCAAAATAAAAACTGTCACTAACTATTTGAGAACTTTCTGCACAAAACATCTGCAGAGAATGAAAAGAATGCTTGTAAACCCTTGGTGCTCATTACCTGCAGAGAACCTTGCTTTGGGTTATGCAGCACTGTACAGTGCCTTTCCTGCAATATTTAGTAGTTAACAGCACAGATAGTTGAAGATCTATGGGGGCAGGTTGTCACTATTCAGCGGGAAAAGAATTTTCCACTGAAAATTTCCACTGACATTTATCTGCATTAACAGAGATCTGGAAGGCAGAGATATATTAAAGCAGGCATGTCCAAAGTCCATTTGGGGGGCATAATCCAGCCTGCCAGGCAGTTTAATCCAGCCCCTGTGACAGTTTATTTCCTGGCGTAAAATACTAAAAAAACCCTCAGCAACTTCAATCCTAAGAAAAGCTCAACAACTTTAGGGTAAAATCATTTTAAAAAGCTCAACAACGATGGTTGGCCCTTTGGTTGGCCCTCACAGCCCTTCACTTCATCAAATCTGGCCCTCTTTGAAAATAGTTTGGACACCACTGTATGAAAGCATCAACTGTTTTCATCCTACCTCAGTCATTGGTGTTGGTCAAAAATGCCTAACGGTGCTTTGCAGCATGTTTCTTGACTCATTTGCTTGAATCACATGGAACCTTTTGAAATGCAAAAACCTTTGAGAAGGGATTCAATCAATCTCTCTGTACAGTGCAATATAGATCATATAGCACAAGGATGGGGAACTTTTGGCCCTCAAGATGCTGCTGAACTGCAAGCATGGCCAAAGGCCCAGGAATGATGGGAATTGTAGTTCGGCAACATCTGGAGGGCTAAAAGTTCCCCTGCACTGCTATAGCAGAAAGAAGTGAGTGTGGCCATCAAGAAGTTGTTGGACTCCAACTCCCATCATCCCTCAACCATGGATGGTCAATAGTCAGGGATAATGGGAGCTGTAGCCATGAGGTTCCCTATTCCTATCCTGTAGGTTGATCTATTGGGGATAATCCGTGCTCCAAAACCGGTTTTGCTGCTCTTACAGAAACTCTGCCTCCTGCTTTCCTTCAAAAAATTCACCCATCTCACCTAAACAGCAATCTCCTAAATTTGCCCAGACATTTATCTTTAGGGGAAATTTAGTCAATCCCTTAGGGATGTGGATTCAGCCTGAGGCCCTTCTGATCCCTTCCAGTTCTCTGGTTCTGTGAAGGGAGAAGTAACTGCCACCATGATGACTATCTGAAGCTTACAAGATTTTTAAGACTAGGAAGAAACCACAAATAGGCTTTGGAATCCAGCCAGGACAACTTGGAGAACCAACTTGTAACATAATCCCTTCCATGCCAACTGAGCTGAACATGTTAGGTGTTAACTGACCAGGATACAGAGAGAGAGAGAGAGAGAGAGAGAGAGAGAGAGAGAGAGAGAGAGA
>JAXCMG010000230.1:332065-347379 GCA_034642415.1 Podarcis siculus | reverse complement strand
AGAGAGAGAGAGAGAGAGAGAGAGAGAGAGAGAGAGAGAGAGAGAGATGCCTCAGCTGTGGTAACTTGGAGTTGGGGAAGTTTCCTCCCCCCTGCCCCCCCCAAATACTATCTGGGGTGGCCATCTCTGTTCATCTAAATAATGAGGAGCAACCTATACCTGTGAGTGACAGGATGCTAAGTGTCGCAGTAGAGGAATTGTCCGGATTACCATGAGGGGCAAAAGGGAACATCCCCCTAGGCCACATGGCCATTGACCATGGGGGTTTTATTTCCCCCTTAAGTCTGAGGCATGTGAGCCGGTTGGCTTGGATGAGTCACCTTCTAAGTATTTCTTCTGCCAGCTCTTTTATGCAGTTCACCTGCTCTGTGGTTTGTGCACTGTGTCAGCAAAGTTTAGGCAACACGATGACCAGGTACATGCGCAATAAACAATCTTGATAGAATTCCTTCAAACTATAACAAGTACAAATTGAAACTTTAGTCTCAAAGTCTCTGAAGATCTTTAAATGAAGCGAGGTACCAGATTTTGTGGGATGCGGGTGGCGCTGTGGGTTAAACCACGGAGCCTAGGACTTGCCGATCAGAAGGTCGGCGGTTTGAATCCCGCGACGGGGTGAGCTCCCATTGCTCGGTCCCTGCTCCTGCCAACTTAGCAGTTCGAAAGCACATCAAAGTGCAAGTAGATTAATAATAATAATAATAATAATAATAATAATAATAATAATAATAATAATAATTTATTTGTACCCTGCTCATCTGGCTGGGTTTCCCCAGCCACTCTGGGTGGCTTCTACAAAGACCAAAAATACACTAATATGTCATACGTTAAAAACTTTCCTGAACAGGGCTGCCTTAAGATGTCTTCTGAATGTCAGGTAGTTGTTTATCTCTTTGACATCTGATGGGAGGGCATTCCACAGGGTGCGCACCACTACTGAGAAGGCCTTCTGCCTGGTTCCCTGTAGCTTTGCTTCTCGCAATGAGGGAACCACCAGAAGGCCCTCAGTGCTGGACCTCAGCGTCCGGGCAGAACAATGGGGGTGGAGACACTCCTTCAGGTATACTGGGCCGAGACCATTTGGTACTGCTCTGGCGGGAAGGTAAACGGCGTTTCTGTGCACTGCTCTGGTTCACCAGAAGTGGCTTAGTCATGGCGGCCACATGACCCGGAAGCTTTAAGCTGGGTTCCTCGGCCAATAAAGCGAGATGAGCGCTGCAACCCCAGAGTCAGTCACGACTGGACCTAATGGTCAGGGTCCCTTTACCTTTACCTTACCAGACTTTGTACGATGAAAGACTAGCTGTGAAGCTTTGTGTATTCAGCAAGTATGATGTCCAACAGTGGTCAATATCCGGAATCACTGTTCACTGTTCAGATTCAATTTGTACTTGTTATAGTTTGAAGGAATTCTATCAAGATTGTTTATTGCGTATGGACATGGTCATTGTGTTGCCTAAACTTTGCTGACGTACTCTTTGCAACACAGGGGTTTGTGCACTGTGGTCAGGATCACATAGGTGCTGCAATGACTCCAACAGGTGTGAAGAGGCTTGGTGGGGGAAAGCCCTTGGCTATGTTTGGCTATGACAAATGTTTCTGTTTAGACTCTACTCTCAAAATGAGGCATCAAATATACTAATAAGCCTCAATACACCCATTGCAGCTATTCATTCCAAGAGCTGCTACAGGCACCTGGGCTGCAAGTGCTCTCATTGTCCCAGATTTCCAAGAAATTCACATCCAGCTTTGCAGTTATACCCAGATTCCTCACAGCGCCTTACTTTTACTTCCGTAGCCAGAGGAAAAATTGTGTTACCAGAGCATTTTAGTTCCTTAACGACTCATCTGCTGTTCCCCGCAGGGGGAACAAGGGGACAGAAGGCAAGCTAAAGAGAGGAAGAGGGAAGGACAATTAAAAACAGTCATATCAATTTGCTATGTAAATCAGACCTGCATCTTAGCATCTTAACTCTAAATATTTATTCCCAGTGCTTTTTTTTTCTGGGGGGGACGTAGGAGTACACATACCCCCAAACATTTTGCAAATCTAGGTTTGGCCTCATTGAGGGGCAGTATTTTAATAAAATGAGAGTACCCCTAAATACTTTTTAAGAAGAAAAGCACTGTTTATTCCTACAAACTATTGGTTTCAATAGAAGTCACCTTCTATTTTATCATGTATTTTTAATTGTAAACAGCATAGAGTAAAATCTCATGGAAAAAACTGTATAAAAATAATTTTAAAAAAGACCTTCTAAATATTGATTACATTTTAATCCCGCCTTCCTCTAAGGCAGCCTTCCCTAACCAGATGTCCTTCAGATGTTTTGTTGTTGGACTACAACTCCCATGATGCTTGACTATGCTGGGTGTCACACTGCTGTCAGGCAAGGAATGTCCAGAGCAGGATTCCTCAACCTCGTCCCTCCAGATGTTTTTGGCCTACAACTCCCGTGATCCCTAGCTAGCAGGACCAGTGGTCAGGGATGATGGGAATTGTAGTATCAAAATATCTGGAGGGCCGAGGTTGAGGAAGTCTGGTCCAGAGTGAGGAATTAAGTCTTTATTGTCAAAAGTACACCTACAAAGCAGGACTTTTTTTCGCCTGAACTCACCAGAATTCAGTTCCAACACCTCTCAGGTGGGCTCCATTGCCATTATAAGAGAACAAAGGGCACATTCATGGTGAGTTACAGCACCTCTTTTTCTAGAAAACTAGCACTGCAAGTTAGAGAAAGGCATGTCCATCTCTCAGTTTATCATAGATGTGCAACCGATGGGGCAGTCGTGCCAAGAGACGAAACATTTGTAATAAAGTGACACTGAATTCTGCCCATTGTGACTGACTTTTGGCCAACCAGTGAGCTTCATGACTTAGTAGGGGTTGGATCTCTCCCTCAACAGTAGGAATAAGTGGATCTGTCAATTTTGGTTTCTCATTTTCCCAGTGTTAAGTTCAGTTCTATGCACTTACACAACAGTTTGCGATATTGGGTGAAAGTCAACAAAGTTTTACTCACAGTAAACTTACAGTGTTCTCAGAAATTGAAATTAGCAAACCTAAAATCATGTTCATTAATTTCAATGTGTCTACTGAGTGAAAGTGAATTAAATATCACCCCCCCCTTTTTAAAAAAAGTAATCATGCAAATTCATCAGCATTTTAACGCAAATTTCTCTGCAGATTTCCCCTAATATACCCATTTTTGCCAACCAATTTCCCCAAATATAATGCATTCTTATAAACACTTCAGCCTGGTATATGCATTTTAGTACACATTACAATGGTACCTCGGGTTACATACGCTTCAGGTTACATACGCTTCAGGTTACAGACTCCACTAACCCAGAAATAGTACCTCAGGTTAAGAACTTTGCTTCAGGATGAGAACAGAAATCGTGGTCCGGTGGTGCGGCGGCAGCAGGAGACCCCATTAGCTAAAGTGGTGCTTCAGTTTAAGAACAGTTTCAGGTTAAGAACAGACCTCCAGAACGAATTAAGTACTTAACCTGAGGTACCACTGTACTTGGCTAGAAAACTGCTTTGCAACATTCAGAGCAGTGTGGATGTTGAAGAAAGGATGGCTTTTTTTCAGTTGGTGTATTGTTTTGACATGTACAAACTAGGTTGATTCGCCTCGAAATGCGGGCTTTCCTATCCAGCACTCTGCATCCACAACACAACATTTGTTCTGGTATCATGTACTTAGGCTCACAGGGCCGTTCAATATATCGCCCGAGCCAGCTCAAGAGCAGAAGGCAGAAAATCTCTCGAAAGAGAAGGCAGAGTCAGTCACAAACTAGCAATACTTGGGGTCCCTTCCAATTCGGCATTTCTATGATTCTAACACGTGCATGATACTGACCTCATCCCAGCTGTGCCACCTAAAGGTGCACACCCTGCCCTGTGCACACACTGGCAGGCAGACACATGTACACACTGTGCAGAGAAACAGTACTGTTTATTTGACCTTTGGCTGTCAGAATAATGGTTCGCTGAAGCTTAGAGCAGAGCACAAAGTATGTGTGAGTGTTCGTGTGTGTTGGCAGGCTGCCAGAATACCCTTGCACATGCCTTTGCTATTATCATTCTGGATGCAACCAGCAAGTCCATTAACCCACTGCAGATGCCAATGGTGCCCCGAGTCTGTGCCTAATAATATAAAACATTCAAAATGCAAATATAAGGATGATCATTGACAAGCATTGAAAAGTGGCTTGTTTCCCACCCCCCCCCACCCCCAGCAAAGCCTCACCTACCATATTTTTCGCCCTATAGGACGCACCGTCCCATAAGGCGCACCTAGTTTTGGGGGGGGAAATAAAGGGAAAAGAATTATTTTCCCCCCAGGCACGGGGCTGAGGCAGGGGAAGCCCAAGCTTCCCCTGACACCAGCCCCCAGAACAGGAAACTCTCCGCAAGCCGCAGGAGCCCAGCGCCGGGCTCCCACGCCTTGCGGAGAGCTGCGCAAAGCCTGGACACGCTGAGCTCAGCGCGCGCAGGCTTCAGTGTGCAGGCAACTCTCCACAAGCCGCGAGAGCCCAGCGCCAGGCTCCCACTGCTTGTGGAGAGGTCCGCGAAGCCTGGAGAGCAAGAGGGGTCGGTGCGCACCGACCCCTATCGCTCTCCAGGCTTCAGCGAAAGCCTGCATTCGCCCCATAGGACGCACACACATTTCCCCTTCATTTTTGGAGGGGAAAAAGTGTGTCCTATAGGGCCAAAAATACGGTATTTCAGTCCTCATCTGCCTGTGGAATCTCCAGTCTGTTCTGTTTGGTGACCCACCCTCTGAATTTGCTCTGGCAGTCAAATCCTTGCTTGGCTATTAGGAGTTGCTGCATGGCCCTGGCTGAGTTGCTGTCCCAACCTCAGCTCTTTCCCTGTAAAATCGGCACTCTCAGAACCTGCCCCATAAAGATCTTTTGGGGACAGATAAAGATTGTGACGTAGAACACCGGTTTGACAATAAGCCAAGTAAATAGCTGGTTAGTTCAAATCTATTTCACATGCAATCCATCGTGGTTTTGGGGGTTTTATTCTGGTCCTTTAAAACAGTCAGGCCACAATGCTACCGCAACAGTAAAGGTAAAGGTAAAGGTACCCCCTGAACATTAGGTCCAGTCACAGACGACTCTGGGGTTGCAGCGCTCATCTCGCTCTATAGGCCAAGGGAGCTGGGGTTTGTCCACAGACAGCTTCAGGGTCATATGGCCAGCATGACTAAGCCGCAAACCAGAGCAGCTCACGGAGACGCTGTTTACCTTCCCGCTGGAGCGGTACCTATTTATCTACTTGCACTTTGACGTGCTTTCGAACTGCTAGGTGGGCAGGAGCTGGGACCGAGAAATGGGAGCTCACCCCGTCGCAGGGATTTGTAACCGCCGACCTTCTGATCGGCAAGTCCTAGGCTCTGTGGTTTAGACCACAGCACCACCCGCAACATTAAAAGCCATTAACTGCCTGATTTACTCTGCCAGGGCCTGTATTTTAGACCTAGAAACCCCATGCCCTTTTGGCTTCCTAGCTGAGTCCCCACGTTTCACATCTTCATTTTCTTGGTGACTTACTTCCTACCAGTGGGACACAGCTCCTTCCAGTTTTGTCCCTCTCCT
Source organism: Podarcis siculus (assembly GCA_034642415.1). Taxonomy (NCBI): domain Eukaryota; kingdom Metazoa; phylum Chordata; class Lepidosauria; order Squamata; family Lacertidae; genus Podarcis; species Podarcis siculus. The sequence goes on along the minus strand of JAXCMG010000230.1, from coordinate 341,763 downwards.
GCTTTCTCCTCACTTCCACCTGCCTCCTTCTTCACATCTCCACCAAGCATTGTTTTCTATTGTACACTTTATCCCATTCCCATAGCCACTCATTCTCTCGGCCCACGTTCTGCAGTGCTCCTGTCTTCTTCCATCTAAGGAAATACAGCCTCTCCTGAGCTTCAGTTGTGTGTGTTCCCTCCTTGAAAGCCCACTTCTTCTTGCAGCTTCCTGCCTCCTCTTTCCTTTCCTTTAAATTTCATTTTCCACTTACCTTTCCTTCAGCTACTCAGTTGATTGCATATTCTGGAACTTTCCTTCACCTTCCCTGCCTTTGAGCTCCCTGCCCCTTAGCATCTCTATATCCAAGGACCTCTTCCCAGCCCTTAGCCTTCCTCTGTTTGGAGTTTTAACCCCAGCCAAACTGACAATTTCTCATTTCCTCACAGAAGCTGAAATGCACATTGTTTGTTTCCCTGATCAGCTGAATATTCTGTGTGGTTGACCAGGTAATCCAAGCAATGAGAGAGGTTTCACTACGCACAAGAGCAATGCAATATAGGCAATCATGTGAATGCTTAGGGTCAAACTAATTCATGAGCGTTATCTCCTTCTAAAACAAATTAGCAGCCCCATGCAGCTGCTTTGAAAGATATGGAAGAAGTACTGGGCACACTCAAATCTTCCCTCCTTGCAGTCTCTGCAGTCTAAATTGTCTTTCCCTGAATACCTAATTCGTTATGTAGGAGACCCCTGAATGTTTTCCCCAGTGCAACTAAAACAGCAGCCTGGTTTAGACTATTATTATTTATTAAATTTTGAATCCCCGCGACGGGGTGAGCTCCCGTTGTTCGGTCCCAGCTCCTGCCCACCTAGCAGTTCGAAAGCAAGTAGATAAATAGGTACCGCTCCAGCGGGAAGGTAAATGGCGTTTCCGTGCGCTGCTCTGGCTCGCCAGAAGCGGCTTAGTCATGCTGGCCATATGACCCGGAAGCTGTACGCCAGCTTCCTCGGCCAGTAAAGTGAGATGAGCACCACAACCCTAGAGTCAGTCACGACTGGACCTAATGGTCAGGGGGCCCTTTACCTTTACTTTATTTATTAAATTTAGGGTTCAGACACTGTTTAGAGAAAGAATTGGACTGGGTCCAAGAAACATGGGGAGTACAACCTTATTGCTCTCTCAGTGGTTTTTGATATGGTTGACCATGGGATTCTCTTGAACTGTTTCCATTATTATTATTATTATTATTATTCTATACTGCCCTTCTTCTGAGGATCACAGGGTGGTTTACGAGATAAAAACACAAAAATGAATAACATAATAACAAACAAAATAATAACACCCCACACAAACAAAGTTTAAAAGCACATCGTTTGTTTAATTAGCCAAACGCCCAGGAGAAGAAGAGTGTTTTCACCTGGTGCCTAAAGATTTGTAATGAAGGTGCCAGGCAAGTCACCCTGGGGAGAGCATTCCACAAATGGGGAGCCACCACAGAAAAGACCCCTTCTCATGTTCCCACCCACTGGACCTCTCGTGAAGAGGCCCATGAAGAAGGGCCCCAGGTGATGATGGCAGGGTCCAAGTCAGTTCTTATGGGAAGAGGCTATCCTTGAGGTGTTGTGGTCCTGAGCATTTAAGGATTTATAGGTCAAAACCAACACTTTGAACTGGGCCAGTAAACAAACTGGCAGCCAGTGCAGTCAGGTAGATAAAGAGATAGACGGATCCTATTCAGAGGACCAACTCTGGGTGCTCTCACCAAATGAAGTAAGGTGGATGGGAGAGGGCCTTCTTGGTGGTGGCACCCCAGTTACTAAACAGTCTCCCCAGAGAGGTTCACCTGGTACTATTCTTATGGTCTTTTCAGTACTAGGTGAAATACCTATTTAATCATCCAATCTTTTAAGCAACCTGTGCTTTTATCACCTGTCTCAATTTATGAATTGTGCTTGATGGGCTATTAATAGTTTTGCTCTTTTCTCTTCCAAACAAGAACAAGTGCTGCTTTTGTACTACTTATAGTGTTTAGCATTGTGTGTGTGTGTTTCTTTTAATTTTTGTGAGCCACCCAGATAACATGTAATACTGGGCAGTTATCCAAATGGTATTAAATAAACAAATGCCCCAGGTTCTGCACTCCTATTGAAACTTTACAGGTTGTAAACTAAACCTCTACACTGCTGATACATTTCACGGCTCTCCAGCAAGTGGCTGCATGTAGATTTGTACCCATTGTTTTATTTTACCTTCTTTTCTGATAGATAGGAACATAGGGCAAAAGCTGTCACATTTTCTGGAGCAAACTACCAAAAACTCCTAACGATTAAAAAGAAATGCATTCAAGACCTGCGCTGGCATACTGGAGAATCCAGTTCTGCAGAGTTGTCCACAATTATTGCTCGATTACTTTCCACTCTTCAGCCCTGAGAAGGGGGAGGGTGGGATAGTGGCATATTAGAAGCCTAATATCTGAGTGCATTTTTAAAAAAATAGAAAAAAGCTTAATAGAGATGAAATGCCTTGTGTTACAAACTGAAAGAACAAGAAAAGAGAAGAAAAGAAGGTAAACAGACAAGGTGCTAATCTCTGTGGCATTATGCAATATTGTGGTTATCTAATGACAGCAAGGCTATTCAATAGAAACCCCATTGTCTGAAGGAGAAAAGAAGAAAATCAGCACCAATATTGGAGCCTACAAGAGAGGAAGGTGCAGTTGTTGTCTGAAGATGGAAAGTTTCCAAACTCCACAGGAACAGGAGGGGGAAGAGGAGGACTGGCCACATTTATTGGCTCCGCCCATACCTGGAGAGGATCTTTTATTGCAGCACCTGCAGATATATATCTCTCTCTGTATGGCCCGGCACTTTGCTTCACTCCCTTGGCATCCCAGACAGAGCAGAGACTTTCACACCTTCATTGCCATTCCACCTGCTCCAGTGCAACCATGAGAAAAGAAATCTGCACCATCGCTTTTCTCCGAGCTGTCTTCTGCGAGTTCTTAGCCACCCTGCTTTTCGTCTTCTTCGGTTTGGGCTCAGCCCTGAAATGGCCTTCGGCCTTGCCAAGCGTCCTCCAGATCGCCCTGGCTTTCGGCTTGGCCATTGCCACGATGGTACAGACATTTGGTCCCATCAGCGGCGGCCACGTCAACCCAGCAGTGACCATCGCCTTCTTTGTGGGGAACCACATCTCTTTCCTCCGGACATTGTTCTATGTTGCAGCCCAGCTGATCGGTGCCATCGCCGGGGCAGGCATACTTTATGGGGTGACTCCTTCTAATGCCCGTGGCAACCTGGCAGTCAATGCGGTAAGTACTTGCTGCGGCTGTGGATTAGATTCGTGATATTGGTGGTTTGGCACCTCGGGCAGGCAAGTGCCCCTCAAAGGGGAACTGGCTTCTCAGGAGAGACCTGAACTTAGCCTCTGGAGAGCTTGTGGCACAAGAGATCCCACCAGCACATTATGCTGTAGAGTAAGAATAGGCATGGAAGTTTGCTGGCAGGAAAGTTAATTGTGCCTTGCAATTTTCGATGTGGCGTTTCTTCCAAAGGTGTCTCATATTCTAAGCGATTGAGTCAGCCAGTCCCAGAGAGAAAGAGAGAGAGAAAGAACTATACATTTTCTTTAACTCCAGCTTTACCACTTGAAGAATGATCTGGGGAGCGGGGCAGATGTACAGATGTTGGTTCCTTTTAGACTTGTTGTTTTTTCAAAACGATAATAATTTGGAACCATTTCAAACTGTTGATGCTCAGTTGGTGCATGTTGCCTTGTGTCCTCCTGGAAAGGCATTGACTTCTTTCCCACTATTTCCCAATGTAACAATAATTTATAATAACAGTTTATTATTTATACCCTGCCCATCTGGCTGGGTTTCCCACTCCAAAAGCTACTCCTGCAGTCCAGTGGACAGCATTCAGTGCTATGCTCAGGGATGTGGGAAGGGATAGAAAATTAGCTACACACAAGCCCAACAACTGTGAACACAGAGTTTCCCATTTGCTTCCTGTGTGTGAGCATGGATCTCTTCAGATCCCTGTGAAAGGTCAGTTCAGCCCAGGATGAAGCTGAATGATCCACCAGTCTTCAGCACACTAAACTCTATGCTGGACTGTGTATTGAATTAAATGGACCGTCCAGGAAGGTTTAGAATCCTCATTAGACCTGGACAGAAAAAGGCACAAGACCAGCTAAGGCAGCAGGAGGAGGATGTAGGAAGCACAACATAGTGAAAATTCAGAACACCCTTTGCCAACCTGGTGCTCTCCAGATGTGTTGGACTGCAGCTCCCATCAGCCGCAGCCAGCAGAGCTAGGGGATGGGGGGAGTTTTAGTCCAAAGCATCTGTAAGGCATTAAGGCTGGTCGGTTGGCATTGATCGAAGAGTGCGCCTTCAGGGGTGAAGTCAAACTTGTAGTGCTACAGCGCCTGCTGTGGAAAGGGAAGGGAGTCAGTGTTAAAGGCAACTGGAAGTTCCAGGTTTCCATTGCAAGGGCACAAATTTCCTACCAAAGGAAATCAGATTTTTTTTACCTACTTGTTCAGTGCTGCGCTATAGCTAAGGATCCAGCTTACTTCCCCTTGTTTCCTATATTTTCACCAGCAACCATTCTTCTGTTCCTATTAAACTTTTAGTTAGCATGCAAAGATTGCAAAAGGGAATCTTCAGACTGCTCTGCATTTCAGTCTCTCTTGCATTATCCACATTGATACTGAATTGTAGCTCTGGATTGCTGTCTATGTAGAAGAGGAAGCTGGAAGGAGAAACATTTGTAATGTAGATAAGCCCCCTGCCCAATGTTGGTTTGATATTTGCATTACAAACCTGCCCCAAAAGCAAGAATTACCTTAAACCTCATGTGTGTAAAGATGCAAACTGCCTGACCAGAGGGCTTAAAATCTATCTCCCCCCCCCCCCCCCCCTCTCCCTGACCCGCAACATACCTATGTAAATCCCAAATGCTTATAGTTCCTTCTAACTCCCCTCTTCTAAATGGAAGCTAGAGACTCATTTAATGGAGCCAGGGAACATTCTTTTAAGGCTACCTAAAAGAGGATCCTGGTATCTGCTCCTGAATTGTTGCAAATCCCATAGCTTCCCCCTGCATTGTTCTCCAGCAGGTATTAGCTGTTGTAAAGAGCATTTGAAGGAGATAAAGCATTTGCCAAGAGATAATATCTCAGGGCTAGGTTGATGAGGCTGTATGAGAAATCAGTAACAAAAGAGAGATAAATGAAGGAAATAAAAGATGGACAGAGTGATAGACCATTTAAAAAACAATGAATGCCTTGTATAACTCCAACTCCTGTTGCTTCTTAAAGATCCTTTCCTGTCCTATAGAGAGGGGTTTATAATTCCAGCTTAGTTCTGTTGAAGCTCAGTGAGCTGAATTGTTTATTTAGTATTATTAAGCACCACACCCCCAGCAAGCTTGGCAGTGTCCAAGTAGAGAGTGAAATGCAGCTCAGAGGAATGAAATCTAATAGCAACCGTGAAGTCCTATTGCACTTTGGGGTTTGTTGTTTTCTTAACAACCACCCTTAAGAGTAACCTTTACTTAGTTGGAAGTAGTTTTTCTTGGTTTTAAGCAGGAGTTAGTTCCGGAGGTGAATGTGCAAGATTGTAACCGAAGTCTCTGCTCTTCCATCCTGACAGCTCAGCAACAACACAACCGCAGGCCAGGCTGTGGTGGTGGAGATGATCTTAACCTTCATGCTTGTCATGTGCATCTTTGCCTCGACTGACAGCCGCCGGCGTGACCATGTGGGCTCCCCATCCCTGTCTATCGGACTGGCTGTCACTCTGGGCCACCTCGTTGGGGTAAGTGTTTTTCTGCTCAGGTTTTCTTTTAGGAACATCGGGAGCTGTCCTATGTTTTGAGTCAGGCTATTTGTCCATCGAGCTCAGGTTTGTCCAGAAATACTGGAAGCAGCTCTCCAAGGTGCAGGTGGCAGGGGCTGAACCTGCGACCTTCTGCGTGGAAAACAAAATGGTGGTACAGAAACAAAAGGAAGGGGGAGATGGAAAGAGTGAAATGCCCCCACATCATGGCAGCCTTGCTGATCACTTGGGGGGGGGGGGTTTGATGTGGGGCCACAGTCACTTGAGCACAGGGAGAATAGTAATAATAATAAACTTTTATTTATATCCCACCCTCTCCAGCCGAAGCCAGGCTCAGAGTGGCTAACAACAGTAAAAGTAATACAGCATTCTAAAATCAATTCATTCTAAAATCAATTCAAACTCAAATTAATGGCAACCATTGGGTTAGAGTTCTGTGAGGATTACCAAAGGAGGGGGTCAGGCTGTGCCTTGGCCAAAGGCCTGGTGGAACAGCTCTGTCTTGCAGGCCCTGTGGAAAGATGTCAAGTCCCACAGGTCCCTAGTCTCTTGTGACAGAGCGTTCCACCAGATCGGAGCCACAGCCGAAAAAGCCCTGGCTCTGGTTGAGGCCAGCCTAACCTCCCTGTGGCCTGGGACCTCCAAGATGTTTTTATTTGAAGACCGTAAGGTCCTCCGTGGGACATACCAGGAGAAGCGGTCCCGTAGGTACGAGGGTCCAAGGCCGTATAGGGTTTTAATGGTTAAAAACAGCACCTTAAACCTGATCCTGTACTCCACCGGGAGCCAGTGCAGCTGGTATAGCACTGGGTGAATGTGATCTCACAGCGAGGACCCCTTAAGGAGTCTCGCCGCGGCATTCTGCACCCGCTGGAGTTTCTGGGTCAGTCTCAAGGGCGGTCCCACGTAGAGTGAGTTACAATAATCAAGCCTAGAGGTGACCGTCGCATGGATCACAGTGTCTAGGTCAGTGTGAGATGTAAGGAACCAACTACTTAGCTTGGCGGAGATGAGAAGTGGGAGCTCCAAGCAAAGAATCCTATGGCTTCTGCCATTTCTGCAGTAGGAAGCAGTCTTCATAAAATCATAGAACTATAGAGTTGAAAGGGGTACCAAAGGGTCATCTAGTCCAACCCCCTGCAATGCATGATTCCCAGCTAAAGCATCCATGACAGATGGCCATCCAATCCTTGCTTTAAAACCTCCAAGGAAGGAGAGTCTTATGCCACGTCAGACTGTTTGCCTATCTAGCCCAGTGTTGTGTGCTCTGACTGGCTCTCCAGGGTTTCGGACACAGTGTATGGGTTGAATCCAATGCTAGCCCTACTCAGAGTGGACCCATCGAAATGAACAGACATGACTAACTTAGGTCTGTCTACTCTGAGCAGGACTAGCTTTGGATACAATCATATTTCTCATCCTTTACTACTGCTACCTTTTCCCCTGAAGAAGCTAGGATTGGAAGCAAATACATTTTGCATGATAAAGGTGTGCTGTACTAAAGAGCTGTGGCCCGTTCGGGTAGAGCAGAGGCAGGGAACCCATGGCCCTCGTGTAGAGATGCAGCATTTGCATGGAGGTGCTTGTGCACACAAGCAGGATTCCCACCACACCAAGCATGGCCGGGCTGAGAATCTGATAGCAGCTCCATGGTGTGGGGAATGCCAGAAGGGAGAATTTGCAGGGAGAATTTGCAGGGATTGCCTAACTTTCGCAAAGCAACAACAACAAACCTATGGTTACGTGGAACATACTCAATAAACACACAAAACGTAACTGGCTGTACTTTTGAATAAATAAGGTATACTATTCATTGTATCAAGGGACACGGGTGGCGCTGTGGGTTAAACCACAGAGCCTAGGACTTGCCGATCAGAAGGTTGGCGTTTCGAATCCCCGCAACAGGGTGAGCTCCCGTTGCTTGGTCCCGGCTCTTGCCAACCTAGCAGTTCAAAAGCATGTCAAAGTGCAAGTAGATAAATAGGTACTGCTCCAGCGGGAAGGTAAACAGCGTTTCCGTGTGCTGCTCTGGTTCACCAGAAGCGGCTTAGTCATGCTGGCCAATGACCTGGAAGCTGTGCCCCGGCTCCCTCGGCCAATAAAGCGAGATGAGCGCCGCAACCCCAGAGTCGGCCACGACTGGACCTAACAATCAGGGGTCCCTTTACCCTTTACCTTATTCATTGTATCAATTTGAAGATTTCAGCAGAAGTCTCATAAAGTTCAACGAAAAAAGCCGACAACTCAGTGGATCAGTTCATTCTCTAGTCAGTTCATGCATATGGTCAATACATGTATAAGTATCTATTCCACCTGTCTGTTCAAAGAGTCCAATAATCCACATGAAGGGTTGTTACAGTTCCACAGAATCCTCAGAGTCTCAGACAAGGATTTCCGGAATATTAGCCTTGTTTCGCCATCCTAGGCTTCATGGCAAAAATGACCAGGGAAATCAGAAATCAGGAAGGGAGAAACTGTAATAAGGAATAGGAGAAATTTACAAATTACCTAAGAGAACACTGTAAACAGCTAAAAGCTTTGGCAGGATTTGAGTAATGCTTGTAATGTACTATAAACAAAGGTAAAAATGGACTACTTTAAGAAAAATAGAGAAAATATATGATGCAGTTGAAAAAGATTGAAAATGGAAACCATGGAAGGGTGGAGGAAAGGCCAAGGATTTAGGGAATCCTAAATGTTGATGGTTATGTTTAATGTTTGAATTTAAATGTGTAGTGTAAAACTGAATAAAAAAAGATTATGAACAATGGAATTACAAGAAATGTTTAGATGCCTAACGAACACCTCCCCTCTTCTCCACAGATCTATTTTACTGGCTGCTCTATGAATCCTGCCAGGTCTTTTGGACCTGCTGTGGTCATGAAAAGATTCAGCAGTGCTCATTGGGTAAGAAGTTAGATCTTTTCACTCTGAAGTAAAAAACAGTCACAAGAAATAAGCAGCGAAAACTGACCCTTAGCTGCTGCACGGCTAGGGTTTACTGGATGCAAAGCCAAAGTCACACATATTTTAATACAGAAGTATTTCAGTGTAAAAGATAATACATAGTGGGAATAGACAATGTGCTTCCCTTCAGATGACTACAACTTCCCAAATATTGACCATACTGGCAGAAACTAATGGGAGCTTTAAATTACAAGGCACCATGTTGGGTAACTCTGGTGTGTGTGTGTAATTTTTCATCTATGTTTTAGAACTGTGTTGGGCCACCAAATTTCAACAAGATTCGCAATGCCATGAGCACAATGGTGCTGATATATGACTCAGAAATTGGCCACCTTCCCATATATTCTCCTTCGTATTGTAGCTGCATCTGTGGTCCCTAAAATGTGGAGTTGAAATCCAAATAGGAAGTGCAGATCGCCAGCCACCATTTCTGATTCCTTTAAAATGCCTTAACTTTTTTGGCCCAGCCAGGGACCTCCAAATTTGCTGTGAATTTTTGCTTTTGACAAAAGAGAGATCACACCCTTGAGAAATTATGCAGATGTTAGTAAAATTCCTTTTGCTTCCTTTGAAATTCATCAGAAGATCTGCCCAAGCAGGAACCATGGGGAAATAGCTGTAATGTCTGGCCCCCAGGTCCAGACATCACCCATTCCTGTTCTGGGACTGGCTGACCAAAGAGGAAGGGGTTGCTCTCTGTTGCTCCACATGCAACTATCTTCATTGCAGAGCCACATCCCCTTAGGAGTAATCTGTTAGGGGCTGCATGGTGGCAGGGGGCTAGGAAGAAGTCAGCAGTGGGTGGGGCTAGAGCCAAAAGCGAGTGTGTCAACCTCTTTCACTCTCCTACCCTCTCTCCTTCCTTCCTTCCTTCCTTCCTTCCTTCCTTCCTTCCTTCCTTCC
>JAXCMG010000230.1:304821-332055 GCA_034642415.1 Podarcis siculus | reverse complement strand
CTTCCTTCCTTCCTTCCTTCCTTCCTTCCTTCCTTCCTTCCTTCCTTGCTTTCTTTCTTTCTTTCTTTCTTTCTTTCTCTCTCACACCCCTTTTCATTCTCTCTCTGTCACCCCTTCTCCCTCATTTTCTCTGTGCCACTCCCTTTTTCCTATTTCTCTCTGCCCCTCCACCTCTTTCTCACTATGTGTTACCCGTTCAATCTCTCTCTCTCTCTCTCTCTCTCTCTCTCTCTCTCTCTCTCTCTCTCTCTCTCCCCCGTCTTAGCAGACTTTGTGCAGATAGCTAAGTCAGAATGCAGTGTCCCTATTTTCCAGGGACAATCCCAGATTTACAGAAGCCGTCCCAGTTTCTGATTTGATCCAGGAATGTCCTGTCTTTTCTTAGGATGTCCCTAATTTCATTGGAGAAATGTTGGAGGGTATGGAGTTATTCGACCCCCAAGCAATCTGAAATCAGTCCAGTATAGGGAAGTTTTTAAATGTTTAATGTTGTTGTTGTTAGTGTTGGAAGCCAGTGTGGCTGGGGCAACCTAGTCAGATGGGTGAGGTATAAATAGTAAAATAATCATTATCATTATTATTAAATAGGACATCCCTATTTTCATTGGGGGACGCGGGTGGGTAAAACCTCACCGCCTAGGACTTGCCGATCGTCAGGTCGGTGGTTCGAATCCCCGCGGCGGGGTGCGCTCCCGTTGCTCGGTCCCAGCGCCTGCCAACCTAGCAGTTCAAAAGCACCCTCGGGTGCAAGTAGATAAATAGGGACCGCTTACTAGCGGGAAGGTAAACGGCGTTTCCGTGTGCTGCACTGGCTCGCCAGATGCAGCTTGTCACACTGGCCATGTGACCCGGAAGTGTCTTCGGACAGCGCTGGCCCCCGCCCTCTTAAGCGAGATGGGCCCGCAACCCCAGAGTCGGACACGACTGGCCCGTACGGGCAGGGGTACCTTTACCTTTACCTTATTTTCATTGGAGAAATGTTGGAGGGCGTGTGAGTGGCTAGCTTGCAAAATGCTTTTGAAATTAAGCCAAGGGCTTGCCTACCTCTGCCCAAACCCATGAGGCATTTCTTTCATGGAAGATACGGCACAAGATGAATCAACCATCTCTGCTCTGGCCTCACTGGCACAAAGGAGCCTGAAAGCCTTTGGACAGCTTCTAACTCCTTCCCTTGGTTCCTCAGGTCTTCTGGGTTGGCCCCATCGTTGGAGGTATTGTGGCCTCTCTGCTTTACAACTACCTTCTGATGCCTCATCCAATGAACATGTCAGAGAGGGTTGCGATTGTGAAAGGCACTTACGAGTCAGAAGAGGAGTGGGAAGAGAAAGAGAAAAGCATAGAGATGGCCTCCTGCAAATGAGAACGCTCTGGGTGAGAAGGTTAGAGAAGACTCGAACACCCCCTGATGCCAAATGAACACTGACCAAATGCCTTGCAATTTAAAGAACCAAGATAGCTTCCACTGATGCCTGGGGACCGAAGAGGGAATCAGGGGGACATTACTTGTGTAAATAACCATTGTGTGTGTGTGTGTGTGTGTGTGTGTGTGTGTGTGTGTGCATGTGTCTGTGTGGGTGCATGGGAAGAAGAAAGCTGGAAAATGGATGGTTTGAGCACAGTTCGCTTTGGGAACAAGGCATTCAAGGTGCCGCACCAAACAAGAATCGCATTGTAACGTCTCAGGACCGGCAAAGACCTGCAAGTGTTCTAGAGTTATGCCTGGCACCTTAGCTTTTGCAACTGTGCGAGGGGTGGGTGTGTTAATAGTTTCTTTAGCAGTTTATTTTCCCCTTCCTGATGGGCTGCAGGACAAGTACCCCCAGGTCCACATATACTCTGGGCTTTCAGGGTTTGGGGGCAAAGTTGCCTGAGCTTGAATTTCCTAGGCTTGGTCCAGCTTCATATATGCAATAATACTTGCAACTAGCCCTTTTTTGTATGCTTAATACATCTCCAGCCCACATACACTGTAAATATTCACATGAACCCCTCAGGTCGGAGTTACAGTGGGGTTTAGGGAGTGATACATTGGACAGGGAGATGAGAATTTGTGTGAGACGATCCCACAGAAACACCCCAGCCTTTAGAGAAAAAGACTGCCACATATACATTCACGGAGAAAAGGAAAACACCATCCTGACTCTTGCCTTGCCTTGATTTCCGTCTTCCATGGGTTCAAGCAAGCAGCAAAAGGAAGAGAAACAATTTCTAGATCTACTGTACAAAGCACAAGGCCCCTTCCTTAGGCAGGTTGACATCCTTGCTCCAGCTCAACACTTCTGCTCTAGGCGGAGTGTGAGAGGATTGCTAGCATTTGCGTTTGACCAGGTATCAAGAGGTTAAGACGTAGAGGAGGCAGAGCCAGGAGTCGGGATGGGGGAATGGGACTGGCAGGAGTGGAGCCAATAAAATCCAGAGGTTTGTTGCTGCGGCTGGTGTTGGCAGAGGTGTTAGACCCGGCCTGTGCTTGAAGGGTGAAGGATCTGCACAGGAGATCACGTGTGAGAGTAATCTCCATTGCTGCCCCTGAACAAAATCTCCCCTGTGGCTCTGGGCCCTTGCAACTCCTCTTTCTTTGGTCTGAGGAAAGGTGTGGCCACAGAGGAAACAGGCACAAGTGAAGGCTGCTGACTCAGTCACTCACACAGCAGTGTGTGAAATGGACCATTTGGCTCAGCTCCTGAGGATATGAGGTGGGTCACCTTCGGAGATCAAGACATGTTGCAGGTGCACTAAGTGGGAGAGGTGCAGCTGAATTTCACGTCAAGAAAAGAAAAATCAGCTTAAAACAAAAATCTTACTAACAGCAAATTCTGGCTGTTGAACAAAATAATTTGGCAACAGAATCAGATTTTAAAACAAACATCCCTGAAATGTCTGGGGGAGAGTTTTGTTGTTTGCTTGGTTGGCAGCCCAATTAAAGGGAAGGTAGTTTTGGATGCTTCATCCAGAGACGAGCACAGGTATGATGAGGAGCTGGACCAAAAGTCAGTCCTCCTGCAGCTGTGGGGGAAGTCAGAGATGTGCGAGGAAAATCAATCCAGAAAGAATGATCTGTCCATTGACCCTTTCCAAAGTGTTATATAACTTGAGCTGGGCGGGGAAAGACTGCTGTTTTCTGCATTGGCCGGTGTCTTGCTGCGTTTATTTTCTGTTTAATGCAATTTCATTTATTATTATGAGGGTCTCTGTAATATATTGTATTATTTATTATGAATAAAAAATAAAAAAAGTGCAACAACATCAGTGGCTCAGGGATATGTCAATGTGGGTATAGTGGTCCTCACAGAGAACCAGGGAGACTCAATGGTAGCCTGTCAGGCTGGGAGAGGGAACATTTTTCATCTCGGGGCCATATTTCCTTCTGGATACCTACTGACAGCCACATGCCAGTGGGTAGGGGGCACAGGCAAAAGTGAGTAGAGCAACAAATGTGAATTTTACCTCCGTACTGGTGCCAAATGCATTGCTCTGCTTTCCTTTGGACCACATTGGCAAAGCCAAGGGGGGGGGGGGGTCTGGTTGTCTGGGCAGCCCAGGACCTCCATACACACTGCTCAGGCTTGCACCCTAGAGAGAAGAAGAAGAAGAGTTTGGGTCTGATATCCCGCTTTATCACTACCCGAAGGAGTCTCAAAGCGGCTAACAATCTCCTTTCCCTTCCTCCCCCACAACAAACACTCTGTGAGGTGAGTGAGGCTGAGAGACTTCAGAGAAGTGTGACTGGCCCAAGGTCACCCAGCAGCTGCATGTGGAGGAGCAGAGACGCGAACCTGGTTGACCAGATTACGAGTCTATCACTCTTAACCACTACACCACACTGGCTCTCTTCGTTGGAGATGTCACTTTGGTGCTGCTAACAGAGCAAAAACCAATGTGGGAGGCAGCAGTTATGTTACCAGTCTCTGCAACCCCACAGGCACTGTGATTCTCCAGCGGTTTGACTTCACCCCCGGAGGTGTACGCCATTGTCTCTTGAGACAGACGGATGCCAACAACAACAACAATAGGCAACACTCGTACATAGCTGTCAACTTACAGATTTGAAAATAAGGGACCAGCAGCCTCGAAAATAAGGGATCAGCAGCCAAAATAAGGGATTTTCCAAGCACAGGTATGTTCAACTTCTGAGCCCCTCCGAGCCAAAGGCAGAAAGCCCAGCCAGCAGCCAAACGAAGCCTCAAGTGGTGGTTCCCACAGCGCAGCAATCCGGCAAAGGGGATGCAGCAAGGAAAACCACCGTCAACTCTCCGCTGGGAAGCGCTGAGCAAAGGCGAGTCCCCAGGCAACGCGGCCGATTTGATTGGCACAAAGCATGCAAGCTCCACCACCCCCCCGTCGTTCTTAGACTCATTATTGGGTGAGCAACGCAGCCAAGCAACACCGTTGGCGCCTCCATCCTCCCTGGTGGCCGGCAGGGAGGGAGAGGAGCTGCTTCCTTTGAAACCCGGGAAATTTAAGGGACATCATCAATAAGGGACAGCAGCAGGACATGGTGCTGGGATAAGGGACTGTCCCACCAAATAAGGGACGCTTGACAGCTATGCACTCGTATCTATCTTCCATCTTCCATCCAGGCAAGGAAGAGGCATTCTTTGAAATCAAGTACCCCAGAGTCGTCCGCGACTGGACCTAAAGGTCAGGGGTACCTTTACCTTTTTACTCCTGGTGAGGACTGTGACTCAGCAGGATGTGTGGCCTGGGGAAAATCTCAAGGGGCAAACAGAGGCCAGGAAGGTTACATTTGGCCCCTAGGTCTGAGGTTCCTGACCTCCCCCTCCCACCCTGCCCACACACACACATGAAGGGTTTCTGGCATATGCTGTCACAAGATAGTCTAGGGCACTGTTCTGTAAGGAGAGACACTTATTCTGCAGCTGCTCAGAAGCACAGCATAATTCACCTGCTGTGAATCTTGAAAGAAAGAAGCATGTCCAATAAACCTAATGCTCAAAGAGTTGCACTGCAATGCTGATGGACAATGAGAGCAGGGTGGTATACTTTGCACAGTCCTCTGTTCTTATATAAAATTCACAACCATAGCATGTAGGGGTGTTCATTCAGTTAGATGGCTTTAAAAGGAGATTTGGCAAATTAATGGAGGATAACATTATCAGTGGCTACCAGTCACGAAGACTTTATACCTTGGGGAACAGCTAAGGGCAGTTCTGGTACTTATGCCATGCCTGCAGTCTTTCTATACCGTGGGAGATAAAGTGCTAGATGTGGCTGTGGACTGATCCTCTTATGATATCCCTATACAGTGGTACCTCGGGTTAAGTACTTAATTCATTCCGGAGGTCCATACTTAACCTGAAACTGTTCTTAACCTGAAGCACCACTTTAGCTAATGGGGCCTTCTGTTGCTGCCGCGCCGCCGGAGCACGATTTCTGTTCTCATCCTGAAGCAAAGTTCTTAACCTGAAGCACTATTTCTGGGTTAGCAGAGTCTGTAACCTGAAGCGTATGTAACCTGAAGCATATGTAACCCGAGGTACCACTGTATAAAGGACCTCCTATGTGGTTTAAAGGTGAACCATCAACTATTAGCTGCACACAGGCCAACTGGTCACAGTGAGATGTTCACTAGGGTGAGATGTTTTGCCTTTCTATTTAAATTAAAAAACCCTCCCCTAAATTTACGTCAGTACATATCAATTAGTATAAATATGCAATATATATGCAAATATGTGTGTGCTTGTCGTTTTCCTTTAGCGATGTGTTTCCTCTTTTTTGGCAACATGTAAGTGGCCACCCTAAATGGACGCGGGTGGCGCGGTGGGTAAAAGCCTCAGCTCCTAGGGCTTGCCGATCGAAAGGTCGGCGGTTCGAATCCCCGCGGCGGGGTGCGCTCCCGTTGCTCGGTCCCAGCGCCTGCCAACCTAGCAGTTCGAAAGCACGTCAAAGTGCAAGTAGATAAATAGGGACCGCTTTCTAGCGGGAAGGTAAACGGCGTTTCCGTGTGCGGCTCTGGCTCGCCAGAGCAGCGATGTCACGCTGGCCACGTGACCCGGAAGTGTCTCCGGACAGCGCTGGCCCCCGGCCTATAGAGTGAGATGGGCGCACAACCCCAGAGTCTGGCAAGACTGGCCTGTACGGGCAGGGGTACCTTTACCTTTACCTTTAAGTGGCCACCCTAAATGGAAGACACCCTAAATGTGCTTTTAAGAACTGTCGCAAGGCATGCTACATGGGCATCTATGAACCCCACTTCAGTCCAACACAAAATAATGCTTCCCTCCCTCACCTTAACTGTAGCTGATGCCTGGTATCTCTTTTGTAGAGATCCCATCCAACCGCAGTGGGGAAATGCAAGGCTGTACCTCTCAAAAAGCTCTCCTTCATCCCTGCTAGCCACCCCCATTCCTAACTATGATCCAGAAATAAACCCGTTATGTTTTGGTGAAAAGGGTTGGCTGGGAGAGGGGGTTCGGCAAATGCGACTGAGCAGCTTGCCAATGCTTCTGCAGCAATTGCTTTGACAGAATGGAGGTGGGTGGAGCACTGACAATAGCAGTGCTTCCAGAAATATCTGGCCACAAGAGAAGATTCATCAGAGTACCCAAGATTGCATGGTGCCAACCTCCCTGGTCCCTCACCCCTCCCCTCTCCTTTCAGGTAACCAGCAGAGACTCAGCTGTGAGTGCTGCTGCCCCAACCCAGCATCTATATATCTATATTTAGCTATCTACCTATCTACCTGCAAGAAAACATATCAAGTCCAGAGGCTCTGAACATGTTGATTAATGTCATGGGAAGCTGCATTATACCGTGCCAGACCATTGGTGCCATCTGTCTCAGCACTGTCAACACAGATTGGCAGCAACTCTCCAGGGTTTCATATCTGGACAATTCCCAGCCCTACAAGGGATTGAACAATAGCTGTCAAGTGTCCCTTATTTGAAGGGACAGTCCCTTATTCCAGCGCCATGTCCCGCTGCCGTCCCTTATTGATGGATGTCCCTTAAACGTCCCTTAAACGATGTCCCTTAAATTTCAAAGGAAGCAGCTTTTCTCCCTCCCTGCCTGCCGGCCAGGGAGGAGGGAGGCTCCAACTGTGTTGCTTGGCTGTGCTGCTCACCCAATAAGAAGTCTAAGAACGACTGGGGGGTGGAGCTTGAATGTCTTGTGTGTGGCTAGTTAATGCAAGCTGAGGGGGGTTTTGAATGCTGGACGCCATTTTGTTGCACGTGCTGCTGCAAACTTTGCAGTGCAAAGTCAGGCCGGGGAGCCATCTTAAGTTGAGGCTGCATAGGCCTTGTGGTGCATGTGATTCAGATTCTATTCAGTTGAACCTCTGATTACAAAGTTCGTTGGACAGTGTTCTCGAAGCTACCAGCATGAGTTTGACCAGACTGCAGGAGGACAGGAAGACTGGAGTGCCTGGAACAGGTGAGGCTGCAGGTCCCTTATTTTCAAGGCTGCTGGTCCCTTATTTTCAAATTTGTAAGTTGACAGCTATGGATTGAACCCAGGACCTTCTGCCTACAAAGCATTATATATATCTTTTTAAAGTCTTTAACTTTTTTATTTTTTAAAAAAGCAAAGCAATAAAAAATACATGGTTTTTAGAGTTTAACACTACACACATTTTACATGTTTACTTTTACAATTTACGCTTTAATTCATATTGTGACTTTTGAGTTTTCACATTATTTGATCTTTTCAGACTTCATAGCAGCAGAAATATCTAACATCCCTGTTTCCACAGTAGTCAAAACACCATTTTTTTTGGTAACCCTTGATCTATTCCATCCAGTCTTTTCTTTTTCAAATTTGGAGCTGGGTTTTGTTACTCTTTCGAGGCTTCTGCAGGGCAATTGGGTCTTGGCAACTGGCTTCCAGGTATTGGTGCTGGTCGATTGCTAAAATACTTCTGTTTTAGTGCCTGAGTAGCTGTGACCCTAGTAGAAGGATTAAATGTAAATAAGCCTTGCAGCAGTTCTAGCAAATCATCACCAGCAGCACTGAAGATGTGATGAAGTGACATTCCAGGGAAACTATCCCTGAGCTACAGCCCTGATTGCTTCATACTACCAAATCCCTGTTGTTGTGAGGGCACTCAGGTGTCAGGCTTCAGAGCATCTGATCCCTCCCATGGTGTCAGCCAAGAAGCAGATAAACAAGAAGAGTTCTTACCAAGTGGTTTATTCAATATTCACAGAGAGAGACAAAGGAATGTGGTCTCTCTTAGAAAATGGTGTTGCTCTGAGTAAGGTCCCACCCCTTCCGTCTCTCCTATTCTACACCATCTGTGCTTTCTGTCTCTGAGCTTTCTGTTCTATTACTCTCAATGCATGCCTGGTCCTGGGAGGGGGGGGTCAGGAATGCTTTCTAAAGACACTAAGTGTGTCAACTGTCTCTCCCCTGCTGCTCTTCCAATATTTCCCAGCTTCTCCCCTCTGCAGCCTCTGAACTATGACCTTCTGCAAACCACTGTTATGGGTTACCCAAGTCCTGCTCATGAGCAGATCTACATATAGTGGTACCTCGGGTTACATATGCTTCATGTTACATACGCTTCAGGTTACAGACTCCGCTAACCCAGAAATAGTACCTTGGGTTAAGAACTTTGCTTCAGGATAAGAACAGAAATTGTGCTCCAGCGGCACGGTAGCAGCAGGAGGCCCCATTAGCTAAAGTGGTGCTTCAGGTTAAGAACAGTTTCAGGTTAAGAACGGACCTCCGGAACGAATTAAGTACTTAACCTGAGGTACCACTGTACTGTCCTCCTCTTCTCGGGAAGGTTCAGGAAGAGGGAGGCAGTCCCCACCATTCCTCCTCAGTCCAGTCCCTGACACCGGGTAGAATAAGGGCCCTGCAAATATTGCACAGACCACCTGCCATGCCATATCCCCATCAGAAGGGGCCAGCCCATCAAACTGGAAAGCTGGTGTGTGCTTTAATGCAGCAGTATTCCCAACTGCAGTACTTTCCTTTTCCCCACAGGGAAGATGGGTGCGCTTGGGGACAATAATGGAGAAGGAGGCCAAGCTCCGTTCATGACTTAGTGACCCCTAGTTATTGAGAAGCAACCCTGCCACTCTCAACATAACTCTGCCTTTTCATCTGCATAGCCCCATATTGGGTTCTGTTTCTTGGGGATCTTTCAGACTGTCCCTATTTTGAGGTAGAGTTCAATCACATGCCTGCAAATTCTGTCTGTGCAGTTACAATTGGTCAGTGCAACAATGGCTGCTTACTTGCGGCGGTTGCATTTGAGCATGGCTGTGGCAGCGAGGTGTCCATCCAGCAGGGTCCACAGCCAGGGAAGAACAACACTTCCTTCTCCACTGGCCATTGGGGCTCACCTGTAGTTGTAGCCAATCATGGGGGTGCCCTTTTCACCAGCAGGCAATGAGCTCTAGCTGCTTGACATGTGCAAGAGCATTAAGGGTTGCTTGCAGCTGTGATTGGCTTGGCATTGAGTCGGTGGGGAGAGACTGACTCAAGCAGCAGATAACGCATTGGGTTGGATCCTTAGTCTCATTGGGCAGTTGGTTGGGAGCCCCTCCCCGCCCCCCGTCCAAGGAATCATGCTATCCCTTTAAAGGGTTCCAGAGCATAAGTGCTTCTCTCCAGATGCCCAGATGAGGGCTGATGAGCCATAGCACCACAAATTGGCTGATCTTGGGTGTGGTCACCCTGATGTGATATGCGTCATAGTGTGATCCTTCACCTTAGTTAACCCTGTGAAATAATCAAATAGCTGAAAGGTTGGTTGATTCGGGATACATGCCCAATGCCTGCACCAAAACCTGGTGACATCTGTAATCCATAAAGTTGTGGCCTGTTTACATCCCAAGTTGTTGTGCTTATTGCAATTTCACCTTGTCTCAGCCCATCGTTCATGACTTCAGTGTGCCTGGGGCCTGCAAACCCACCTTCTCCAAAAGATTAGACTTTTTGCGATAAGACAACTGAAGGGAAAATGGACTGGGAAGTATTGGGTAACGTTTGCCTTGAAACAAAATAATCTAACCTCCCAGCTAACTAATCTAAATGAATGCTCAGAAAACAGGTTATGTGGACGTGCTCCTAGTCACATGGCGGTGGGACAGAATGTTGGGAAACTACCTTTTTAAATAAAAGAGAGAGATGAAAACCAAGCTTTGTGCAAGCTGTAGTCAGCAAACCACCATTACTGTCATCAGACCATTGTTGCAGGTTACTACTTCTGCAACAGATGCACTGTCTTAGTAGTTAGCATTTTATAATCCTCTACTCTAAGCAACATGGTTTAAGCAATTTGAACAAGAACTTAAAAGGTAAAGGTAAAGGGAACCCTGACCATTAGATCAAGTCGTGACCAACTCTGGGGTTGCGGCGCTCATCTCACTTTATTGGCCGAGGGAGCCGGATTACAGCTTCTGGGTCATGTGGCCAGCATGACTAAGCCGCTTCTGGCGAAGCAGAGCAGCACACGGAAACACCGTTTACCTTCCCGCCGGAGCGGTACCTATTTATCTACTTGCACTTTGACGTGCTTTCAAACTGCTAGGTTGGCAGGAGCAGGGACCAAGCAACAGGAGCTCACCCCGTCACAGGGATTCGAACCGCCGACCTTCTGATCAGCAAGTCCTAGGCTCTGTGGTTTAACCCACAGCGCCACCCGCGTCCCGAACAAGAACTTACATACCAACAAAGTCACATTTTTTTCTATGTATAAATCAAGCATGAAGGCCACTTGTCAATTGCAACTGTTTCTAGTCCCCTTCCCAAAGTCCTGGTGGTCCAGGAAGTCAGCGTCTGATCCACAGAGCTCCTGACTGGAGCCTTGCAGTGAAAATCCTCTTTTTATTACCTAGACAGGGATCAGTTTCTACAAAGAGCGACGCCCAGGCTCAAGCTTGTCTGAGAGCCTTGTCATTTGCCTTAGACTCTGTGATCCTGTGTGAGGACAGATCAGTGAGGGAAAGAAACTCTGCACATACTATAGAGACTCTTTTATTTATTATTACCTCCCAACTTGAGCCTATTGGTACAAAAAACAAATTCTGGGGCTGAACCTAAGTGAACCAAGTCACAATTTAAGGCTTATTAGTAGATGCTACAAATATAGGAAAGTTCTTCCTCTAGAAGAGCTCTAACACCAATAAAAATATATTTTGGAAGCTGTGTAGGACTGCTTTTTGTCTAAGAACTGGCATTTTCAATTTGGAGTAGGATTGCTGTCACTGAACCACTAAGAGTCCAAATGAAATGTCAAAAACACTGATTAAAAGCTTTGATACCATCCACTCCATAGTAGTTCTTTATGCATCTTGCCTAATTGAAGGTGGCTCATGTCAGAAATAATCACATTTAACCTTGTGGCAAGGACCTTTGACATAATCTTGATCTCCATGACCAATTAAGAAGGTGGCCTCTAATGAGTGCTTCACTGTTTTGCCACGTGTTGAGAATGTTAGGAGGGGGAAAGAGGCTATTCTCTGGGGGTTAGAAATAAGGAAAGCACGTGCCAATATATTTTTGGCAAACAAAGGTAATTATATACCCACACATGCCATTTGTTTTGAAGCGGAGAGGGGTTTTTTGTCAAACCAAGACTGCAGTCCTATAGAAACTTATTTAGGAGCAAGACAGAGCATGGATAAAATTGGTTTGCATGCCAGTTATACATATATACACACAGAGAAAGAGAAGGAAGCAAGATAAGTTAAAAGCAGGAGCAATGGGTGATGAAAGACAAAGTATTCCCTCCCTCATTCTACACTGTTGTGAAACCAGAGAGAAAATGGATATGACAAATATTTTCTACAAAGCTCAGAGACGACTGGGGGAAAGGGCATTGTTCGACTCTGTCTTCTTGGTTTACTGGCCAGTACCAACCAAGGGACGCGGGTGGCGCTGTGGGTTAAATCAGAGCCTAGGACTTGCCGATCAGAAGGTTGGCGGTTCGAATCCCCGCGCCGGGGTAAGCTCCCATTGCTTGGTCCCTGCTCCTGCCAACCTAGCAGTTCGAAAGCACGTCAAAGTGCAAGTAGATAAATAGGTACCGCTCTGGCGGGAAGGTAAACGGCATTTCCGTGTGCTGCTCTGGTTCGCCAGAAGTGGCTTAGTCATGCTGGCCACATGACCCGGAAGCTGTATGCCGGCTCCCTCGGCCAATAAAGCGAGATGAGCCCTACAACCCCAGAGTCGGCCACGACTGGACCCCTCCCTTTACCTTTACCAACCAAGCTATGGGGAGGGGAGGTAAGCCAAACCACTGGGTTTTACTGCCACATTAGGTAATCTAGAATAGCTACTTTGAGCTGCATTCTGGACCCTCACCTCCAGTCTCCATGCACTTAGCTAAGGTTGTACACCCACACAACTCTTTGTCTGTAGGGCCTATACTTGTGATCAGGAACCCTGATTGTCCCAGGGTTCCCAATCATGCATAAAGGCCCATTTCTGCATATGCAGAGCCTATAGCTCAGTGCCAAGCATCTGCTTTGCATGCAGACAGGCCGAGGTTCAATCCCCAGCAGCAGGGCTGAGAGAGACTTCTGCCTGAATCCCTGGAGAACTGCTGCCTATCAGTGTAAACAAGACTTTGATGGACCAATGGTCTGACTCAGTATAGGGCAGCTTCCTATGTTCTCATGATCCCATTCTAACAACACACTGACTGTTAATTCCTCGAATCCACTTATTCTGCAGCACAGCTTATCATTGGAGGAGACTTCAATGCACGCATGGGTGTTAACGGCATTAACTTATACACCCATTATAATCAGTTTCCGGAATCTGATACCTATTTAGATGGAGGCACCTCCCACCTATCTAAAGATCATAGATGTAACTACTCAGGGCTTTGTTTAGCCCAGGCTGTTAGGCCGAGTGACCTGCTAATATTAAACGGTAATAGAGAGGGAGATTGGCCCCAGGGAATATACCCATTTTACAAAGTTCAGAGGCAGTGTCATAGATTATATCGCAATCTCACGATTTGCACATTAGTTTGTTATGGAGTTTGAAGTGGGCCACCATATTGAAAGCGATCACCTTCCCTTAACAATGGTACTCTCAGGTCTGCAACTTAACAACTCTTCCTTAAAAACTCAGTTTATCTCCAGCTCAAACTTAGGCATAACCACAGACAATAGAATTAAATGGATGCCATTACTTAATTTAGCATTGACTCACTTTCTTCATACAGATGATTTAAGGGCTATCCACACTGCTATTATTTCAGCTACTTCCGCTGCCGAGGCCATGAAATCATTTAAGACATTGACTGATAGGCTGCAAGGCCACTTAAGAATTGAGATTACAAACAGTGGCTCAAAAAGGTTAATGGAATCTATCAGCTGGTTTGACAAAGAGTGCAAACAGGCTAAAAGACACCTGAAGAGAGTTTACCACAAATATAAGAACACTAAATCTCCCCTCTTACTGCATGGGTCTCCCTCAGACAGAAGTATAAACTTCTGATAAAATGGAAAAGACAGAAAGCAGAAAGAAATGCTTGGCCCAAAGTGCCAAAATTCAGACACGCTTTTTCCACACAAAAGGTGGTAAACAGATACCATCAGTCCTGGAAGTGTTCCAAGCTAAACCCATAGCATAGTTATTATATGAGGCTCAGATTTGGACAGGCACTCACCTTGGATTGATGGAAGCTGTCCAACCAAAGTTCTTAAGGCAAATTTTCTCTGTGCCACCCTGTGTCACAAACGCATCGTTGCGCCTAGAGGCTAATCTTCCCTCGGTAGAATTATGGATCTGGCGTAGGACACTTAACTATTGGCTTCGCCTAAACTCAAATCTCCCCGGTCTAATATCCGTAGTGCTGCAAGATTGTCACAAAAGCGCCTGGACTAAAATTGTCTATCAGAAATTTCACTCCTGTGGTTTATCATCACAACAGCTACTCAACTTTGGGTTTTAGTAAAGCAAACAGTCTAATTCCAACAGATTCCACACGGAAAACGTTTATGTCCCTGTGGAGTTGGCAGTACTGAATCGGTGGCGCATGTCCTTCTGGCTTGCACTCTTTATAAAGACTTGAGGAATGAGATTATCACCCCTCTTTTATTGTCCATTCTGGGTCACCCAACCATTGTTACAGTGTCCTTTCTCTTGGTAGATCAAGATGAGCAGGTGACAGCAAAGGTTGCAAGGTTTTTAACTGGGGCAATCAGAATAAGATCCACTATTTAACTATTGATTCAAAACCCTAAAATGTATTTTATATAATTGACTTTTTATTTCTATTCTTTGTATATTGTATAGTTGTTTTATTATTGCTATGACCGATGGCTGACGCAAATAAAGATTCATTCATTCATTCATTCATTCACTGACTGTGAAGGTAGGAGTTGGAAACCCATGAAAGGCAGATGAAGAAGACATTCAAATCAAAGAACAGCATCTGTAACCAAAGAAAATGCCGTAAGTTGTGCTAACTGGCCTGAGTAGTTTTCAATAAGCACTTAAACTCCATCATTGTTGGCACCTAACTTCTATGGGGAGGTGGTCCTGCCCATGAGAGAAGGCCCTCTCCATGGTCACCACAAGATGGACATCTGCAAGATGAGGTATAATCAGGAGGGCCTCACTTGCAAAGTTATCCACAAAGGTCCAAAAGCCCTTTAAAACAAACAAATCTGTGTCTTTAGCAGGCATAACTAGTACTTAGCACCCATTTATTTGTTTTGCAGCAGTAATCACTGAGGGTACCATTGTTTATGTTCCTAGCAATATACATAGATGCTGACGATGAATCAGTTTGTTTTGAGCCCTTTGGACAGGATAATCTAGACATTAAAAGAACTTATAAACAAAACAAAAATTAAATTATTACTTTACCTGAGAATGATGCAATGCCTGCTACAGACCTAATTTAAAGTGAAAATCCTTCTTCTCCACCAAAAGACAGTAGCACTTGCTATCATGCGCTTCTTCATTGTATTTCCTCATAAGCCACTTTGACATTCAAGCCCAAGAGGAGCTTTGGCATAGAGGGTGGTTTTTGTCCGAGTTATTATTGTTATGTGAGCACACTAGCAGTTTCACAAATACCACGGCACTGCCAACTACCATGATGCATCAAGATATAAGCTCCTATGCATCAACAATAAAGGAAGTGCTAGCTTAGACGACTTCAAAAGGGGATTAGACAAATTTTCAGAGGCTGGATCTTTCAGCAGCGATGAGCCAAGATGGTTATACAGGACATGCATCTTTAATGGCAGCACATGTCTGAATACCAGTTCCCAGGAAACAACAGTAGGAGTAGGCTATTGCCCTCACACCTTGCTTCTGAGCTTCCTAGAATAATCTGGTTGGCAGGACTAGGTCTGATGCAAGACGAGGACTAGGTCAACCTTAGTCTGACTCAGCAAGGTTCTTCTTTTGATTTTATACATATTTCATCTTAATCAGTTGATCATGAGAAACACGGAGCTGAAAATGCCATCAGTGGTTCATAGCCCTGGTAATATGTAAGTGTGCAGTGATGTAATGAGAAGAAGCAGACACAATGTGCCAAAACTGACCAAGTAAATTTGACCTCTCACCCCCAATGTGATATGTTGTAGGTGCTATTGAACTAAATAGTTGATCTAGTGCAAGAATTAGCACTAGCACAATGGGATTCCCTGTCCCCCCTATGTGAGTGCCCCATGCCAGCCCCCTAAATCCAGGGTTGGAGGAACCTTTAGAACAGATTTAAGGGGCAAGGAGTAGAAAACTTTGCACTGATGGGATGTTCAATTAGTGCTATCTTGGATTCCAATATAGCTTTCTATATTATTTTTGCAGTCATCTGTCATTGTGCTGTTTTCTTTGGTTGGTTCTAAAGGTGGGGGCAGAAAAAGGAGGAGACTAAGGTCTGTAGGCAATGACTTGGGTGTTAAGGGAAGGTTGTGTATATAGTTTTAGTCATTTTGGTGATGAGGAGAGAAGAAAGGGGAACTGGGGAAAGGGCAAGAGGAATTAGGTGTGGGCAGTGGCGTAGCGTGGGTTGTCAGCACCCGGGGCAAGGCAAGTAATTTGCGCCCCCTAACCCATGGATTTGCGCCCCCTAACCTGTGGATTTGCGCCCCCTAACCCATGGATTTGCCCTAACCCCAGATGTTGCGCCCGGCCCCCCTTGCACCCCCCACGCTACGCCACTGGGTGTGGGTAAAGATGGCATTTGGAAGAATGAGGGAGAATGAGGAATTAAGAGACTAAGGTAGGAATGCATTGGAGAAAGACAGTTTTAGGGTTCTGGTGACAAGGGGAAGAAAGCTGGAGAAGAGGAGGAATTGGAGAGAGGTCATATGGATGTGGACATTTGCAGCACTGTGGAAGAACAAGATGGGGAACTGGGAGAAATAAAGAGTAATTAGTAGCCAGGAGGTGGCTTCCAAGTAGTATTTTTTTCCCTCCTAACTTAGGCAGAAATACTGTTGTGAGCATCTGCCTCATTCTAGGCCATCACTTTGCTCTCCGCCTCCATCATTTCTCCTTCCTGAGCTTGTCATGGGGCCTTACGTCACCCTCTGCATCAGCGTGTTGTGTAGGGGGGAAAACTGATGAATGTGCATCCTGAGTGCTTTTAAATTGCTCATGTACATTGCATTACATCTATCATGCAGATGTCCTGGAAGCAACCTACGTGCAGAGTTTTTGTGTTCCTATTAAAATAACATTGGGACAAGACATCATCTAATTCAGAATCCTTCAGTTTGGATCTCCATATGTTGTTGGACTACTAATCCCATCATCCATGACCTTTGGCTAAGATGGCTGGGGATGATGAATGTTTAACAATATCTGGGGACCTACAGTTGAAGAACTAAGTGTTCATTTCAGTGGGGCTTGTGGAGGACAACTTTCCACCGGATGGTACCCAAAGTGAATATTTTCTTCATCTATATTATATATTTCTTTCAAAGAGTTTCTTTCAAAGAGTTTCATTCAAAAGAGTTTCATTCATTTCTTTCAAAGAGTTTCATTCAAAAAAAGAGTGGTGGGGGAACCATGTAAGGACTCCATTGGTTTTTGTTGCTGAAAGCCACATTCATTTTATGTTTCATTCATTATAACCTTGCACCTATCTTGTCTCATTCATTAAAATGCCATGCCTTGGTACTAATAATAATATAATGATTTTTTTTACATTTTTGCTACCATTTAAGGTGGTGTTCAGACGAAAGCTCAGAGTCACCTAGTGACCACCATTTTATTTTTTTACAGAATGTGTCATTCTGTGTGGGGAAAAGATGGCCATTATGAACAACTATCATTTCCCCAAAAGAACATGATTGGGACAATCTGGGAAAATGATGACCACTCAGAGTTGAATGTGTGGAAACTCATTCTCCTAAAAAAAATATTGTTACATTTCTTAAAAAATCACTTTTAGTTATCTTCAAGAATCCTGAGATGTTTTGGGTGAGAAAATACTCTAAATTTATCCTGAATTTTACAATAGGCAAAATCTAGTAAATATAGCCAAAATAGCCAAAATCTGGTCCATGGGGTCATGAAGAGTTGGACACAACTAAATGACTAAGCAACAACAACAACAACAAAGTAACAACCTTGGGATGTAAGGAGCCTCCCCATGAAATCTACTACTCTTAACATAAACTTTTTAAAGGTAAAGGTACCCCTGCCCGTACGGGCCAGTCTTGACAGACTCTAGGGTTGTGCGCTCATCTCACTCTATAGGCCGGGAGCCAGCGCTCTCCGCAGACCCTTCCGGGTCACATGCCCAGCGTGATGAAGCTGCATCTGGCGAGCCAGCGCAGCACACGGAACGCCATTTACCTTCCCGCTGGTAAGCGGTCCCTATTTATCTACTTGCACCCGGGGGTGCTTTCGAACTGCTAGGTTGGCAGGAGCAGGGACCAAACAACAGGAGCGCACCCCGCTGTGGGGATTCGAACCACCGACCATGCAATCGGCAAGTCCTAGGCGCTGAGGTTTTACCCACAGCGCCACCCGCGTCTCACAACATAAACTTTTTAGCTTCCCTCAAAATTTATCAAATATTTCCCTGGAGAACGAATAACCTGCTTTGCTGCGAATATTGCTTTAAGCGAGATTTCAGTGCCAACATTTTTACGCCCTGATGGAAAAAAGAAATTGTGGGGGGTGGGGGGAGCTGTGAGAAAAGAAAGGAAATGTTTGCAGTTCACTTCCAGAGTTTCTGCTGTCTAACTGAATTGGCCTGTTGACAACATCATTTAACAAGATCTGATGGTATCATAATATATGTGTATTTATGACATCTGGAGGTGTCACTCAGGGAATGAGAGGGAATGGCGCAGAAGCTGCAGGAAAAGAGAGAAACAAAGGTTGTGAATAGGCAAACAAACACCAAAAAGGGTACAGAGAATGTGTTTTGAAGGAATCATTTAGAGTCCCTCAAAATTCCCAGCCCCCTCTCTCTAACATCAGAGTGGAGTACAAACCACAAACTAAAAAAAAAACATTAAAAGCAAAGAATACACACCAAATAGCTCATATATATAATAGGGGGGGTGGGAGGGTGGGCGGTTTCCAAGTTACTCCTACTTAAAGTAGACCCACTGAGATTGATGAAACCAAATTTATCATGCCCATTAATATCACTGGGTCTTCACTGAGTAATTGTGAGCTGGTCCAGCCATATATATACATGCAATGCACACAGGATTTTAAACATGGGATATTTAGTGTGCATCATTTGGGTTGATTAAAAAAACAAAACTGTTTTGAGCCTCACACTGGTATCCATGTCGATGATGGGTGGGTTATAAATATGCCTAATAAACTAATAAGCATGTCTGTGCATGTTCTCAAAATAAAATGTGTGAAATACCACCTCCCACACAATGGGAAATAAAGGAAGAAAATTAAATGTCCAAAGGCATTCCACAGAAACCTACTGCTTTGAGGAGAATGAGAGGAAATCACACTCATACACCCCAAAGTGTCGGGGCCTTCACTTTAATGTTGAAAAAGGCTCTGGTAATTTTATCCTCAAAATGCTTCCAATTCCAAAGGAGAATTCAGGATGACTGACTGGTTTTTTGGCTCCACCCACACACCATTAAATGAGTCCCTTATAAATGTGTGCACGGCCCTACACTTTACACCAATCCCTGCCTACAAGCAGGATAACTTTCCACCTCATCATCTCCACTGCTCCTACCTCCTCTCTGATCTCACAATGGCGGCGGCTGCTCCACCGCGAAGGCAACAGGAACTCTTCACACTCAGGTTTACCCAGGCTCTTGCCTGTGAATTTGTCGCCACTGTGATCTTCATTTTCATTGTCCTGGGCTCAGCCTTCAAGTGGCCCTTACAGCTGCCCAGTGTCCTCCAGATCTCCATGGCCTTTGGCCTAACCATCGGCACCTTGGTTCAAGCGTTCGGTCATGTCAGCGGCTCGCACGTCAACCCAGCAGTGACCATCGCCTACTTTGTAGGGAACCAGATCTCTATCGTCCGCTCGGTGCTCTATGTGGTGTTACAGCTGTTGGGAGCCATCACTGGTGCAGGAATCATCTACTCCGTGACACCCAAAGACGTCCGCCATACATTAGCCCTCAATGACGTAAGTCCTTCCATTGCCAAAGAAATGATTGAGCAACAGAATCTTGCACAAGTAGAATATATATTTTTTTTTATTTAGAATGTTACCAATTATGATATTGGAGACAGAGATAAAGGGATGGCAAAGTATGATTAATAAATTTTGTAATGGGGATAAGAAACCTAGAATTAATAAAATAAGATGATATAAACCCCTGAAAACAGGTGGCCTGGGTCTCCCCAGCATAAAGTTATATTATATAGCAAATCAGTTAAGATATATCATAGACGGGATAACAGAACAAGGAGAGATAGAATGGTTCTAGAATGGTACGCAGGAAATGAGGGAGACGTTTGTGAATATATATTTATATCTGCAATGGTGGCAGAATATTGAAAATCCCTTATTAAGAAACATCATTGAGATATGGGTGAAATATAAAGGAAAATTGATACCAGAAAATTCCCCACTAACACTGTTGGTGAGGCTAGAAGACTTCCCAGTAAATTGAAAAAAGGAAATTGAAAAAGTAAGCGAAAGAGAAGAAAATAAAGGAATAGGTGGAGAAAATGAGAAGCAAAGAACAAATAAGAGAAGCTCTAACAGGCAGTAAAATAACTTGGTTTAACTGTATACAACTGGAGCAATGGACAAAGAAGTGGTTAACGGAAAACAAGAAATGCAAAGAATATATAAAATTTTAAAAAATGATTATAAAAAGGGGAGATAAAGAAGAAAATATAGTTATAAAAGGGGAAGCTAGTGAAATTTATAAAATATTAGTAAAAATGAAGGATCAACAAGATCAATTAAAAGAGGTGTGGGAAAAGGAGACAACAGGGTAGATAAATAGTCAAAACTGGGGGGAAATATGGGAGAACGCACTTTGAAAATGTTATCTATAAGATAAAAGAAAATTTCTATAGGTTAGTATGGAGATGGTATTTAACACCAATATGATTAAATCAAATAAACAAGGAATATTCAGAGTTAGAGGGGATGCCAGGAAACTGGGACTTATGTTCACATGTGGTGGGGGTGTAAACATGTACATTTTTTTTGGCAAAGGGTGTTTAAGGAGATAACAGAAATCACAGGGTTAAACTGACTGAAAGTCCAGAGGTAGCATTGTTAGCGATTTACGATGGGGTGGAAGGTTCGCAGGATATGAAGGACTTGCTCACGAATTTATTGACAGCTGCATGAGTTATTAAAGCTAAGAAGTGGAAGGGACAAAGTGAATATAAAGTGGAAGAATGATATAAAGAGGTGCGGTATATAGCTATTAATGATAAATTAAAATGTGCTATTAAGGTAAAACAGGGAATATGCAGGGGTTACGATTTTGAGGAAATCTGGAAGGTATTTGTAGAATTTGTGCTGTTAAAACGGAAAGGGGTCAAACCATCACAAGAGATGTTGAAATTTTGGGAGGTTGGATAGTTACAATGGAATAGTTTGGGGGTGGGGTGCATATTTTTATTTATTTATTATTTTTACCTTGTAAAATAGAAGAATCTTGCACAAGTGATTCCCAGCCTTCCAAATTAGACAGATGAAGGAATGTGAACAAAACCAGCAATTCTATATGGGTTGATTCTAGCTAATGTGCATTCCTGGATTACAATATGGAACACTGGCTGCATCAACATTGCACAACAGATTGACACAAGATCTTCCACTTGTCTCGTGCCTAGAAAGCACGTGTCCAAGCGATTTCCCCCTTGCCCCACTCCTTCTCAGGAAAACCCATTTTTTAGCTCTAAATCACAGCAAATGTCAATCCGGAGAAAGCTCAAGTTGTGGTTTGTTCCAATTGAGTGCTAAACAGTGATTTTCCCCAAGGGAAAGCAGTGGAACAAGAGGAATAGGCTGCTAACTGACAATATGGTTTTTCTTTAGGTTGGTCACTTTGGGATCCAGTTTTCCCAAATGTGGAGAAAAGTTGATGTGTGTGTGTGTGTGGTGTTGCAATAGAAAAGGAGGAACATCTGGGTGAAAAGCAGACCAGCAGCAGTACTATCTGCATTCGCCTGTGATCCTGTATCCTTGGGAGAGTCACCTGGGCAAAACAGGTTTCTAATCTAGCTTTCCAGCTCCCACAGTAAAACTGAGAAAACTGGCAAAAGAAGGCATTGTACAGGGGAAAGTTATTCATTGGAGGAAGGAAGATTTAGCAGTTAAGGCAGAATTGCTCAGAAGACCCGTCTGACTGTTGTTGTTGTTGTTGGCAGGAGAGACAGATAACACTTACAGAGCTATCATATTTACTATTGGTTTACTCAGAAGTAAATCCCTCTGTGTGTTCAATGGGATCTACTCCCAGCTCAGGGCAGGACTGCATCCTAAATGTGCAGTCATATATGTGCTTACTCACAAGTAAGTCCCACTGAATTTAATTGGGCTTACTCCTGGTAAGTGTGCTTAGGATTGCAGCAATAGACACCCATTAGAGCAGCCTTCCCCAACTTGGTACCCTCCAGATATTGGACTACAGTTCCTGTTATGTAGTGTAGTTTCACCCTGGGCCAACAGGGGGATACTGTATATAGTTTTCACTCAGGTCTGTAGATAGTTTTCACTCAGGTCCGCGTCAGTTATTTTAGGCGGGAACTCTGGGCAGTTGTGGTTACAATGTGACAGCCGGCTGCCTATAAAAGCAGGCCGGCTGAGCTGTTCGCAGTCAGTTCTATTCCAGCTTACAAAATAAAGAGCTACTTGAAGAAATCGCTGTGCCGGCTGCTATGTCAACCCACAACTTAACAGTTCCCATCATCCCTTTCCATTAGCAATGCTGCCTGGGGCTGATGGGAGTTGGAGTTGAACAACAAGATCTTTAGGGCACCAGGTTGGGGAATATTGTATTAGAGGGAGGCTTGTGAGGACCCAGCCTAGAGCTACAGAGATGCTCCATATTAGAACTTTTTCTATTCTCTTCACATTCATCTCTTCCATTTTGCCAGCTCACCTATGGCACAAACCCTGGTGAGGCGCTGGTGGTGGAAATCATCCTAACCTTCTCGGTTGTCATGTGCATCTTCTCTGCCACTGATAAACGCAGGACGGAGAACAGGGGCAATGCAGCATTGTCTATTGGACTGGCAGTCACCATGGCTCACCTCATCGGGGTAAGCGCCTGAGATATTATTTTTCCTAGTTTTGGAAACAGATGAGTTGACGTATTTCTAGAAGGAAGGGTAGGAAAAGTGACTTCGGCTAGAGTTTAAAATATTTAGAAATGGTTATGTGCTGGTGGCGGAAGCCAGTGGCACTGTGGGTTAAACCACAGAGCCTAGGACTTGCCGATCAGAAGGTCGGCGTTTCGAATCCCCACGACGGGGTGAGCTCCCGTTGTTCAGTCCCTGCTCCTGCCAACCTAGCAGTTCGAAAGCACCCCCAAGTGCAAGTAGATAAATAGGTACTGCTCCAGTGGGAAGGTAAACGGCACTTCCGTGCGCTGCTCTGGTTTGCCAGAAGCGGCTTAGTCATGCTGGCCACATGACCCAGAAGCTGTACGCCGGATCCCTCAGCCAATAAAGCGAGATGAATGCCACAACCCCAGAGTCAGTCACGACTGGACCTAATGGTCAGGGGTCCCTTTACCATTACCTTTATGTGTTGGTGTGCGTGCACTATTTAAAAAAAGAAAGAAATTAAAGATTTGGAGTGGGGGCCCTGAGGGAATTCCAGTGTTTACTTGACCAGGAGATGCCAAAATGAAGAGGGGGGGTGCTCCCTCCAGTGAATAAAAATCTGCAAAAAAAAAAAAAAAAAAAAAACCCAACAACAGTAAAACCAGTATAGTTACTCAGGGATGGGAGGCAGGGGCAGTTAGGGTGGGTCACCCCAGGTGTCACCACTGAGGGGAGTGACAAAATGGCGGGCAACACTCACCATGGGGCCTGCAGCGTACCCAAGCCACGCATCTCTCCTGGGAGTGATGCAGTGGCTTGGGCGTCCACAGGCTCCACATTGCCCCAAACAGTCTGCCCACCGCCTCCCCCTCAGCTGTAGGGTGGCTGAGTGGGAGGAGTCAGGCAGACTCCTTGGAGGCCCTGCAGCACATCCTGCCCCGGCTCGCCCCGGCAGCTGGCACCGCCCCTGGGCACAGGGCACACATGCCGCTCCAGGTACCAGATCGGCTTGCTCCAGTGCTGAATGCACCACTTCTCTGCTTAATCAACACCTGAGGTGGAAGAGCTCTCCTCTGGCCATCTTGCTCTACACAAGCAGGAGGGATAATGTATGAATCACAGAACCTCCACTACTCACACAGCCTTCCTGTGTCATGTAGAAAAATCAGGGCTCTACATTGTGTGGGTAACTTACACAAGCAGAAGTGACTCCCCACTGGAGAAGTTAATCCATGGGTAGGCAAACTAAGGCCCGGGGGCCGGATCCAGCCCAATTGCCTTCTCAATCCGGCCCACAGATGGTGCAGGAATCAGTGTG
Source organism: Podarcis siculus (assembly GCA_034642415.1). Taxonomy (NCBI): domain Eukaryota; kingdom Metazoa; phylum Chordata; class Lepidosauria; order Squamata; family Lacertidae; genus Podarcis; species Podarcis siculus. The sequence continues at coordinate 308,099 of JAXCMG010000230.1, read as the reverse complement.
TTTTTACGTGAGTAGAATGTTTCCTTCTATTTAAAATGCATCTCTGGGTTATTTGTGGGGCATAGGAATTTGTTTGTTTGTTTTTTTCAAAATATAGTCTGGCCCCCCACAAGGTCTGAGGGACAGTGGACCGGCCCCTTGCTGAAGAAGTTTGCAGACCCCTGATCCCATCAGTTCATGGAGAAAGGAATGAGGAAGAGAGGGGAGAGAATTTCAATTCAGTTCACATGGAAAAGCTAGCCTACCCAATCTGCACTTCCCAAAACAATAAGCAAACTGACACACAGCCTTCCTTTGAAATTCAAACTTCTCCAAATCTTGAAATGCAAATTTTACATGTTATTCTTCCCATTTTGATTGTGAAATTTGGACGTAAGAGTGTTTTAGATTTCTTAGCATCTCTTGGTTTTTTTATTTTGGCACACGTCAAAAATGTACTTCATGAGCTACCAGATACAGCAAAATATTAAGTGCTGTTCCACATCAACTACCAAATACAGCCAAATGTTATATGCTAGGAGTCAAGTCCAAAATCCAGTTTCATGTTAACAGATTTTAAAAAATCCTTTTGTAGTGCTGTGTACCACCCTAATATTTTGTGAGAGGGTGGTATTAAAATAATAAAATAAAAAACTGTCAAACATCAAAGTCAAAAATAAAATACTGAAAATTCAGATGAAGTGAATATTCAGCATCGAGAATGACAGAGTAAAATTGGGAGAAACAAAGGTCGCTTTCAGTTCTACAGAGAATAACAAAGAATGTTATCCATATGGTAAACATTGTTTTCTCTTTTGTTTGATTTCAATGGTGTATCTCTGCATTCATTTGAAAGACTTCTGAATCATCTGCACATAGAGACCGATTGGTATTTTTGGTTCTGGTTCTGCTTAGTTAGTTGTACTTTAGATTTTGTAATGTTTCTTTTCTGTCTTGATAAATTTTTGATTCGTTATGTATGTTACATAACTTAAGATAATAATAGAAAATATTTTTAAAAAAATCATACAAAAAGGTTAATTGAGGAGAGTTCATAGATGGCATTGTTGGGGAGCACCTGGAGACTGGATACCCAGATAAAGTCACTTTGATGGGAGGGGAGAGCTCAGTTGGTAGAGCATGAGACTCTTAATCTGAGGGTTGTGGGTTCAAGCCCCATGAAAGATTCCCAAATTTCAGGGGGTTGGACTAGATGATCCTTGTGGTCCCTCTACAATTCTGTGATGGACCGCTTGATGAAGGGATCCTAACTGCTAGAGGGGAAAGAATATATGAAGAAATAGAGAAGAACGGCAAATCTGAACCCATGTCCTTTCTGCCTTTTACAGATTTATTATACTGGCTGCTCCCTAAATCCAGCTAGATCCTTTGGGCCTGCTGTCATAATGGGAAAATTCAGTGGGGCTCACTGGGTAAGTTTTGTATGATGCACTATCGACTAGACTGCATAATTGATCCTAGAATTGTGGGTCGGCAAGCAGGGCGGCCACATAGTGTATCACCCGAAAAGAGGAAATTCATCACCAAAACCCCAAAGAGAACACAGGTTTCTTTTAAATTGTTATTTAAACAGAGATACAGTACATCTAACGGTTGTGGGGAAGACTGTGACTAGGTAACCTGGACAGAAGAGCACTCACTGCCATTCGATAACGAATCTTGACCAGCTTTGGTGCAGATTGGACTTCATAGCCCTATCAATCCAGTGGCACAGTGGTTAGAGGGTTGTACTGGGACCAGGGAGAGCAGAGTTCAAATCCCCACTCAGCCATGAAGTTCACTAGATGACCTTGGGTCAACCACCAACGAAGTTTGTTATGATGTAATAATGAGAGGGGGAGAAGCGGTCAAGTCGCTTTAAAACAAATAAAGACATAACAAATAAATAAATAAAAGTGCATAGAACTGAAATCATGGTTAGAAGCCCTGCCACAGTTTTCAGGATATGACTCTTATGGTTGCTTTCAAAGCTTAAACATCTCCTTGTTTCCACAGGTCTTCTGGTTAGGACCCATCTTTGGTGCCAGCGTGGCCTCTGTAGTTTACAACTATCTTCTGTACCCTCAGAAACTGAGCATAGGTGAGAGGCTGGCTATTGTTCAAGGGTTCGTTCTTCCAGAAGATGAAGGGAGAAGCACACCCGGAACTGACTCTGAAAGACTCCGGACCTGAGCATGTGGCGGGTTACTTATCATGCCCAAATGATTCCAATGACAGCCACACAATTTGCTACAATGCTGTAGAACCCTGAGAAGTAACATCCAGCCATTGCAAAGGAAACAGTGTGAGTCATTTGAGTTTAAACAGTAACCAACTGACACGGTTCTCCACATGCCACACTCACCAACAAACCAATAATAGAGTATGAGTGCCTGGCAAACATTGTTATGCACATTGGGTGTGATGTTTGTGCATGGAAGTATGAATCTTGGCGCTGCCTCTAGCCAAAATTCAGGTTTGCCCAGTGCAATGGTTTTATAATTGCTATTCCAGGAGGGGCAGGATGCTTAATCTCCTTGGCCCATCAGCCAGAGTTTACTAAGACTTCCCCCGTCAAGCAAGAGGCCCTACCCACTGGGTGTCTGAGTCATGGGTGGCTATACCCCCCCATCTAGTTCTGCCAGCTGCCTTTGACTACCACTACCATTGCTGAGCATTGTCTGAGAAAGGAGAAGCAATTGGCTGTTGCCAGAAGAGCCAAGTGTGGAAAGATGCATAAATTCACGATAGTACACTTTCTTTTCCTTGACTTCTACCCATTTCCTCATTTCAAAAGCCACTCATCAGGTGGTAGCTTCTTGGCAGGTTGGTCACTGTTGCTTACTGTGAGGAAGGGGCAAGGCAGTGGGGAGGTTGGTACGCTGCAAACACACAGCCAGCAGTGCTGGATTGTATCTGCTGGTGTGTTTTCACCATGCTGACCTCCACCTCACTTCTTGTAAACAACATTTCCCCACCTGCGGGGAAACGAGTGTAGCACCTCTGCCCCCCCAGCCGATGAACTGTTTCTGCCTCAATCCAAGTTTCCCTCTGTCCATTTTATTATTATGAAAGAGAACTCATTTGTTGGAGCAAGATGCCATTTTCATTTATGGGTGGCTGGGCTGTTGACAACAGATCCACATGTCATTATTTATTTGGTCCCACCTTACAAACATTTGTCAGCAGAGGAGCTGTGTTTTGTCGCCCCTGTTGTGTTGACTGTAGTTCTATAACGTGAGAGGATTGTCGTGGGTGGTTTGCCAACTGTCATTTCTGTAACATTATGAGTTGTTCAT
>JAXCMG010000230.1:282502-304811 GCA_034642415.1 Podarcis siculus | reverse complement strand
TGTCCCAACTTCACTACGGCCAGAGGATGTCCATGTGCTACTTTGCTCCTCCACCCATTGAGGTGGCACAGGCACAATCTGGTTCAGGAGAGACAAAACAAAGTACTTATTCATGGAGTGCATAATTAACTTAATTGAATTTGGTCATAATCATTACCCTACATGGTGGTGTTTTGGTGTGTTTTTTTAAGCACTAGACAAATTAATAGAGGTTAGTCCTGTCAGCAGCTGCTAGCCAAGACAACAACATTAAATCTCAATGTATAGAGGCAATATGTCTCTGAATTAAGGTTACCAGACGTCCCCGTTTCCCGGAGACAGTCCCTAGATTTACAAATCAGTCCCCATACAAAACCCATTGAAGTTGAAAAGTGTCCCCGGATTCATTGAAAAAAATCTGGTAACCTTACTCTGAATACAGTATGCATTTGGGAACAAGAGGAGAGTATGGACTGTGTTCTTTAAAAACCCCTCAGATGACAGTAGGATATCAAGGCAAAAGTTTGCAAAGCATGGACAGTTTATGGGGAGCTGCCGAACCTTTCGCAGTATTTCAGCACAACACTTTTCGGAAACTCCATGAATATTCTGTGAACACTACTCAAAATCATTGATGGGGACAAAGTTGAACCAAAGTATTTAATCCAAGTGATTAAAAATAGATTTGGCCCTAAATATGTCAGAATATTGGAAATAATTTATGATATTGCATCTGGTACAATTTGGATAAATAATACAGATTCACAAAAATGTCAGCTTAGCCACAGGACAAAACAAGATTGCCCATTATCAACTTCACCATTTGCTTTTATTTTAGAACCTCTGGCAATGAGATATGCCAAATTCTGACAGGAAATGGTGAGAATACATTCAGGGACTTTATGCTGATGATATTGTTTTATGTACATCAGACCCAGTTTATGCAGGGAAGTTATTATGTATAGAATTGAAGACCTTTTTCAATATCTCTGGACTTAAGGTAATTTTTCAAAAATCAGAAATAATGTTCTTTCATACTCCCCCACAACTTTAGGAAACTTTAGCCAAAATATTGCAAATCCCAAAAGCTAGGAAAAGCTTCAGATACTTAGGCATTCAGGTTACCCACAATTTAAACAAAATATATCAGATAAATTATAGCAAAGTAAAGAAAACAATAAATATGGACATATGATGCTGGAACAAAATACAATTTTCTATCATAGACCAACTGGTTGCAACTAAAATAATGCTTGTTCCAAATTATTGTTTTTATTTCAAATGTTACCAGTTTGGATCCCACCAGCCCATATGCCCAAATGCTAAAGAAAACTTAACAAATTCATATTTCAAGCAGCCAAACCACACATTAAAAAATATTTGCTGTTGGAGGATGAGGACTCCAAAGCTAAACAGCTATTACAATGCATATCGACTCAGCACCATTGACAGACCTAATGTCTGGCAATAAGGGAAATCAATGGAGCGCCTTAGAGAACTTGGAAATAGAAGGTGTCCCTATGAAAGTAATATTTTCAAAAATAATTAATTCCACTCTTTGATTACAAGGCAGACAGTCCCCATGACTCCAGGACTGGCTCCAAATTTGTATAGTTAGGATATGTTATTTAGAAATAAAGAACCCACAACACATATATTAATGACTGCAAGAACAACTATTGCCAGGACATGGAAATCACTTCAATTATTAATTATGAACCAATGGTATAATGCAATTTGGTAAACAGCACGTTTGGAAAAACCAACACAAAAATTAAAAGTAGCAAGAGGCCAAAAGAAACATGACAATTTTTATGCCGTCTGGTGTGACTTGGTTGATTACATAAATGACGAGGCATGTGACATAACGGTATAGATAGTGTGCATCAAGTACATATTTTATTTTATTTCTCCCTCCCTTCCCCTTCCTATAACTTCTGATTGTTTATTGATACAAAATACCTTTTCCTTATGGTCACAATTCTAAGCAATACCCATTACTATACATCATTTCATATCTGCAGTAACTGATAATTTTGGTATAAATATTTGACACAACATTGTCAATATATTCAGAAATGTTTATCTGAGTATTCATTGCTGTTTTATTTTTATTACTATGTAATTTTCATGCGTTCTAATGAAAACAAAGGTATTTCTCAATGCAGCTATGTTGAGCAGTTTAAAGATGAAAATGAATAAAAACTACAGTACACACACACAAAAATCATTGGGTCCAAAGTTATAAATATACAACGAGGGCAGAGGACCTTTGTGCCTGGTGTTGTTGGACGGTAACTTCTATCAGCCTTGAACATTGGCCATGCTGGCTGGAGCTGATTCAAGATGTAGTTCAGCTATATCTGGAGTGCTAAAAGTTCCCCATCCCTGATCTAGGGATGCCACAATCATGTCTGAATCTCTTCAAAGCAACTACCAGCCCTGTGTCCATTTTTGCAGAGATTCGTGAAACTGCACCCAGTTTTACAAGGTCTCCACATATCATGCAAAGGCTTGTGATACTTGTTGTTCACTCACTCTCCTCCTAGAGGAGATATGGATGTGCATCACACACACATACACACACACACATGTCTGCATGAAGAAGAGGAAGAGGAGGAGGAGGAGTTCGGATTTGATATCCCGCTTTATCACTACCCTAAGGAGTCTCAAAGCAGCTAACAATCTCCTTTTCCCTTCCTCCCCCACAACAAACACTCTGTGAGGTGAATGAGGCTAAGAGACTTCAGAGAAGTGTGACGAGCCCAAGGTTACCCAGCAGCTGCATGTGGAGGAGCGGGGAAGCGAACCCAGTTCACCAGATTACAAGTCCACTGCTCTTAACCACTACACCACACTGGCATGACATCACATGCACTACGTCCAGGTGTGTGCCAGTGACATCGCACATCCACGTTGCGGCGGTGGGCCATTTGACAGCATCCAGATCAAAGACCACAATCCAGCCAGGCATTCACAATATAGAAGAGGCCATGAAATAAGTACGGAGCCAACCTCTTTCCTCCAAGTCTGCTCATCGAAAGATAATGATGAGATCGCTGCTCCCTCAACACCAATCACCGCCCACACATGGTACTTCTATGCTCCCTAAACCGCAGCAGCACTTTACCTTTGTCAGCCATTTCAAAACCATGACTCAGTCTCTTTTATGGAGCACAAACTTATTAGAAGGCAGTGCATGTATCATGGTAGATGGTGCGGTTTTAGCTCGAGGCATTTGCTAAGCCTCCCATATTATTCCGGACTGTTCCAATCAAATGACTAGATTCCGGTTGCAGTCCTAACTCAATTACCCCAGAGTAAGTCCCATTGTACCGAATGGAATTTATTTCTGGTAAATCACCATAGGGGATTCACACATTACATCCAACACGTGTACCATCTGTGTACCTGTGAACACTAACAGTGGAGCCATACACTTATGCATGCATAGGCAAACTCCGGCCCTCCAGATGTTTGGGACTACAACTCCCATCATCCCTAGCTAACAGGACCAGTGGTCAGGGATGATGGGAAATGTAGTCCCAAACATCGGGAGGGCAGGAGTTTGCCTATGCCTGCACTTATGTAAGTAATTCACGGGGAATGATCCATGAGTGTACAATCTGCATAGACAGTAGCTGAGATGTACAAATGGCAGTTCTTTTGTACAAACACTTTTAGAGTCAAGTCACACCTACAGTCAGTGTAATAGTAACTTACTTATACTGTATGCTATTATACTCTCCTCATTTGGCCAATACGTCCATTTCGGAAGGAAGCCTTCTTGGACCTGCTTGTTAACTATGATGCCACCCTCTTGACCGTGCTGGTACAGTGGTACCTCAGGTTACAGACGCTTTAGGTTACAGACGCTTCAGGTTACAGACTCCGCTAACCCAAAAATAGTACTTCGGGTTAAGAACTTTGCTTCAGGATGAGAACAGAAATCGGGCTCCGGCGGCGCAGCAGCAGCGGGAGGCCCCATTAGCTAAAGTGGTACCTCAGATTAAGAACAGTTTCAGGTTAAGAACTGACCTCCAGAACGAATTAAGTTCTTAACCCAAGGTACCACTGTATATTTCCTGAGCTATGGGTTACATTGTAACTGAGCTTCTAATATTGTGGCTTTGGACAACTCTCAAACATATTGAAGAGATTAGATCCTCTCCATTTTCCTGCCCAATCTTCTTTAGCCAGTCCACTCATTTTAGGTGAGTTTCCTCTTATGAAGTCAAATGTGCAACACATTGCGGGGGGGGGGGGTAGGAAATAATGCAAATATATGTCACACCTGGCAACCAATGCACCCCTCTGGTTTCAGATAGTACATGGGTAGACGAGTCTGAGGCACAAATTTTCATGGCCCTTTGACAGCTATCGTGGCTCATTTACCAGAAGTCATGTATTTAGTGTTAACTCTGGAAGTGTATACTCGATTCTGACCAAACTAGGCCTCCTGACATATATTTTGCTCTTTAATTAACTAGGTGGTTTGAGTATCCTGGTGCAATTTAATTAACTAGGTGGTTTTCCTTTCTGCTCTTCTCCTAGCCTGCGGGTACATGTGAGTCATCTGCCAGCAAGACTAGTTCTAATTTGACTTCTCCCACAGTGTGGCCAGGCTTCAAAGGAATGATGTGTGCAGGAAAGAGCTGGATGTGTACAACCTAAAAGCACCGCACGCGATTTGAAGGGATGCTTTCGGTTGTCTCCGGCTTTCTGCTTGGGGACCAGACTGAGGATCTGCAGCCTACAGAGATGTTTCATTAAAGCCTTAGTAAAAGCTTTGATTCCTTTAATAAGGTCTGTGGAAGAGGAAATGTAACAACGCATTTTGTGCCGTCAGGCATTCCCTCCTAGGCCACAAAACTGTCATGTAATCCCATCCCCTTCACTTTTTAAATATATTTATAATTCCCTCCCCCTGCCCCAGAAGGCTCAGAAAACTCATGCGCTTACCTGGGTCTCTGAAGTCTTTCTCCTATTCAGGCGGCCTCCTAGCCAGGCAGTAACTAGTTTTAAAAATGCAACAGCATCACCTGCCCTCGGAGCATTATCTAAGTGCTGATGAGGAAATTTCTTAATCTTCTACAGAATTATTAAAGGCACAGGCTCACCATCCCTGGGCCAAAGGGTAGAGAGATCTGGGAGACATCTCTTCCCTAGATTCTTTGAGCTACCCATGTTCTCTTCTTTCCAGCTCCTTCCCTGAAAAAATGGGAAACAGAGTAATTGATGTAAACCAAGGGTAGGCAACCTAAGGCCCGGGGGCAGGATGCGGCCCAATCACCTTCTCAATCCGGCCCGTGGATGGTCCAGGAATCAGCGTGTTTTTACATGAGTAGAATGTGTCCTTTTATTTAAAATGCATCTCTGGGTTATTTGTGGGGCATAGGAATTCGTTCATATTTATTTTTCAAAATATAGTCCGGCCCACCACATGGTCTGAGGTACAGTGGACCGGCCCATGGTTGAAAAAGGTTACTGACCCCTGATGTAAACCCTTATAAAGATGATAATGACATTTGCAAATTAAAAGTGTTTCAGCTATATAAGACACTTGGGCTGATTAAAGAAATCTCAGTTTATTAACCATACAAGTTTTTGGTCAACTCGTCAATTAATTCATCATGCAAATCTGCATAAATTTACATATTAGTGAACCCACATAGAAGAAGAACAAGAAGAGCAGCAGACTTTTACTTGTTTTTGGATCAAAAGTGAGGAATCTTTTTAAGACCAAGGGACCCCTTCCAGGCCAGTGGTGGGTGGGGCCAGAAGCAAAAGTGTGTGGGTCAATGGATATGACTGTTTCCATTACACAGTAAACTAAACTAGGGCCATGTAGAAACATAGGTTTCTATGCTCTCCACTCTACATACATACTCACATATCTTCCACCAAGCCATGCTAAAGGTCTAATAAGAATTCATACAGAATTTATACAGTCCAGCCAGGCAAAAGCACTCACAGTGGGCACGGGGCATGTTTGGTTTGTCTCCTGAGGGCCAAACAGAAAGGCTGGGAGGGCAAAATTTATGGTAGCTCCCAGTCCTGGAGTTCCCCACCTCTACTTTAGATAATGCAAACACACAACATCTTAGAAGCACACAACATCTTAGAAGAAGTCTTCCATTATGTGTGCCAGAAAAAATGGGAATACGTTTTTCTTAGGCCGGCAGCCTACCATTTAGGTAAGTTCCTGTATTAAAATAAGGAACCATTGTCTTAACCTCTGTTTCCTGATTAACCAAGGGCACCTGTTTAGTCAATCAGAAGTAGTTTAATCCATTATCTTGTCTGATTCATCAGTTATAGTTTGAAACCACAAACAGATGGACAGATACAGAAAGAGGTATGTAAGGCCTATGGCTGTGGAGAAAGAGGACAGGCTATATTATACACACACGTGGAAAATGCCTGTCATATTGGACAGACTGGAGGGGTATGGATCTCTGTATCTTCTGAGCTCACTGCTGCATTGTACTGTTCTGTATCAGGAATTCTTAACACTCCTTTTCACAAAATCCAGATGTGTGCCATTTTCTGTGCCACTCACATGTTCATTCAGGGAACATCATTGTTATAATTTTTCCTGACACAAACAAAGTACATGGGTGATTTAGAGTTGTAGAAGACAACTCAGATGTACTGAGCACACTGTGAGCTGTTAAACTGGGAGGTGTCAAGGAGCAATTTTGTGGGACTGAATTCTGTCCAGCAGGATCTGAGCTCAAGAGTACTCTTTTTCCCTCGGCAGTTTCTGGCAATTCGTATTCAGAAGCATACCGGCCATAATATGGGGAGAATATTCAACTCTAATAATTGAAGGTTGAGCATGGACTCAGCTGGAAAGACTGGCTTACTATAGCAACAGCAGAGAGGTGTCTTGCAACATGTTGGCCTGATGTCAAATGTAATAATGCTGTTGACATGTCTTTTCAGCCCAAATAGAGTTATGCACCTGCTCTGGGCTATCTGTATTAATTAAAATCCCTGGAAAGGACACATAAATCAAAAGCAATTGAACTGAATCATATATGGTACATCATCATTCACTGTGGGTTCAGGCACAGTTGAGCCATGTGTGGTAGGACTAAGGCATGGTGAAATTGCAATGAACACAGTACAACACAATACAACCCCCATTTTTCAGCCCAGGCACTGAGGTCCAGTGCCGAGGGCCTTCTGGCAGTTCCCTCCCTGCAAGAAGTGAGGTTACAGGGAACAAGGCAGAGGGTCTTCTTGGTGGTGGCGCCTGCCTTGTGGAACGCCCTCCCATCAGATGTCAAGGATATAAACAACTATCTGACTTTTAGAACACATCTGAAGGCAGCCCTGCTTGGGGAAGTTTTTAATGTTTGAAGTTTTATTCTGCTTTTAGTCCTCTGTTGGGAGCTGCCCAGAGTGGCTGGGGAAACCCAGCCAGATGGGCGGGGTATAAATACCGTATTTTTCGCTCTATAACACGCACCAGACCATAACACGCACATAGTTTTTAGAGGAGGAAAACAAGGAAAAAATATTCTAAACGAAACAGTGGATGTATGATTTTTATGGTTCATGCTGTGGCCACAGACATGTGATCTGACAGTGAGTTTGGGGTAGCCCAATACAAAAATCCTGAGGATCCATGTGGATCCATGCTTTGTAACCACGTTTTTGCGCCATTGCGCCCCCATGAAACAGTGGGTGCGTGTGTGTTTTTTGGTGCAGGCTATAGCCATGGAAATGCTATGTGATCTGATGGTGAATTTGGGGTGACCCAGTGCAAAAATCCTGAGGATCCATGTGGATCCGTGCTTTGTAACCACGTTTTAAGTGGGGAGGGAAGGAAAAGAACTCAAGGGACAAGGAGCACGCGTGGGGGGTGTAGAGAAGGAGCTTTCCTGCGAGCTGAGCGGGGAGGAGGGAGGGAAAGAGCACTGTTGCTTTAAAGGTATACTTAAGGTATTTGCCCTGTGCCTGGGTTTTTTCCATTTAACAGTTTGCAGCCTTTTCCGTCCGCTCCTTGTTTTGAGGCAGAATAGATTTGAGCAAGTGAGGAGACTTGGATTGCAGGGGATTCGCCATTAGCTGTGTAAAAGCGCTCCTCCTTGCAGCCTGAATGATAAGCAGCCACCAGCAGCAATAGAATGGAGCACAAAAAGAGACAGGGGCACTAGGACCCAGCCAATGCTCAAATCTATCCTGCCTGAAAACAAGCTGCTCCGTCCCAGAGGATCAGCTGAGACGCGGGGGATTTGCGAAGTTTTCCCCTCTCCCTCATCCCTCCCCAGCCTTTTTTTTTACTTCCTGGTTTTCACTGCGCTGGCTCAGAGCTCGAGGTTGGTTTTATTTTGCTGCTGGTTACTTAAATTTTATCTTTCCTGCCCTCCCTCTGCAGCCTCATTGCTGTTTAGAGAGAGCACGGACTTTTGCTAGCGTCTGTCCCTCCTCCCTTGTAAGCGGCTGCTGCCGGCTTTGCTGCCATGGCTCTCCTTCCCTCCCTCCTCCCCGGCTCCAGGTCGCTTTAAAGAAAGCAAAGTCAGAGCCTCGTAGAGCCTGTAAGTGGCTCCCGCTTTGCTCGACTGACGGCAGCCATGGCTCCGATCCGTGCATTCGCTCCATAACACGCACAGGCATTTTCCCTTACTTTCTAGGAGCAAAAAAGTGCGTGTTTTGGAGCGAAAATTACGGTAAATTATTATTATTATTATTATTATTATTATTATTATTATTATTATTTACAGCAGGTTTTGGCACAGGCATTGGGTGTATATCCAGTATCAACCAACCTGATGCTGGTTGATTATCTGGCAGATTAATCAGGTTAAGAACCACCCTATGACGTTCATCAAATTGGGGCAACTCCCCAAGATCACCATTTTGTGAGTGCTTTAGTCCATAAGCCCCTGTCTGGGCATCTGGACAGAAGCTCCTCCCCCTGAATCCCCTTAACAGGATACCTTGATTCCTTGGCATAGTGCCCTGTTATCAAATATGATTCCAGGGTGCCAAATCACCCAGCCTCCCAGTTGCAACATCATGTGCTGCATTGCCCTGTGAAGTTTCTTCCATGCATGGTTGACTTGTACTAGTTCCGTGGCTCCCCAACAGTTCTGCCATTCCAGACATTCTGACCGCACCATTGTCACTAGTGAATGTGTTACGTACAGTGCCTCAAGGTCCACTGCTGCTGCAATGGTGAGGTCAATGCCTTTCTGGCACTCCTGACTGAATGATCTGAGCATCCAGCAGGCCCACCACTGTGATGTGAGATGTCAGACAAGGCAACAAGCCATCCCACATCATACCACTCCAGCCCAGCCATGTTATAGGTCCAAACCAGGGTGTTGGCCCCACCGTGTCAATTTACAACATAGTAGTGCCCAATGCCCAATGCTGTGGTCTCAGATCCACACTCCCTTGTGTGCTGTACCAGAAACAAGGTCATCAACAGGAAGGATTAAGTATTGAGGCTATTTCAGGTCTAATCTAACTCTTGTAGGTGGAGGAGCACCAACAGCCTCCATCTGAAAGCTGTGGTGGCTGCCCCACTGTGGAACAAATGGGCAGCATAATCCGTGGGGTTATCACTGCAGGTGAGGAGAGCCTTCCTTAGAACTCCTGTGAATTGACTCTTCATTAAATGAGCTCCATTGGTGTGGATGAGGCAGGGCCTGTGGCCTGTGGGCCTTCTGACCAGAAACCGCCTGGTGTTGACCACAGGGCAAGCTTCAACATGAGGAGAGGCTTTCATAGATAGCATGCCCCTTGCCAAACTGGTTGGTCTTGGAAACCTGGATCCACACCCTCAGGGAAGTCTTAGCAAGCTGTAGGTCACTTAGTAGGCGTAGGGACAGCAGGAGAGCTGGCCATGCACTCCCCAACTTGGAGAGTCCCCCAAAATGAGGGAATAGGCCACACACAAAAGCTTGGTCTCATATTCTGACCAGCAGATGGTATCCAGTACTCCCCATATGTCCCTAAAGAGGTCACATGTAATTGGTCTCCTAGTGTCTGGGCTGGAGAGTGGTACCACTGCCAGCCCTCGAGCAGCCTGAGTACATGGAAGTAGTTATAGAGGGCAGGTCTTGATGGCTATCCCTAGTTCCTTAAGAGAGACAAGGTATTGCAGAACATCCTCATCCTATGTGACCCAGGCCTGCCCCACGTGCAGCCTAAATGTTTCAAAGTAAGCCCAAGCCCTGGATTATGGATTGTAATACTCCCTGCATCATGGTGTGCTTCCAAGTGCCCACAGATCCATGCTCTGGCTCCAGCTGAGCCCTGAGTGGCAGAGCCCAAAAGTGATCCTCCTGAAATTGAGACAGAACATCCGCTAGGCTGTTATCGAGGCCTGGAACAAAACTGGCTGAAAAGGAGATGTTAGCCAGCAGACACTGAACCCCTTGAATCTAGTCAAGCGTTGTGTGCGCGCAAAACGTCACCATTAGCATTTCCATGCGTTGCCCTCTATAAAACCTATTGACACATACTTTCCTACACACTAATCACGCTATCGTGCCTATAAAAATTAATAATGCAATAAACGTTAAGTGGTTGATGAGTCAGACCAGACTCTAAGAACGAGAAATGTTTAGTAGTTGTGTGTTTCCTGCTCCATAACAAGTCACTTAGGCTGCACTCCTGTACACAATTACCTGGGAATAAGCACCATGGAAATTAAAGGGGCTTGCTTCCGAGTAGACAGGTAGAGGATTGTTATAGCGTTGTCCTGCTCAGCACATTGAGCCCCCGTCAAATGACAATGCTACAATGGCATTCCTCATCCAGGTCCCCTCTAATTCACATCTTACATCCAGCCATTTTAAACTTACTTAAAATCACGATGTATCCCATGTCCTATCATCATGAAATGGTGGACTCGCATTATTTGTGTTTACATTCACCAAATGTAATAAAACTATATCACTCTTTAATAAATTTATCTGACTTTGGTACAGTGTGCTACTCTGATTTCATGAGTTGATTCTTCCATATGTGTTATATACCATATCTGATCATACTAATAGCTTAAGGTTGCTTGCTTCAAATCTTTCCAAAACCAAAGGTTACTGTCTGCTTCTTCCTCTTTAACCAGTTACAAGTCTATCAAAAAAATGAAGATCATGGCAACTGGTCCCATCACCTCCTGGCAAATAGAAGGGGAAGAAATGGAGGCAGTGAGAGGTTTTACTTTCTTGGGCTCCATGATCACTGCAGATGGTGACAGCAGCCACGAAATTAAGAGACGGCTGCTTCTTGGGAGAAAAGCAATGACAAACCTAGACAGCATCTTAAAAAGTAGAGACATCACCTTGCCAACAAAAGTCCGTATAGTAAAAGCTATGGTTTTCCCAGTAGTGATGTATGGAGGTGAAAGCTGGACCATAAAGAAGGCTGATCGCCAAAGAATTGATGCTTTTGAATTCTGGTGTTGGAGGAGACTCTTGAGAGTCCCATGGACTGAAGGAGATCAAACGTATCCATTCTGAAGGTAATCAGCCCTGAGTGCTCACTGAAAGGACAAATCGTGAAGCTGAGGCTCCAATATTTGGCCACCTCATGAGAAGAGAAGACTCCCTGGAAAAGACCCTGATGTTGGGAAAGATGGAGGGCACAAGGAGAAGGGGACGGCAGAGGACGAGATGGCTGGATAGTGTTCTTGAAGCTACCAGCATGAGTTTGACCATACTGCGGGAGGCAGTGGAAGACAGAAGTGCCTGGCGTGCTCTGGTCCATGGGGTCACGAAGTGTTGGACACGACTAACGACTAAACAACAACAACAACAAAGTCTATAACAGGAGCTGTGCTCCCATGACTGCTAAATTTGCTCAGGAACCTTTGACAAGAAACTATGTCAAAAGCTGTTTTGAGAGTCCAAGTTGATAATGCCTTTGAGTTCAACCTTATCCACATGCTTGCCATCATTTTCTATGAACTATGAAAGGTTACTAGGGAACGGCTTGGCTTTGCGGAAGCCGTAATGATGATGATTCTTCATTATTCATTTATTTATTTGTGTGTCACTTCCCACATAATGTCCCGAAGACACTAACAGCAATAACAATAATTACAAAATAATAACTCAGTTTCCAAAACGTTATACCAAAATAAAACCCTCACCTCTAACTGACCTGTGTTAGATATAAGTTGGGATCTTTTCAATCGTATCAGTAGCAATCAGTTGTACATGCCGATTTATCTCTACCCACAACTTTGGTGAAATAATATGCAAGTTCATTTATTTTAAACATTTATACCCTGCCTTGCATAAGTGAGCCCAAGGCAACTGACAACCTAAGTTAAAACAAGGACTTAAATGCATCTACGTGTAGGCATGTAAATGCGTCACGCCGCAATTTGGCAATGCCAGCTGAGCAGCAGGAATGACTCCTTTGTCACGAAGAGGCCATGACTTGTAAAGGATCAGGTCTTCTAACCTCTGCAGGGATGTGGAATGGTTTGATTAGGATGTTAGCTTGCAGAGCCTGGGAGATCCAACTGGTTTCCAGAATGCCTTTGAGGGGTTTTCTGCTGGCTGTCCTGTTAAAGCCCCAGCTGGCTTCAGACGGGGGAAATGAGTCAAACCATAATAATCATGAGAGCCCTCAGTAGCATGTTCCTGCCTCAGGAGCACCACGCTGACTCTTTCTCTGTGATATGTTGGTCTTAGGTAGCCACGTGCAGGAAGTTATTTTGGTTTTTAACTTTAATGTAAAGGAGCCCATCCCAAAATATTTATTTATTTATTTGATTTATATCTGCCCTTGAACCTGAAGGTTCCCAGTGTGGCTTGCAACATATCAGAAAACACATAATCGGCATAAGAAGTTTTCATTAAAAATAAACCCTTTCTAAATAAATAAAACAGTGATTCAACATTCAGAGAGAGAGAGAGAGAGAGAGAGAGAGAGAGAGAGAGAGAGAGAGAGAGAGATGAGTACTTTTAATCAGTTGCCCCTATAAGGCTGAAGTAACAGAAACAGCTTACCCGGCTCTTAGCCGGATGTCTGGAACTTATTCATGTAGGGAGCAGCAGTGTTTCCAGTGGGAGGGATTTCACATCTAATAAAGGAGGCACTACTGTAGTGAACTACAGATGCTGATGGAACCACAAGCAAATCTCAAGATAGAGATTGACAATAGTGGAAAATAAACCCTTCAATGCTTGGGACCCAAGTCATGTAGGGGTTTTATACATGATAATTGGCACCTGAAATAGGCCCAAGTAGTAAACAGGCATCCAGTGAGACATACATGCCATGAGGCCTGAAGTGCTAGTAGATTCTAAAATTCTGCTACTTCAGTAAACTGTCTCATTTGACATTCCTTTCCCTAGAATTCTGGTGGGGTTAGGCACATTTCCTGTCTTATGAGAACTTTTGTTGTTTAATCGTTTAGTCGTGTCCAATGTTTCTGCATCTTTGTAGGCAAAATATCTGCTTCAGCCACATTGATTTTGATGGCTCAGCTGATTGATTTTCAGAGCTGGAAACTTCTAAACAAATCAAGAGGGGATTTTCTTTTTTAAAAATATTTGCTTTAACTACTTACACAGCTGATCTGGAAAATAAAAAACATGTTCATACCTGCATATAGATGCTGTCTGCTACTGCTGCCACCTGGCAGATTATAATATGGAGTGGTTCTTTTACATCAGAATCACTGGAGTTCACATTTAACCTCCTAGAATTTAAAAGCAATCAGCACACTTTATTTTGTTTTTACAGATCTCGGTGCAAGTGCTTTCCCAGGCTTCTCTGTAGAAATGGCATCCCACAAATTCACAATTCCTTCCCTGATTGGCTAGGGGTTTCAAATCTGTTGGTCCACAATGGGCTACCACCATTAAAGAAGGTTCGCATGACCACCACCACCCAAAAGTGCATGTCATGGTGGTCCTCAGGGGCAGGACTACTGGTGTGGGACATCTGAGGCAGGACATCATGTGACATCACCTGTCAAACCCTAGGAGACCAATCAAACCCCAGAGGGAGTGTGATTATGTTATTTTCTTTCACCACCAGCTTGAGGAAGTAGTAAATAAACTGGGCTGTGACATGACACGACATCACTTCATCATGTATTCCTTTGCCCTGTTTTGCTATTGGCTACCACATGGTGATGTCATATCCCTTGTTTCCACTACTGCATGTCCCATGCACAGCGGCGGAGGAAGCCGCTCGGGCACCTGGGGGCAGGACACCGAGGGACGGGGTGAAATGCTCGGTGAGGCATGTGCGATATCCGTACGGACTGCGCATGTGCGGCATCCCGTATGGAGTGTGCATGCGCAGCAACCGTACGAGCTGCCACGAGTGTGCACTCCATACGGCACAGGTGTCAAACACAAGGCCCGTGGGCCAAATCTGGCCCGCCAGACCTCGTCATGTGGCCCGTGTAGCCGCCGCCGGCCGCCGGCCTTCACCCTTTATTCTGGCTTTTTTTTTTTGACACAAGAAAGCCGCCTCTTCAGCGCATGTGCGGCAGCCTACAAGCCAGAGAACGTCTGCCCTCTAGCGGCGCCGGCCGTTCTACACAGGAAACCTCCACTTTACATGCATTCAGGAAACCTCCACTTGTTTTTATTTATGATAATAAAGAGTGGACACATAGTCCTACAGATACAACCGGCCCTTTGAGGGTGACCAAACTGCTGATGCGGCCCCCGATGAATTTGAGTTTGACACCCCTGCCATACAGGATGCCGCACATGCACAGTCCATACGGGATGCTGCACATGCGCACTCCGTATGGGCTGCCACTCTCGTGCGGCGGCCATATGGGCTGTCGCTTGCACGGCGTCCATATGGGCTGCTACTTGCGCATGTGTGGCATCCTGTACGGACTGTGTGTGTGCGGCATCCCGTACAGACTGCGCATGCGCAGCAGCCCGTATTTGAGTGCGCATGCACAGCAGCTTGTACAGTCACTGCACATGAGAGCGGTGCCCATATGGACTGCACGAGCACTCAGCCGCTCTACAGCTGGGGGGAGGCAGAGGCCATCCTGTCACATACCCCCCAGAGTGGCACCCGGGGTGGCCTGCCCCCTCTGCCCCCCGCTTCATATGCCCCTGGCGGGGCGCACCATGGGGCCTCCGGAGTCTGCCTGCCTCCCTACTCAGCCGCCCTACGGTTGGGGAGAGGCAATGGGTGGACTGTTTGGGCAGCATGGAGCCTGTGCATGCCCAATCCACCGCTTCTGTCCCAGGAGAGACACATGGCTCAGGCGCACTGCAGGCCCCGCGGTGAGTGCCGCCCGGCATTTTGTCACCCCCTCAGTGGTGACACCCGGGCCGGCCTACACCTATCGCACCCCCCTTCCTCTGCCCCTGTCCATGCAGAGAAAGGAGAACAACGTGCATGAACCTGCATTTTTGGTCATGTCTAATCCCAGCCTTCGTAACAAAGAACAGTCCAAACAATTCTTATGAGTGATGAAAGGCATACGGGGTAAAAATATGTTCCCATCAGGGCAACCTCTCCAAAACTAATACACAATTGTGGCAGCTTAATCCTTTCAGAGACCACACTACTGTGTAGCCTGCACTTGAGTTTCGATAACACAGCTTCTATCACCTCTTTGTGTTATGTTTACTTTAAAGGGGACCCAAACATCCGCGTTTTGAATGAATCAATTGTGTTAACGTGTGGAGAGTGCTTTTGCCTTTTAATCGCATCACGCTGCCTAATGACATCAAGCTCTGATAAAAATTGTGAAATCGCTGCTTCCTCATGTGTTATTTTCATGGTTCAGGCTAACCTGTTCCCTTCACTCCCTCTCAGGCAACCTGATATGTGAACAAACACTTATCTCTGATGTTGTTTTTGCCTCGTAGCAACAAATATCCAAGACACAAAAAAAGGAAGCTTATATACGATATTGAAATTGCTTTAATCTAATTTGATTATTGGGCATTATATGATTTGCACTCCATCTGCTCTATACAATTAAAGCAGTATCATACCACTTTAAACAGCTTCTTCCAAAGAACCCTGGGAATTGTAGTTTGCTAAGCAGAGCCTAGGACTTGCCGATCAGAAGGTCGGCGGTTCGAATCCCCGCGATGGGGTGAGCTCCCATTGCTCAGTCCCTGCTCCTGCCCACCTAGGAGTTCGAAAGCACGTCAAAGTGCAAGTAGATAAATAAGTACCGCTCCAGCGGGAAGGTAAACAGTGCTTCCATGCGCTGCTCTGGTTCGCCAGAAGTGGCTTAGTCATGCTGGCCACATGACCCAGAAGCTGTACGCCAGCTCCCTTGGCCAGTAAAGTGAGATGAGTGCCGCAACCCCAGAGTCGGTCATGACTGGACCTAATGATCAGGGGTCCCTTTACCTTTACCTTTTTAAGGGTGCTGAGACTTGTTAGGAAACCCCTGTTCCTCTCACAGAGCAGCAATTCCCAGAGTGGTTTATCCATCAATACCTCTTTCCCAAGAACTCTTAGAACTCAGTACCAGCAACTCATTCTTTGCCAAATTGGGTCCTCCCTTAAAGAGGGCATGTATTGTGGTGAGACCTGGAAAACCGACACCATGTGTTGTGGGTGGGTATGATTGGTCAGCCACAATACCCGATTGGTAAGTCCCTCGAAGCTGGGTGCAATCTGGCCAATGGGACACAGTCAAAACGGTTCAAGGGACCTGTTTATGCCCATGCACATGACCTAGAGCTTCCTCTTTCGGCGTGTGCATTCAGAACACCCACCTACCTCTCCCTACTTTTAGGGTTTGAGCTAGACCTTGCTATGCCGTCGTGTGTTGTCTTTCGTTGGGACAGGGGCATGGCAGGAATTTTCCCTACTTGGCTGAGTGGCTGTTGCCATTTGGGTTTCGCCTGCCGCGTAGCAAATCGTCACAACTTGTAAGGTTGCGGATAGGCTCTGGTTCAGGTGATAGGGATGGGAGAACGCTCTTGCCATCCCTATGTGAAGGATATTCCCTTAAAGGAATGCAGGGACTCAATGGTTTGGTCAACCCCTAAGAGGGGGTTGTGCCCATGCCTGAGTCCAGGGGGACATTTGGGTGGCGGAGTTAGCCTGTTCCTGACTTTTCGCTTATCCAGGTGTTCACCCTTGGCTGACCTATGCTGGAACCCTGGGTCAGCGCTACCTGCATGGCATGGAGCTAGTTGAACCAGAGCCTATGCAACCAGTCACTTTCTGTAATCAATAAAGTTGTGGCCTAAATTCTGCCAAAAACCAAAACCAAAATTTGAGTCAAGTGTGAATTTATTTAGGGGGGAGGTTTCTGGGTCTAAACACGCAAAAAGAAAAAAGCAACAAAACCAAAAAAAAGCACACTGTTGTAGGCTACCTATCACTTAGCAGAATGAAGTATAGTTACTACACACTAAAGAGGTTGTGTTTATGTAATGCAAAAATTGTTAGTTCAGATCATCACCCGCTCTGTTTGGAACAGAATATACCAATTAGTAGTCAACCCTAGATGAGTACTGGCACTTGATATTCAATTTAATTTCAATCTGTATTAATATATCAACTAACTCTAAACACAGAATACATATTTATGCTTTTACTGCTTTATATTAGCATAAGATACACCATGTACTGTAACATTTCTGATATGGACGACAGGGCACAATACACACACCCTTCACCATTCTGGCAAAACCCCTTAATCCCAATTTTATTTCATTTTACGAAAAGAAAAACATACACCAATAAATAAATTTTAGAAAGGGGGCACATGGACACACAAAGCATTTAAAAAAATAAAAACCGAGACTCCTTGCGCTCCACGTTACGCCCCCTTTCTGCCCTCTGCTTGCCCCTCAGAGCTGTAACTGGCTGTACGTTTGAAAAAATAATACATACTATTCATTGTATTGAATTGTAGATTTCAACAAAAGTAGCTCATAAAGTTCAACAAAAAAAGTAGAAGACCCTGTTGATTGCCAACACCTGTTACTCGAATCAGTTTTGTGCTTCTCCATATAACTCCACTCTGTAAAATTTGCTGCTTACAGCTACTACTATGATATAAGATCCACTGTCCTGCAATATCATATATGGCATGTATGGTTGTTGACGGTTTTTATATTAATTTTGCTGTAAAAATGGGTGAGATTACGATATTGTATTTTTTTGCATTACCTAGAGTTTGTACTACTGATGAAGCCTAGGACGGCGAAACAAGGCTAATATTCCAAAAATCCTTGTCTTAGACTCTGTGAAAGGATTCTGTGGAACTGCAACAACCTTTCGTGTGGATTGTTGGACTCTATGAACAGACAGGTGGAATAGACATTTTCACATACATGGACCTTATGCATAAACTGATTGGAGAAAGAACTGATCCACTGGGTCTTCTAATTTTCGTTGAACTTTTATGAGCTACTTCTGTTGAAATCTACAATTCAATACAATGAATAGTATATACAGTGGTACCTCGCAAGACGAATGCCTCGCAAGACGAAAAACGCGCAAGACGAAAGAGTTTTTCGTTTTTTGAGTTGCTTCGCAAGACGAATTTCCCTATGGGCTTGCTGCGCAAGACGAAAACGTCTTGCAAGAGCAACTCATAGCACGCGGTATGGTAGCCTTTTTTTGAGGTTTTTGGGAAACCGTGCTTCGCAAGACGAAAAATTCGCAAGACGAAGAAACTCGCAGAACGAATTAATTTCGTCTTGTGGGGCACCACTGTATTATTTTTTCAAATGTGCAGCCGGTTACGTCTTGTGTGTTTATTGAATGTTTCACGTAACCAGAGGTTTGTTGTTGTTTTGCCCCTCAGAGCTGGCACATCACACGGGGCTGGACCTCAGCGGCTGCAGCTTCTTCTCCTGCTCCTTGCCCGCTCTCCAGCAGCTGCTACAAGCTGCCCAAGAGAGGAGGCCAGCAGTGGCAGCCATGGAAAGCCCATGGAGAGGCAACAGGACGTTCCCTTGCAGCAACCGCCACAGCCGCTGTCACTCATGACAAACCTCACCCTCCTCCCTGAACTCGGCAGAAGCAGCACCGGCGAGGGAAACTGAGGCATTCCGTGATCAAATCAAAAGCCGGGATGGCTCTTGCAATTCTGGGACTCTCCCTGGAAAATTGCCCCACACGAAGGATGAGCGTGCCATAAAATGTTCCCAGAATCCTCTGCAACGTGGGAGAATTTCTGTGGCAGGAGTTCCTTGGCGAATTAATTGATTTGGGAAGGATTCTGAAATCCCTGTTCTAAGAAATGAGTCACCTGTGTGTACATAGCAAAATACTGTTTTGCTGGGCAATTTCTAGTAAACTTTCCAGTCCAAGCTTTTAACATAAAAGACCTTTTGTGTTTGAGGGAAATATAGTGAGACAGACCCAAGCTCTTCCACACATTTCGGGTGGATGGAATATATTTCCAGTCATCTTTTCCTGATGCTTTCGAATATTAGATGGTTAGCCCTCATTAGGGGGGCATATTGGGTGATGATATGTTCCTTCTTCCTGGTTATCTTTGTTCCTCAGCTCCCAACATGTGACCTTTGCTGGCAGCAACCAAAAGCTTCGGCCTTCTGCCTACATTAAATTTCACTCTGTTTCTGCCCCCAGGCCTTGCCTGTGTATGGCTCCTTTGTTCAACTGGCACATAAAGGCCTGGGAGGTAAATCTAGCTGGGGCTGAACAGGTCTTTCAAGGAGATGTATTAACCTGAGTTGGGGCCAAAAAGAAAAAAAAAATCCTTACTGGACATTCCAGCTGAGCTGAGCTGGTTTTTGCAGCAAGCATTACACAACAGTGACACAGAGTGGTTTTAGGGGAATCACAAAGTCCTATCACATACCGCATTGCGGGGTGGGGCAGGGAGCACACAAAATGTTTCATGGGTACAGCTTAGCTCTTAAACAAGGACTGATGAAATACATTTCACCCCATCAGGGAAAGAGGATGAGGAGCACAGAGAAAGGCAGCTGGAAAATGAGTGGACCATAACAAAGGATGAAAGATGGGAGGATCCATGCAAGGAGAGGCGCATGTGGATGTGCTGTGTGAGGATGAAGGTTGAGGAAGTTTCCCTGAGAATCCATTGCAATGTTCAGATGCATGGTGTTATATACTGAAGTTCTCACCCTGGGCCAGCAGGGGGATACTGTAGATAGTTTTCACTCAGGTCCACATATGCAAATAAGGGATTGAAAGTGACTTTCAGTGATTGGATAGTTACAGAAAATGGTTACTGTTGCGTTCTAGTGGAGCTCTAATAGAAGCAGACTGGCTAAACCCTTCAGTTCAGTTCTGTTCTGGCCTGTGAATAAACAAGAGCTGTTTGCAGAATCGCTGTGTCGTCTGATATGTTCACCCACAATTTAACACATAGGGATGGGGAGGAAACAGGAAAGCAAATAAATTCGGGCATCCATTCTTCATGAAGTTGGATAAATGCTGAGACCCTACCTGCCCGCAGACTGTCTTGCCAGAGTGGTGCATGCTCTAGTTATCTCCCGCTTGGACGACTGCAATGCGCTGTACGTGGGGCTACCTTTGAAGGTGACCTGAAAACTACAACTAATCCAGAATGCAGCAGCTAGACTGGTGACTGGGGGCAGCCGCCGAGACCCCACAACACCGGTCTTGAAAGACCTACATTGGCTCCCAGTACGTTTCCGAGCACAATTCAAAGTGTTGGTGTTGACATTTAAAGCCCTAAACGGCCTCAGCCCAGTATATCTGAAGGAGCGTCTCCACCCCCATCGTTCCCTCACTGTGAGAAGCAAAGCTACAGGGAACCAGGCAGAGGGCCTTCTCGGTAGTGGCACCTGCCCTGTGGAATGCCCTCCCACCAGATGTCAAAGAAAGAAACAACTACCAGACTTTTAGGAGACATCTGAAGGCAGCCCTGTTCAGGGAAGATTTTAATGTGTGACATTTTAATGTATTTTTAATCTTTGTTGGAAGCCGCCCATTATTATTATTATTATTATTATTATTATTATTATTATTATTAATCAGGAAGAATGGACACCAAGGAAGCCAACTCTGGGAGATGAGGCAGTTGGTCCTAGACATGCTAAATCATGCGCACACACCCTCTCTCCAGCAGTCAAATGGAATGGGTGCTAAAAGGATGTAAGCTGGTCGGTTTACTGCCACATATTCTGTGAAATAGTTCTAAATTCTGGGATCTGGTTTCCAACTTCCTGTCGAGACTTAACTCCAAGGGATTCCAGCTGAGATTTGGGGCAGCTGTATAGATTTAAATCAATGCATTTAATTAATTGCTTAATCAACTAACAGGATTTATACACTGCTTAATTGAACCTCTAAGCAGTTTGCAAAAATAGGTAAAACATACATTAAAACTATCAGTAAAAGTCAAAGTTCAAAAACAAGTTTTTGAAAAATATAAATAAAATTAACAGATTAAAAACTTAACTTACAAACTAAAGAAACAGTTTAAAAAAATTAATCCATAATGGCTGGGTCTGAAAGGGTCTGAACAGCTGGGTAAAATTGCCTTTGAGTAAGACTGCGCTGTGTGTGTGTGTTTGACTAGCATGTCTATTTTTTCAGTGCCTGGACTTGACATGTCAACTGTCAGTGAAGGAAGTTCTCTGACATCAATGCTGTGACACTAGCAGCAGGTAACATCAATCACAATGCTGATTTTTCTGGATAGTAGGTGTGAAAGGCAATGTTGTCTTAATCCCAGTGCTGCACACTTGCTGTTGCTAGGGAAGTATTGGCCAAGAACTGCAACATCCTGCAGCAGAGAGGATTATCATCTAACTGCATTGTTTTGACCAACTGTTGGTCCTGAACAAGAAAAAGGTGAAACTCAAGGCAAAGTTTCTATGGAAACCATTGGCTTTGTTTTGGTAGGCCATCCTTTAGTCTGGTGGTATGTGAGGAAGCACAAGACAGCCATGTGTTATCTGGGAATCCTGAAACCACCGCCGTCTCCTGACCCTCCACCATCCCAGTAAATAGCAGCAGGGACAACCCATCCTCTTTCACTGCCTAAGACTAAATAGGAAGGTGTCTTCCCACCACCCCACCTCCAGAAGCCTCGCTTACTCACAAGATCTCACAGAAATCTCACAAGACCTCACCAGAAGCCACTGCCACTTTTCAGCCAGCAACTTTTTCCAATCAGTCACATCACAGCAAATTCTGCCCTCAAACTCAGGCATTGTCCTTCTAGCTATCTAAGAAATAGAGGAGGGGCCCCACTCATTTGCTTTCTTAATGGCCCATCACCTTTCCTTTGATCTCTTAATGGCCCATCGCCCAAGTGATCACCTGAACACAGAAAGCTAGCCTGGCCTGTTTAGCTTTTAACACTTGCTGGAGCCAGGGATTAGAATTATCTGGCACACACAAACTCATAACAATATATGCATAA
>JAXCMG010000230.1:235180-278171 GCA_034642415.1 Podarcis siculus | reverse complement strand
GAGGAGGAGGAGGAGGAGGAGGAGGAGGAGGAGGAGGAGGAGGAGTTTGGATTTGATATCCCGCTTTATCACTACCCGAAGGAGTCTCAAAGCGTCTAACATTCTCCTTTCCCTTCTTCCCCCACAACAAACACTCTGTGAGGTGAGTGGGGCTGAGAGACTTCAGAGAAGTGTGACTAGCCCAAGGTCACCCAGCAGCTGCATGTGGAGGAGTGGAGATGCGAATCCGGTTCCCCAGATTACGAATCTACCACTCTTAACCACTACACCACACCAGGCAGTCCTGGAGGTATTGTGGTCCTGAACCGTTTAAGGCTTTTTAGGTCAAAACCAGCACTTTGAATTGGGCCCGGAAACTAATTGGTAGCCAGTGTTGTCGGGCAAGGATCAGTGTAACATGTTCGAACCGTCGTGCCCTGGTGAGCAACCTGGCCGCTGAATTCTGCACCAGCTGAAGTTTCTGAACCGCCTTCAGAGGCAGCCCTATGTATTTGCTTGAATGTTCAGGAACAATGCTCAAAAGCTGAACTTTCCCCCCACCAACCCTCAATGCTTTCTCAAAGGAAGAAGACTATGAAGGAAGAAACAACAGCAGCAGCAGCTTAACTCTGGTGAAGGGGACAAATGTAGTGCAATGCCACATATTGATCTTGCATTTTCCGACCATCAGTATATGGGAAAAGAAACCGCATTCAAAAATTATGAAAAGTCAAAGGAAATTTCAGTATTTTCCCTAATATGACCATCTTGGCAAATGTATTTTCCCCAGTGCAATAGATTCTCATATATTAATCTCACTGGCATGTGCCTTTTTTGTTTAAATTTTATTTCGTTTTATAATGTATATAAAAAAGAGGGAACAGACAAAAATTATAAGACAAAAAACAAAATTATAAAATAGGCACGTAGAATGAGTAGTTGCCCATGAGTTAAAACAACAAAGTCCAAGTATGGAATAACAACATTATCAGATCGTAAAGTCTAGTTCCAGGCTTGTGACGAGGGCTATCTGAAAATGATGGTTCTGCTGTATATGTCATAATGGAATGCCAAAACATATAAAAAGTGTCAGGAGGGTCTAGTCCTTGCCAAAATCTCAAATTCAGAGTAATTTTCTCCATTATAGCTATATTCCACGGTAAGTGTAAGATCTAGGACTGTTTTCCATTGAGCTGCAATTACTATTCGTGCTGCCAAGGTCATATATAAGGTCAATTCTTTTGACAATATCAGATGCATCTTACTGCACATTTTACCCTAATATTTGCATTTTTGTACACATGACTTGGCTGGAGAACTGTACTGCAAAATTCAGATAATTGCAAATTTCAAAACAGTTGTCTTTCAGTTCACATAGTGTTTCGTAAGGTAGGTAGATTTGCTTTAAAATGCAAACTGAATGTAATTTTTCACCCATCCCTACAACTGGCTGGCTGGCCCTGTCCCCCAACAGCAGCTCTTACTTGAGAGTAAGGAAGAGAGCTTTATTGAGTCAAATAATAGTAAAGGCCCAGCAACAAGCACTGGGTACACAAGCCAGGATTCCAAGGTAAGCAGGAAAGGCAAGCAAAGCAGAACTGAACAGAGGCAATGAAGATGTCCCAACAA
This sequence comes from Podarcis siculus, assembly GCA_034642415.1. Classification (NCBI taxonomy): domain Eukaryota; kingdom Metazoa; phylum Chordata; class Lepidosauria; order Squamata; family Lacertidae; genus Podarcis; species Podarcis siculus. The sequence continues at coordinate 276,563 of JAXCMG010000230.1, read as the reverse complement.
GTTGTCATGCTCCTCTCTCTATGCTTTCAGAGGTGGAGTGAAGTTAGCTAACTGACAGAATTCTCACACCTTAAGGGACAGGTGCACATTCAAATGTGTGTTCCGCCTCAGTGGGTGCATCTAATTCCACCTACAGAGGTGGCAGTGCTGCTCCTCTGACTCCAGCTCTGCCACCTCCTCCTCCTCCTGCACAGTGCCTCCCACCTGCTGGTCAAAGTCCTCCCCTCTCCCCAATGAAGTTCTGCACTCCACAGCAGGGGCAATGGAGAAAACTTCCCCCTCTCGGGCATCTGGTGTCACAAGGATGCCTGCATCCCTGGGTACCAAGCTTCCAGCCCCAGCCCCCACCCTGCTTCTTCTCCTTCAGTGTCATCCTCTTCCATCTGGGGCCACCAAAGCAGGCCAGATCCTGGCAGAGCCAAGAGGTCCGTGACAGAAAAGCATGTGCTCTACTACTGAGCTACAGCCATTTCCCTAAGACTTATTTACATTCAGAATTTCTGGATGCGATCTGAATTCAAAAAGAAAGAATGGTTGTATGGAGCCCAAAATCACAATGCTTCAAAATTTGCTTTGATTGCTCCTTAATCTCCAAGGGTTACCCATGTTTCCAAAAGGGGTATTGGTTAACTTTCATTTATCTGAGCCACCACATGAATGTCAAAAATCAGTTCTGACCCATGAATGTACGTCAACATGTCTTTGCCACATACATAGTCAGTACATTCCTAATACCTGCAAGGACCCAGAATCAAAGCATTATGTTACACCAGAGCACTTTCAAACTTATCTGGCAGCATTAATAAACAGAGAAGCTTAATCATGTCCTAAAAGATCAACACAGTCGAAAGCCCAGTTCACCAAAGGTAGTGCTAATGAACCTGTTATCCAAGTTATTTGCAATGGAAAGCCTCTTCTCATCCCACACCAGATACCCAATTAGCAGGGGTTTCTTGTACCCCACCTGGAAAGTGGTATTTTGAAAAGGGTATTAAAATAAACTCAGCGCTAGAGAGAAAAGTCTAATTACTTGGCGAGAATGGAAGCATGTCTAGCATGAAAAGTGCAGGCTGCAAATGTCAGGGGGGTTCAGAATCAGAACGGCTGTCTCTGGGCTAGGACCGAAGGTGGCAACACTCAGGCTGCAATGCCCAGGAGCTGAGCAGAGAACAACAGGTAAATTGCCACCTTGTGATAATTAATGGCAGCACAAGACCTTTTTTAAAACAAACAAACAAAAAAGCTCGTGACCCGCTCGTCCCTCATTTTCCCTTGCTATGAGCTCTGGGCTCACAATGGCATTAACTCTGGACACCACAAAATGGCCGCCTTTCTTTGTTGACTGTTCTTTGCATTCTCGCTTGCTGCACTCTATGCCTGGGTCTACCTTCCATAACCAACATGGACCACTTCACTTACCTTCTTTCTCTCTTTTTTGTATAATTGTTATTAAGTGTTTCTATTTTACATTTTAGAATATTCATTTAAACAACCTTAACATATCAATGACTCCCCTTCTTCTCTTTCCATGATTCACTTTGCATGCCATAATTCCCTGCATATTTTACATGAACTAAACCATTCAGTATTCCATTATTACATCCATCAAAACTTATTTACACTGTTGAATTTATCTGAATGCTGCCAACGTTTTCAAGTATACACAATTTCCCCACATATATTGAATAAACATTTTCCAGTCTTCTTTAAACGTATGTTCTTCTTGTTCTCTTATTCTACATGTTAGGCCCGCAAGCTGTGCATATTCCATCAGTTTAAGTTGCCATTCTTCTTTAGTTGAGACCTCACTCGTTTTCTATTTGGGGGCTAACAAAACACGGGCTGCAGTAGTGGCATACATAAAGAAGCCTTTTTTGACACCTGGGAATTTCCATCTGAATTTTCGCCAACAAAAAGGATTCTGTGTTGTTTTTTGGAAAAGTAATTTTAAACATTTTTTTCAATTCATTATAAATTATTTCCCAATACTCTTTTACCAAGTCCACCACATATGATAGAACGTACCCTCAGCCTCATTGCATCTCCAGCTTCACTTATCTTCTCAATCTTCAAGGATGGCCGAAAACATTTTGCTGCCTAAGGCAGAGCAGCAAATGGCTCCCCCCCCCACACACACATAAATCAAGGTGCATATATTACCCAGGACTAGCCAGGCAACTAGCCTACAAGGGTTATCCTACACCAGGGGTCAGAAAACGTTTTCAGCAGGGGGCCAGTCCACTGTCCCTCAGACCTTGTGGGGGGCCGGACTATATTTTGGAAAAAAAGATGAACAAATGGAAAAAAAGATGAACGAATTCCTATGCTGATTCCAGGACACTAGGCAGGCCCCACAAATAACCCAGAGATGCATTTTAAATAAAAGCACACATTCTACTCATGTAAAAACACGTTGATTCCAGGACCGTCCACAGGCCAGATTGAGAAGATGATTGGGCTGGATCCGGCCCCTGGGCCTTAGTTTGCCTACCCCTGTCCTACACTTACCCTTCCTTGGTGGTAACATAACCATGTGTGCCCCTTGCTGACATCAGCCATCTGAGGTGATCACCTTACTTTGCCCAGTGGTACTGCTAGACCTGCACATACCACAGCCAACATGAAGCTGAAGGAACTGCTTTTGTTCATATTCCCTGTTATTTTCTAAGTGAGCTAGGAAAAGCTTCCATTATTGGTTTGCAGTCATTCCCTGCTATAGAGGGAAGGGCACTGGCGGTGGCATCCTCCCTGTGGCAGCCATGTCAGGATGAGGCCAGGCAATGAAGCTGAGAGAGCTCCAGGCTGGTGGCAGTAACCCTGCAGGTGGTGAACGTTGTCTCTCTTTTCTGTTCCATTCTTTCACTGTCCTTCTTGTTGCTTATGTTTTGCTGGAAGAGAAACTTCTCTCTGAAGGAATGTGCACTTACCTCTCTCACTTTCTCAGTATGTGTGTGTGGTGGGAAGAGGAAGAGGAAGAGGAAGAGGAGACAGATTACGGGCAACTGGTAACTAGAGTGGCCTAAAGCACTTCCAAGACTGAACTGACCACTCTTGTGAATTAGTTGATTGATCAAATATAAATTTCATGTTGATAATACATGGACAGCATCTTTTCCAGAGCATACAAAAGACACTGTGATTTGAAAGTACCTTTGACTGAAAGAATCCTCAAGTTACAGTAACAGGAACCAAGATTCCTATGGTAACTTCAAGCCTAACACATTTATTGTGCGTAAACTCTGTAGGGAGCCCATTTCATCCACTGGATATTGCATAAATCTTTGTTGTCAAGGGGTATATGCAGTTTGGTATAGAGCGTGGGGGGAGTTTATGGACAGTGGGACCCAAAAGTCACAAAATGCAAAGGATAGCCATAAGCCTATCACATCTCTGTATAAATTTCAAATGAATACAAACCAAGACACTCATTCCCAACCAGTTGCCGCTAAGATCATTTCCCTTGCTTTGCTATTTTAGCACCTGAAGAAGGGCAATTAGCTTCTGTGGTGGTAACGATGCTCCAATCTAGACTGAGTCCAAATGCAGACACTTTGAATTTGCTAATGAATTCTGCCTTATCACCTTCATACTGGAACCTTAGATGTTAGCAGCAGAATCCTGAGAGACAAAAATGTCTCCCAAAAGTCTCTGAATGTTGTGGTGTGTATTCTTTTATCTCTCTTTCCCTCTTCTTGTTGTTTTGGAAGAGAAAGGTGTTTGGAACAGAACTCCTTCAGGCTCACTCAGGATGTGGCCCTGCAACAATGAGACACACACACACATACACACACACACCTCCAGTAAGGAAGAAGTGTGCTGTTGACTTGATCCACCTGAGCATTGTGGAGAAAACCTTGCTGAAGGCACTGCTAAGGAGTCCTGCAATGGTCACATCTTCTCTATGGACCCACTTAAAAATAGAAAAGGAAAGAAAGATCCGGTAATGATTCATAACTGGCCCATCCAACCAAAATCATGAACACCAATGACCTACCTGTCATCTTTTAGCATTCCACTAACAAGCTTAAAAACCCTGGTAAGGAATAGCATTAAGCCACAAAATCAGCTCACAAAGAGAAAGGACTCGGGATTTAAAGAGAACCTTGCGTCTTTCGGAAGGTAAGCAATATTCTCTTCAGCAGCACCATCCGTCTGTATAAGACTCAATCTATAGCACTTTATATGAGGCATTAACTAATGACGGAGGGGTAGGAAGTCTCTATTACAATCAAAGTAGCAGGGGGAAAGGCAGATACTGGGTTTTCTAAGCTAAGTCATGAAGGAATGTGATTGCTTTCAGTTTATCCAAAGTGAGACATCGTCCTAGGTGCAAACAGCCATTCTTTTAAAGGAAATAGATTGGGGAAAGCAAGGCATTTCTGAAATGTCATTGCATAGTTGCCACTTTGGCTGGGAATAGCTTGCAAAGGCACGCATCAATAAGTTCCACTAAAATGAAAAAGGCACACATGCAAATAACAAGCTCACTAAGCACTGAAATGGACGCTGTGGTCTTAAGCGTGCTTAGCTGCAAGTAAGGCTGGAGGAACAAGTGAACAGCTTTTAAGAGCACTGAAGGTGGAACGACAGAGCCACAATTTCCCATAGTATACACGTACATTTTCTCATTATGCTTACTTGCTGGATTTGTTAGGCTCCTTTCCAAAGAGATCGAGGCAATATGCAGCAGCTCATGTTGTAAAACATGTTTTTGAAAACTTTCCCCCCTTTTTTAATTATAAAAAAGCCTGTTTTCTCCAACCAGGTTTCTGAAGAATTACAAAAACTTGTGAACAAAGGCAATAAGGTGAGTCTCTGCACAGCATGGACAATGATGCCTCCCTCCCTCCCTTTCTTTCTTTATTTTTTTCTTCCTTTCTTTCTTTCTCTCTCTCTCTCTCTCTCGCTCTGTTTCTCTCTCTCATACCACTTTCATTATCTAGAGAGGAAGGACTCCCCTGTCTCCATGAGTTTGGAATTGCTATGTCAGCCTCATTTGATTGAACGGCATGAAATCAACTTCACATCAGCTTCTTTAGCTTAGCCAGTGTGTGCCAACTGCAAGTTCAAATGTTCAAAATCAGAAGGCTGTGGCCAAATAGGTTCTATTCAGAGCAGAGCAGACCCATTGAAATTTATGGACTTAAGTTAGTCACATATGCTAAATAAATAAATATGAAAAAATAATAATTCCTATCGATCTACTACTCGGAGTATGGCTAACATTAAATACAGCATAGAATCATGATTTGGATGTTTACAAACTCATTTTAAGAGTCGGGGGTTCATCCTTTCCTTTGAAATACATGAAACCCTTAAAAATGCATTAATATGTCATCTCCTAAACTGGTAGGTAAATGTAACTTTTAACAACAATGATCCGATTTCTGGTTCATTTATTTGTTTGTTTTGGTGCAGAAAACCTGATGAAGAACACACAGTGGCTTTACCTTTGTGGGCTGCTTGTTGCAGCTTTTCTCCCCGTTAGCTGGCAAATGGTCCTGAAAGATTCGACCGATGAGTCCAGGTAAGAAACATTTAAGAATGATCGACAGAATGGAGTTGAATCACAGGGACGCAGATACTTGATGAATCCTTGTGGAAATCTTCAGAATATATTTTCAGTACTGTCAAACTGACTCCTACCTAGAAACTTGAACCCTTTCCCCAATCCTGTAACGGAGGAAATAGGATGGTCAGTTTAAGATAATATGAGGAGATTAACTGGCAACCTCTGTCCACACCCCAGTTAAAGCAGAATTTAGGAATGTATGCCAGCTGGAATATATATTACTACATATTATATACTGTATTTTTCCGTGTATAAGACTAGGTTTCCCCCATAAAAAATAATGTCAAAAATTAGGGGGCATCATATACACAATAGTGTCTCCCTCCATTTTCTTAAATCTGAGTCCCCCAAAATAGGGGGCGTCTTAGAGACAGAAAAATACGGTGTATATTTTTTGTGCGTTTACTTAAAACACAAGAAGATGGTACAAGTTGGTGCCCTTTGTAAGTTGCCTGGGAGCCTTATTTGTGGAAATAAGTTCAGGGTATGCATATGGAGGTCAAGCTCATGCCCCAGTCTGAACCCACGCAGCTTATGCACATTCAGTTTAAATTGTGAGCAGACTGTTCTGCAGACACAAATGTAACATGCCTAGATTGTGGATGCACAATCCTTACAAACAGCAGAGTCGTGCAAACTGGCCTACACAGGTACTGTTTGTTTGTAAGTATATCAGGTGTGTTCACAAGACCTACTGGTCATGAATAAGTTGGGGTGGGGCCAGCAGGCATGACTATTGCCACCCTAAAAATATGTGTTCTCTTGTCCCGTGACATCTGCTGTGCAGGGCTTGTGGTGGCCAGTGTTTAAAAAAACATGATGGGCGTTACTCAGAGTGGACCTCTTGGAATTAAAGGACCTAACTTAGTCTTGTTCATTAATTTCCGTAGGTTCTATTCTGTGTAAAATTTAATTTTTTGATAAGGTGTGATGTGCTATGAAGATACTCTTACTATGGTTAAAAGCAGGCATAGGCAAACTCAGCGCTCCAGATGTTTTTGGGACTACAACTCCCATCATCCCTAACCATGGGCCCTGTTAGCTAGGGATGATGGGAGTTGTAGTCCCAAAATATCTGGAGGGCCAAGTTTGCCTATATCTGGTTAAAAGGGTGTATAATTCTGTCCATTCTTGATTTTGGATACAGGTGGCAGTCTTATGAAACAGAAAGTGCCCATAGCTTTACATCTAATGTCAAAAGACATTCTGAAGGCACCTTTACCAGTGATTTTACTCAATATTTGGACAAAATGAAGGCCAAGGATTTTGTACACTGGCTCATCAATGCCAAACAGTACAGGTATGTGGTAGCCTGCAAATCAGTTTTCCAATCAGAGTAAAGGCAACAGGGCCAGCAGAAAGACAAAGAAGAGTCAAAACCAAGGTGATTCCTGCATAACTATAAAAATGCTTTCTTATGCAAGAGCAGGCAGACACAAGACAGTTCTTTGCTTTCTGCAGTAGATCAGCACAGATTTCAGAGTCCCAGTTGTTTGACAACAACAAAACAGTGATTATAGTTTATTGTTCAAAGGTTTTATTCTGCTTTATTATGTTTTGTGCTTTTAAATTATGCCCTGCTTTGGGATTAGAGAGTGGTGAAAAGTAGATAAGAAATGTTTTAATAACTTAAAAAGAAAAAAGAAAACACAACAACTTATAATTGAATAAGCAAAAGCTTGCAACCATGATTAGAAGGGAAGTTGATTTTTCAACCTCGGTATGGTAACACTCCAGAATCAAATAAACGAGGGCGTTCTTAACCTAAACCCGTTTATTAAACCCTACACTTCATTGATTGGGTCTCAATTTCGCAAAACTGAATTAAATAATCTACTGGTTGAAATGTAAAAGGTTCATTTGTTGTTGTTATTATTGCTATTAATATCATCAATACTACTACAGCTTGATTGATAATTATTCCCAATTCAGGAGCAATCAGCAATGGGGTTATTTATCTAGCTGGTCTAATTACGGTAAAATAGCTGCAGGAAAGTCAGGCTTTAGATCAGGGGTAGGGAACTTTTGTTGCTGGACTACAACTCCCACCATCTCATGCTTGCTGCGACTGATGGGAGTTGTAGTTCAGCAACATCTGGATGGTCAAAGGTTATTTCCACCTACTTTTAGATGTTTGGTGATTTGGGAATGGTTTGGCTCTGTTAGGCGCCAATCCTATGCAACAGGGATGGAGAACACACAGTCCTTCAGATGTTATAGGATTTCAACTCCACGCTTAGTACCAGCCAGTATGGCCAATGGTCAAGGGTGATGGGAGCTGTAGTCCAGTTACATCTGGAGGGCCAAAGTTTCCCCGTGTCTTACCTAGGAACAGTTCCTATTGAATTCAGAGTTCTTTCTAAGTAGACATGCACAGGATTACACTGTTACTGTTGTTTTCATAACTGTTGCCTTATTCCTATTCACAGCTATAAAAAGAGGTTCATCAAGGAAAGTTACCCACCTGGCTTTCTCTCATTCAGGTAAGTCTTACTGCATTTGAAAAGAGAACTGTTTCCGTATGACTCACATCCTCAAGACAGATAAGCTTCAAGGGTTCTGACTTTCCCTATTTCTGGAAAGAGAAGGAGAAGCCAGTGCCATGCACTGGAAGTGGTCACATTTGATTGCTTCAAATCCTTGTGTAATAGTAAATACTTCCCTGTCTGCATGTCTGGAAAATCAGACACTATGAAATACAGCCATACCTTGGTTGACCAATGCCTTAGCAGTCAAACGTTTGGGGTCCTGAAAGTCATCAACCCACAAGTGAGTGTTCCGGTTTGCAAACGTTCTTTTGGAAGCTGAATGTCCAGCAGGGCTTCCACAGCTTCTGATTGGCTGCAGGAAGCTTCTGCAGCCTACTGGAAGCCTCGCCTTGGAAGTCGAACAAACTACTGGAACAGATTCCATTCAGCTTCCAAGGTACGACTCTACAAGTGATTTTACCAGTCACACAGATGCTACTTCAAACACAGTAAGCCCACAACTCAGTCACATTTAACTCATGCACATTCAGCTTTACATGCATGGCAAAAAAATTAAAAGGGAGCATGGTTCCGGGGAAAATGACAATCCCACCCACCCTTGAACCCAGTGTGTTTTGGCTTTAGATGTGATCCCCAGAACATAACTCCTGTTTAAGTTGCAGTCTTACTGTATTGGATTGCATGAGTTCATTGAATAATCTTAGGACAGTCACTGTCTTTCCACCCAGCCTACCTCAAAGGGCTGTTCTGTACTTGAGCTTCTTACAGAAAATAGGAAATACAGTATTTTTCACTCTATAAGACACACCAGACCATAAGACGCACCTAGTTTTTGGAAGAGGAAATCAAGAGAAAAATATTCTGAATCCCAAAAGCCAGGACAGCAAGCGGGATCACTGCGCAGTGATCCTGCTGGCTGTCCTGGCTTATGGGATAGCCGTGCACAGCTTCTCCCGGGCAGGGGGATCATTCATCGCCCTGCCTGGGAGAGGCTGCACACAGCTAATAATAATAATAATAATAATAATAATAATAATAATAATAATAATAAAAAATTTTATTTATATCCCGCCCTCCCCAGCCGAAGCCGGGCTCAGGGCGGCTAACAACAATCAAATAATCAGTCAAATAATCAAACATTCTAAAAATATTTCATTATAAAAATTAATTAAAATCAAGTTGATGGCAACCGATTAAGCAAAATTATGTGCAGGTTGCCAGAGGAGGGAGTGAGGCTGCGCCCTGACCAAAGGCCTGGTGGAACAACTCTGTCTTGCAGGCCCTGCGGAAAGATGTCAGGTCCTGCAGGGCCCTAGTCTCTTGTGACAGAGCGTTTCACCAGATTGGAGCCACAGCCGAGAAGGCCCTGGCTCTAGTTGAGGCCAGCCTAACCTCTCTGAGGCCTGGGACCTTGAGGATGTTATTATTTGCAGACCGTAGGTTTCTCTGTGGGGCATACCAGGAGAGGTGGTCCCGTAGGTACGAGGGTCCTAGGCAGTATAAGCCTAAGGCTCCCCCAAGAGCCACGCTCCCTTTAAAAGCCCCGAAGAGGCTCCATGTGGCTCTTTAAAGGGAGTGCTGAGCAGAGCCTCCCGCCTGCATTCGCTCCATAAGACTCACACACATTTCCCCTTACTTTTTAGGAGTGGAAAAGTGTGTCTTATAGAGTGAAAAATACGGTAGTTCAAAACTATTTTTCTGAAAGTGGGAGGTGTGCAGCCCCCACCCATAATTGGCCCAGGCAGCTGCTAGGGCACCCCTGAAATTCCTTCTGACCTGAACTCAGTTCATCTCCTTATTCCATGATCTATCACTTTTACAGATATGCGTGAAAAGAAAACTCAAAATACAAGAATCCCAAGTTCCCCTGCTTTGATGTCCAGCTTCAGCTGACACTGGAGTCTTTTGCTTGACATGGTCTTACCACCATTCTTTAACTCTTCATTGTTTCCAAGTTGGTGAGCTACAGGCACTTATGAAACTTGCTGCTAAAGCTGTCTGCACTAAATAATGTCACATTAAAAGTGGTTTCTTCCAGCCTCTTTCTCTTGATTTCCCCTGTGATCCTTGGAGGTGTTTGATGTTAAAGGCGGGATTTATGGGTCAAAACACACCAATGTAAAGGTTCTGTTTTTAATAGGATGTAGATTCTAAACAGTCAGGCCTCCAATAGTTCCAAGAGTCTACAACTCCAGGTTAAAGGAATGCAGCAGCAGCATAATTGCTGATGAAAGATTTAAACGATTACTAGCTACTCATCGCCTAGGACACCCAAGCCATGGTCCATCAAATGGAAAGCTGTGCAGGTGTGCTGGTCCCAAGGGGTTACCGTGCAGCGTGGTCCGAGTCCAGTCCGAGGTCGAGGGTATGGTATGGGGCTGTCCGTCAAGGCTGAAGCAGGGTCCAAGGCAAGGAGTCGGATGAGGTCAGGAACTCTGGCAGAAGAGCAGGACAGGGTGCCGGCAGGAACAGGTTACCAACAATGTTGCTCCCGCAACCTGGGACTGCCCTGACTGGCTTTTATCTCCTCTGAGGCATAGGGCGGCCCTGGTCCACAGGTGACTCGCCTCTCCTGGCCTGGAGGCGAGCACTCCTCCTGCGAGAACTTAGTTCCCTCCACCTCTCTGCCCTGAGCCTCTGCAGCTCAGGAGAGGCTGGAGGGTTACAGGACCCAGAGGCAACCTCACCTTCCCCTGATGGGGCTGAGAGTGGAGCACCTGCAGGCAATGGGTACTCGATCACCTCAGGAGCCAGAGCAGATTCAGCTGGTGTCTGCTCCTGAGGCACAGATGAGGGCCTTTCAGGTTCAAGCCCCAGCCCCGGCTCAGCCGGTCCTGGAAGCGGGGACTCCTGTGCAGGCTGGGATTCCTCAGGTTCAGCCTCTGAATCTGATTCCCAGACCATCACAGCAGGCACAGAACCTCAGCTCTGCTTCCCAATTGTACTTTGCATGTTGGTAGCAGCATCTGGGCTTGAGGAGGCATGTGGTCCTCACCTGTCCTGAGACTAATCCAGCTGAGGAATCACACACCTCCTTCCAGATCCAACCAGCCCCACCTGGCCAGTTAGTGAGCTGGGCTGTGTGCCCTTGCCTGTCTCAGCTTCCTAGAGTGTTTCTCCCATTCCTCCCTATGCCTTGGAGCCTGCTGTGTTTGTGGAGATGGGGACACCTCCAGCTCTGGTAATGGGTCCTGCTTTTCTGGTGCCTGTGCACTGATCCCCTCGCCATCCTCTGACACCCTGTGAGTACTTTCTACGCCCCAACCTCCTCCTCCTCCATCTGCAGCTTGTTCTAATGTGTACCAGTGGAGATGGCAGTACTGAATCGGTAGCTCGTGTCCTTCTGGCTTGCAATCTTTATAAAGATTTGAAGAGTGAGGTTATCACCCCTCCATTCCAGGTCACCCAACCATTGTTACAGTGTCCTTTCTCTTGGCAGATCAAGATGAGCAGGTGACAGCAAAGGTTGCAAGGTTTTTAGCCAGGACAATTAAAATAAGCTCCATTATTTGACTATTGATCCAAACCCCCAAAATGTATTTTATATAATTGACTTTTTACCTTTAACCTCTGTATACCGCATTTTGTTTGTTTTATTGCTATGGCTGGTGGCTGATGTAAATAAAGATTCATTCATTCATGTGTACCAGTTGTTGCTACACCCAGCAGCAGGATCCGTTTCCTCTTCCCCATTGTCCTGCCAGCTCATGACATGAATTCTCATATTGTCCCCATCTTCCTCCCTGCTGAATTGTACAAGGGATAACATTGAGACAAGGGAGGTGGGAACCGGCAGGCTGTGAGTACCACACTTGGTCTGGCTATAGATAAGATGGCAGGGAAGTGGGGGGTAGCAGAGAGCAGACTGCGTTTGGTGGGGCACAGCCCCATTCACCTATGCAGACTATCTTCCAACATTGCATGCTTCTTCATGTATAAAGGCTTCTCCAGGGGACATAAGGCCTCTTTCTTGTGCTGGGTTTCCACCCTGGGACATTTGAAAGAATATCAGAGACAAGAGTGCCTTCCAGCATATGCAGAATGCATATATCTCACCAATGAGCAACCACAGAAGGCAAGGGCTTTCGCTTCTGAGGGCTTGAATCAAGGGTACAGCTGAATCCAGAACTCTCTTAGTTATAAGCTATGCAAACTTACCGTATTTTTCGCTCTATAAGATGCACCCACCCATAAGACGCACCTAGTTTTTAGGGGAGGAAAACAAGAAATAAGAAGCCTCCTGAGCTAAGAGGGAGAGCTCCTCCCTCTTCGCTCAGGAGGCTTTGCGGGGCTATCCTTGAAGCCAGGAGAGTAAGCGGGATCGGTGCGCACCGATCTCGCTTGCTCTCCTGGCTTCAGTGAAACCAAGCCTCCTGGCTTTCCCCCGACCTCCCGCAAGAGCCATGCACTCTTTAAAGGGAGCGCGGCTCTTGGGGGCTTTTCTGGGAGGTGGGGGAAGGGACAGAGCTGCATGCTCTGTCCCTTCCCCCACCTCCCACAAAAGCCAGGGATAGCTGTGCGAAGCCTCCGCAGGGCAGCAGGATGAAGGCTCCCCTGCGGAGGCTTCGCGGGGCTAAGATAGAACAGCTAGAGGGAGCATTGCGCAGCGCTCCCTCTTGCTGTTCTGGCTTCTGGGATAGCCCATGAAGCCTGCATTTGCTCCATAAGACACACACACATTCCCCCTTACTTTTTAGGAGGGGGAAAGTGCGTCTTATCAAGCGAAAAATACGGTACATTGAAATACGTGGGACTTGCTTCTAAGCAATGTGACATTGGACCGGGCAGACATTTTGAACTGCAGCTCCCATCAACCCCAGCTAGCATGACCATACTGTGTTATGGTCCAAAACATCTGGAATGTATCGAGTTACAGACAGCTGCTATGGATGATACATTCATACGAAGCCTGGTGCACATCTACTTCGTTTGTGAAGTTCAATGGAAGTTGGTCTTGAGCTACAGTGGGGGGGGGCATATATTTTTAAAAGAGCAGTACCTCCTTTCAGCATTGAGGTGCTCAGTAGGTTCATACGGGGGAGGGGATAGTTACTCAGGCTCAGAGCATACCAAAAGGGAAAGGAAAAGAGAAGGAAACAGTTGCAAGGAGCAATTTCAGCCAGAAGCAAAGAGGGATGCTGACAAAAATAGGTGAAGACAGTCCAGCCTGGCCTCTAGCATCTGCTTAATATCTGTGTCTCGAGATGTTTTCTGTTTCACACAGAATCTGGCCTCTGGTATTTCTTGTGATATGCTTACTGCACTCCCAACTAAATTTGAAAGGGTTGTGATGACATCACTCCTGGCAAAGTTCTCGGTTTCCTATTAAGACATCTTTGCTACGAATCCTATTGCATCACTTTTCTCAATATTCATGTGGGATACATAATGCAACATTGCATCCTTGGGCTTTGCATTAATTAACCTGGAAGAGGCTTCCGCTACTGGTGACTCACTAAGTGACAACCCACCTGTCATGTGCAGTGGCCTGCTGGGGTTCAATAACCTCCCTGTTTTTACTGGTGGCCTGAGACTGCACAAACAGGAAGGGATGGATGCATCTAGCAGGGTGCCACACGTGGCTGCTGGGAGAACATCTGGCTTGGTAGGTCACAAGTTGCACAGGCATGATCTGAAAGTCCTCCTCCTGCCCAGGGACCAGGGAACTGTAAATACTGTAAATACTTTCCTTTGTGATATGATGGAGTAAGTGTGAAAGACTATACAGTGGCACCTCGGGTTACAGACGCTTCAGGTTACAGACTCTGCTAACCCAGAAATAGTACCTCGGGTTAAGAACTTTGCTTCAGGATGAGAACAGAAATCGTGCAGTGGCGGTGCAGCGGCAGCAGGAGGGCCCATTAGCTAAAGTTGCACCTCAGGTTAAGAACAGTTTCAGGTTAAGAACGGACCTCCAGAACGAATTAAGTTCTTAACCCGAGGTACCACTGTATTTGATTGACAGGGGCATGCCTGGATCTCAGGTTCTACCAGAGACCACACCTTTTCAGTGAAATACAGTGGTAGCTCAGGTTAATAACTTAATTCGTTCTGGAGGTCTGTTCTTAACCTGAAACTGTTCTTAACCACTTTAGCGAATGGGGCCTCCTGCTGCCGCCGCGCCGCTGGAGCATGATTTCTGTTCTCATCCTGAAGCAAAGTTCTTAACCCAAGGTACTATTTCTGGGTGAGCGGAGTCTATAACCTGAAGCGTCCGTAACCTGAAGTGTATGTAACCCAAAGCGTATGTAACCTGAGGTACCACTGTATCTATGATGTCTTGATGATGCATCCTGAGGTGTATTATGGGAAACTTTAAAATACTGAAATACTTTATTAAAATAAAGACATTGAGCATATACTGTGTGTTAATATACCCGTTTCCAGATAGTGTTTTGAAAAGGCCTTTAAAAATCAAAAATCCTTTCCCAACAGAAACCATTGTCTTCTGAAACTACACTGTAGAGAGAGTGCTTAGACAAATAAGGGCAGCTTTTATTTTACATTTCTCCTTGTTATTTTGGGCGAATATGTAGATGACAGGCACAATCCTGACTGTCAGAATTTCATCATCAGTGACATTTTAGTCATAAACCACAAGGCAGAAGCCTGTTACTATAGAACGAAACAAAAACTATACTATAATACCATATATACTTGAGTATAAGCTGACCTGAATAGAAGCCGAGTCACCTAATGTTAGCACAAAAAAACTGGGAAAACTTATTGACTCGAGTATAAGCCGGTTCACCACACCACAAACCTGGTGGTGGCGGCAGCAGCGGAGGAAGAACATTGGAGGAAGAAAGGGCTGCTTTCGGGCTGCTCGTTCCTCCGGCAAAGGCAGAGGAGGAGGAAGGAGCAGCCCAAAAGGACCCTCACTTGAGTATAAGCTGAGGGGGGGGGGGGCTTTTTCAGCATTAAAATGTGTTGAAAAGGTCAGCTTATACTCGAGTATATATGGTAAATAACAATGATGACGGTGATTTATTTATTTATTTATCTTCTGGCCATCTGACTGTACATGTCCATAATACTTGTTTCTTACGTGAATTTAGCAAAAACCCTTTTTGTCGTGCACAAAGCAAGTAGCCAGAGTCAATCTTCCACTTTTCATATTTTATTTACAACATGGAGTGTTATTTTTGAAATTACATCTCTTACAACAAAATAAATATTATTTTTTCTTTTATTTCTAAAAAGAAAATAATCTCTCTATTTCTACATGTAGCGATTATAGGAGGAAGGAAATACGCTAGAAAAAATGTGCCAGCACCTTTTCTTTATTTGATTCCCCTCCTTCTTCAGTAAGGATTATGAAGCACTTCATGTGGGTTGCGATTTTCAAAGAAGACAGACCCTGCCTTAAGAACTTAACACAGATTCTGTTATCTAAAGCCTTTCAGACAACAAGCTTGTTGGGAGATAGAGTCAAGCTTATGCCCCACCCCGCAACATTTGTCATCTAATCCCTGTCAGCTATGAGCCATTTCTCTCTTCCCCATCAATACTGGGGATTGCTTGGGATAAAGGCTTAGGTTGGCCCAACTGGTTTGTGGTTTCTCTTATGAATGGCGCTAGGAAGGAACAACAATGTGCTCAAAGATTCTTTCCTACCAAATAATCCTAGCCAGCTAAGTACCCTCCACATCCAGACACCCAAGAAAGAAAGAAAGAAAGAAAGAAAGAAAGAAAGAAAGAAAGAAAGAAAGAAAGAAAGAAAGAAAGCTCTGCATGACTCTGCCTCAGGTTGCAAAAGTTCATGTTCTAAGACTGATGTAAATCTTGACAAATTCCCCAAACTTTGAGCTAGGAAGCTGTAGGAGAAGTTCAATGTAGCACTAAGCAGATAACTCCATCTACTTGCCCAATGGAACAACCAGCCTTGTGCTCCCCCATGAGCTGTTCTGGCAATTCTCTGAACCCCATTATCCTAGTAGAAGTCCTTGCATGGGCCTCCACTGGCAGGGCCACTTAATTGAATGGGTGGCATTCAACAAAGTTTTACTCACCCATTGAAATGAATGGACCTAACTTAGTAATGTTCATGAATTTCAGTGACTCTGAGTGAAACTTAGTTGCATACCACCCTATACATTTCAATTTTTGCAAGCAGAATCACCAGGCTACGCCCAGCCATGCTTCGTGTTTTTCTCCTTGCCTTCCTAAATTCCCATCGACAACCGCTCTTGGATAAAAGTCTTCACTTCTTGGAGCTGGGACCTGCTTCAAGCCCAGGTCCCCCCCCCCACACACTTTTCTTTAGTCCAGAATAATTCCCAACCACTCTGAACCATGGTTCCCAATAGCTCCACAGATCCATCATGCAGCAACACCTTTCTACATTAGACCAAATGAGATTGTTTCTGTCACTTTCTACTAGGTGCCCATCCAGCACTCTATGATTTGGCCTACAGATAGTGTAGGGTTACCTAAAAGTTTGTGCTGCTTTCCTTTGTTTAGCCATAGATGCCCCTAGAGTCGAGAGAAGCTACATATCTTGGCCTCCTATCAAGATTGCCAAGCAAATATTGCAGGGCCCTTTTGCAGAGCCAAGCAGGAGATGCTTAGGGTAGAATTGAAATGAAAGCTGCTGATTATTCATGGCATGAAAATGCAAATTGTCTCTTGGCATACAAGGAGAACCATGAATAGAATGAATGCAAATGTTAACACAGATACTCTGGTTTTTCTCGGCTTAACTTTCATGGCAGGTCAAGTGGTGGAGATTTTGAAATTCAAGTCAGAGAGGAAATTCAAAAGTGCGTTTCAATAAATTGGTGCTTGGTGGGTACAGCTCCATCCATTATTTGACCTGCAATCCAGTTAAGTTCAAGCTGCTGACACCTATACCTTAATCATAACAATCATTGGGAGTTCCTCTGACTTCAATGAAATGGCCAAGCAAATGGGAATGCAACAGTGGCCCAAAACAATATTTCATCGGTGACAAAGGAGAAACCTGATTCTGCTACACGCTATTTTCTGCCTCTGCTTTACTCTGACCAGCTAAATCCCATCAGATAAAAAGGTAAAGGTAAAGGTACCCCTGCCCGTACGGGCCAGTCTTGACAGACTCTGGGGTTGGTGCGCCCATCTCACTCTATAGGCCGGGGGCCAGCGCTGTCCGGAGACACTGCCGGGTCACGTGGCCAGCGTGACATCGCTGCTCTGGCGAACCAGAGCCGCACACGGAAACGCCGTTTACCTTCCCGCTAGAAAGCGGTCCCTATTTATCTACTTGCACCCGGGGGTGCTTTCGAACTTCTAGGTTGGCAGGCGCTGGGACCGAGCAACGGGAGCGCACCCCGCCGCGGGGATTCGAACTGCCGACCTTTCGATCGGCAAGCCCTAGGAGCTGAGGTTTTTACCCACAGCGCCACCCGCGTCCCTCTTAAAATCCCATCAGATATATGTTCCTAATTCACCAAACTTTGCCTTGGTTCAATCCCTTACCTGGCAGGTATTATCTTGCTACCACTTGCCTTAGCTCCTCTCACTAATGCTACCTGGGCATGGGACAGAATTTCTGAAATCCTAACGAGCAAATCCTAATGCTAAATGTTCTCACCAACGAAGTAAGTTAAAACAATCTCAATTTTGCGTCAGGAAAAAAAAATCACCCCAAGGCTCAGAGTGACTTGCAAACGATTTGCATCCTGTCTCCCAAACCTGCCTCCAGTTTAGGATTGGTAGGTTTACCCCGACCAATTCAGCATGCCCATTCCTGCAGGGCATTTAATGCTCTCTGTTCCCAAGGACAACAGGTGTAACCTAACAGACCTCTTGCCCCCTTTTCCCCATGAAATATATGCCTCTATTCAATTTGTATAATCTCGTAAACCGCTCTCAGCATAAGGAATTAAGCCCAGATATGAAATGTGCGCCTTTGATTTCCTGCC
This sequence comes from Podarcis siculus, assembly GCA_034642415.1. NCBI lineage: Eukaryota > Metazoa > Chordata > Lepidosauria > Squamata > Lacertidae > Podarcis > Podarcis siculus. Next base: position 258,600 of record JAXCMG010000230.1, on the reverse strand, counting down.
AGTCTTAAAGGCTGCTTACTTAAAGCATGGAATCCCTACAATTACAGCCACTTTAAAAGGACAATACCACCACTTTGACTACCCCTCCACAGCTCCTTGTGTACTTGTGAATGAGATGGCTTTGCTCACACCCTTGGAACACAAGACTGCAATGCAGAGCCAGATCAGCTGGCAAGGATGGCAGTCAATAGTGGGGAGTGGGATTTAAGTAGGTATGTAAGTGCTTGCTCCTTCTTTGCTTGCCTCTGTGTGCCATAAAAGGGCCAGCAATGCAGCACAAGAATCTGAGCCAGGGTACTGTCACCCAAAGGAAGCAGACTGCAGGAGGCAGTACCTCCTGGCTCTCACCTTATCACCAAGAACTCATACTCTGAAAGGGGGATAAGGAGAGAGGACCTTTGCTCATTGTCTATCAATAAAAGTTGTGCTCTTCTTTTCAGTCCAGTTCTTGAGTCTCACGTCTTCATTCTGGGTCCTGATAATAATAATTTTAATATTTGTACCCCGCCAGCTGGGTTTCCCCAGCCACTCTTGAGGCAAACATTTACAAGGAAAATAAACCACTCACAACTCTTTCCACCATGCTGGTTTTCTTCACATAGCCAAGAGATGGAGGAATATTGATAAGGAGAGAATCAGAGAAATGAGCAATGTAGTTTGGCTTAAGTTTCATGGAAGGGTAACAGATCTAAATTGCACTTAGATCCAGGTGGAATGAAACTGCTAAAGGTTTGCAGTATAAACTGCCATTGCTTCCTCCAAAAAAATCTTGGGAGCAAGAATCGCTGCTAAGAGTCTCCATCACAGAACATCTGTTCCAGGGTTTTCTACTGTGAAGGAATAGCTTTAAATGAGTTTTAAGCATGTGGTATTGTTGTTCCCATCTTAGTACCCTCTTTCACAACACATGTCCAACTTCTGAAAATATCAATGAACTTGGTACAGACAAACCCACAGGAAGAACTTGAGAAAAGACAAGAGTGTTCTGTCTAGGTTGGAGAACCCTGACCTACTGACCTGGCCTATCATCCCTGCCTTGTCCCTCAAAGGTTTTGGCAAAGTATGGATTGGCCATTGCAGAGCACTGCTTCATGAGGAAATCAACACACACACAATCTGGCTCTTGGGTACAAAAAAGGCAGCAGAAGTCAGGACAGATATTATTGTTTGTTCTGAAAAGTCAGCAGGCCATGCCCATCTCTTTCTTGTCTGTTTAAATTTTTTAACTTCTCTGAATTTTGAGGGGCCCAGGATGGTCAAAATGCTATGCAACCTATTCTTTTGAGGTGCCAGCAGCTTTGGAAGCTTAAACTACTTATGCTACCATCAGCCCCCCTGCCACATAGTCAAAGCACCAGATTGGATGGGCGAGGAAGCAGAGTGAGTCCCTGCTCTGTAATACAGTTATGTCTCCCTCCCAGTTGCAGTAGCGGATAATGCACAGGGCCCCAATGGAGCAAACTGGTTGGTTGGCTTCCTTGAAACCTGCCCTTGGGGCACCTGAAATCATGGCATCAATTCAAATGGCCAAGCATCACTTGGGGCAATAGCAGCAGCCCTAGTCATCATTTCTTGGCCAATTAACACTTGAGGAGGTTCACATCTTGACCTGAAAAGGCACACAAGAACCATGCTTGAGAACCCCAATGTTCTCAAACGATAACAGAAAACAGAATAATCAAGAACCAAATTTCTGTCTAGTAGATCAATTAGCTCTGATGTTATTAATTTGAAAGGGGTAGAAGAATATCATGAACAAAGTTTCCATGCACTGAGGCACTGAGACTCCTGGCCCAATCATCTCAAAGGCAACTTTTGATGTCTGTTGTTCTCAACCTTTGAACTCAACATTTCTGATCACATTTCTGGGCTCAACTGCTGCTCTCCCCATATCAGTCCACTTTTGCCCTCATAATACATTGGGCTGCAGGGATTTGTCAAGAGAGTGCCGATTGTGACATCAATAGCTGTTGACACAATTGCCCTTCTCTAGCCTGCTAGCTCATTTACATTGCTATGGTCAATGGCTTGGTTGCTTTTACCTAGACCATGAAGATCACACACACAGACAAATCAACACAGATATGTTTGGCCCATGTCTATATTGTGACTGAAACATGTAAATGTTCTGATGAATTAGGGTTTCATCATAAAGTAGCGAAAAAAACAAAGGAATTAAAATAATGTGACTTAATTTTTTCTAAAATGAGCATTTCAGAAGGCCATTCCCCGCCCCACATTTTCTTGTAAGTTATCTCTTATCAGTTGCTTCTGTGATACAGTGTAGAAACTCAGGCAAACCCTAATTGAACTATTTCTGCAAAGAATAAGTAAATACAAAGAATGAAAAAGAAAATCCAAACATAGTGGTGGTGTTGTACATTCAAAGTTTAAACGGTTAAAAAAAACAGACACTGAAGACTTTAAGTATGCAGAGACAGCAGTCTCTCTATAGCTAAGAAACTGCAACACGGCAAATGTACACACACACACACACACACACACACACACACAGGCTTTAACACTGAATTTTCATTGTTTCATGTGCGTCTTGATTTGCTGGTCTGAAGATAATTAGGATGCGCACTGAAGCACACTAAAGGATATTCAAAACACTTCTGAATGGCTTTTTAATATGAACCCAGTTACTTGTGTGAAGGAAGTACTGGGGCAGTTTGTTTGCTTTCACCCTTTTCCATTGCAAAAGCATTTTTCTTCCTTGCCTGCATGTCTTGGCTCTTCCCTGAGTCATCTTCATGTGCTGATGCTCCTCGTCCAAAACAGAGGGGCATGAATGGCAAAGCTGTGAACCAAAACTTGCTATTAGAGATATATTAATTCTGGACATTCTGAAGGTAGGAATCAATGTGGTTTCTTCTCCAACTCCATCTTCTTCTATCAAAGATGATTTAGGGTAACACAAGAGGCGCAGGGGCACTGGGTGCACAACCAAGGAGGGTGCCTTCTCAGAGCCCAGTAAGCACTTGCCTGGCTTGAAGGAGGAGGCATGGGGGCTCTTACAGGGTTCTAGAGTCTTCCTGTCTTTTTCCCAAAGCCAGGCACGTGTTTACCAGGCTTTGGGAAGGAGGAGGGAGGGCTCTAGGACCTTGCCAGAGCCTTATGCCTCCTTCCCAAAGCCTTGTTTACCTGGCTCAAGCCAGAGGGCCAGAGGGTAGCTAACAGGACCAGTGGTCAGGGATGATGAGAACTGTAATCCCAAAACAGCTGGAGATACACGTTTGGAAACCTTGGACTAGATGATCCTCATGGTCCCTTCCAGCTCTATGAATCTATGGTTCTATGACTCTAAGTCCAAGAGCATGAGAAACAGTGTCAGTTTGCCTATCAGTGACTGTCAAATGCTTGTATCCTTTGCACACAGAAATACAGTGCAAAATAGATTAGATGTGCTACCAGACAGGGAGCTCCTAGCACTACCTAATGATTGCTCCAGTGTTGTAATCAAAGTGTAGCATTGCAATAGACTTTCCACAGTCCAGACGGCATAATGTTTTGTGTCTGCATGCACACTCTGCTATGTTCTGTCCACCTTAGTGAATGTGGAATAGCTGTTTGGGTAGGCTGTGTTCCAGCATGCTATTTTTAAAACACTTTATTTTGCGGGGTGGGTGTGGGTGAAATTGTTTAATGCTCTGCTCTCACCAGTACCTTAAATTAACCACTCTAGCTGGCTGGCTTGAAGATTGCATGGGTAAGTACAGGTCCAGGGTCACTGTACAGCGAAATCTCCATACCTCTACTCTTGATTTAGAGCATTTATTGATTCACGATGTTCTTCCACAAGATTGTTTTAGCCATTTCGTCAGTGATGTTGATTTCTAAAGGATCAGGCCTGCAATAATCATTTTAGTTAGAGATTAACTCCTAGGACAGTGAAATTAAAAGCACTGCAAAATAATGCAAAGTCAAATAAGAGTTTTGTAGTACCTGAAAGACTAACAAGTATGGCCATCTTTAGATCAGTTGCAGAGTGTCCTGGTAGACTCTCTGCTACTGATCATAAAAGTGGCGATTCTTGAAGAAATCAGTTTCAAAGGGAAGCTCCAGTGTGAAACTGCTGAATTGCAATTCACCAAGAAGTTCAGCTCTGTTTATTTGTGACTGAATAGAGACAATGGTCTCCTTGCCCACTACAGATGTTAATTAACACAGCATTGCCAAGTTGAATTTCTCTCCCTGCTATTGTAAAAGGCCACTGGAACACAAAATAAGAGATATTGAGAAATAAAAATAAAAGAGGAAACATGCAATTTCTGGATATCTGGAATTCACCAAAATTATAGCAAGCATTGATCACTCATTTAGTGCCATTGAATGCCCTTTTTGTGTTGATTTTACGACCTCCCCAAAGGCTAATATTTTCTTTTTGACTTCACAATTTTTTGTGTTTTTACCCGTTTTGTGTTTTTACCTGTTGGTATTTTTTTTGGGAAGTTTTGGTGGTGGAGTTCCAGCTCCTGGTACAGTAAGAAAATTTGGCATTTGAACTACAGTTTCTTCTGAAGATTCTTTCATCCTTTCAGACTCCTGTTTGACACATAAAACTGGCGTTAGGCTGATTTGAGAAACAACACATCAAAAAGGAACATTTTATAACAACACAAGGTAAACAGGAATGTGAACAAAGTCTTAGTCTCTATGCATTCCTCTGAACAGGTGAACAAAGCATACAAATATATAAAGTGAGTGAGTGAGTGTGTGTTTTGTGTGTGTGTGTGTGTGTGTGTGTGTGTACACAGGGACCCCACTTTTTGCAAGGTTCCTTATTGTGCAAAGAAAGCCTGTGTGCATACAGTTATTCAGATCCAGGGGCGGAGGAAGGGGGTGCAGTGGGTGTGAGCCACAATTCAAGGACAATTACTAATGCTACAGTACACAGCCGGATCATCTCCCATTTAAATTCCTTGCACCGTAACTGGATCTGTGAGGCATTGACTGTCATGGTCCTGGCCAAGCTGAGAGTCGGGAGGATGGATCTGGGACAGCTGAAAAAGTGACTCAGAACAAAGTTCCTGAAGATTGGAAAAACATTGCCCAGCAGAGGGCAGAACAGTTGGATATTAATTTAGATTGAACATTTGACCACTTTGAAGAATTATTGTACAGTCGTACCTTGGTTGTCGAACGGAATCCGTTCTGGAAGTCCGTTTGACTTCTGAAAATGTTCAACAACCAAGGCACGGCTTCATATTGGCTGCAGGAGCTTCCTGCACTCAATTGGAAGCCGCAGAAGCCGAGTCAGATATTTGGCTTCCAAAGAACGTTTGCAAACTGGAACACTCACTTCCAGGTTTGCGGCGTTCAGGAGCCAAAACGTTCGACTCTCAAAGCATTGGGGAACCAAGGTATGACTGGATATACAACTGAGGGATAGCTAGCTGGAAGTCATTTGACCTTTTATCTATTTCTTTCTTAATATTCTCTCTTACAGTATTTTTATAAGAATTGCATGCAGTTGGAGATGATGGACAGTTGGTGAAATGCCGGGTGGCACTCACTGCAGGGCCTGCAGCCTACCCAAGCCATGTATCTCACCTGGGAGAGACATGGTGGCTTGGGTACACGCAGCTCTGCACTGCCCAAACGGTCCACCCACTGCCTCCACTGTAGGGCGGTTGAGTGGGAGGAGGCAGGCAGATTCCAGAGGCCCCATGGTGAGCCCCGCCCCTATGGGAGGCTCGTCCCACCCTCGGCTCACCTATATGGGTGGCTTGCCCCACCTTTATGGGCGGCTCACCCCACCCTTGGGCGTGCTGCCCCTGGTGCCCAAGCGGCTTCCTCCACCGCTGTATGAATCTAGGGTGGAAAATGGTAAGGGTCTGGCAACTGATCAATAAGAGAAAGTTGGGGGAACTAGATGGTGATAGCACAGGAAAGATCAAAAAGGGCTTGAGTGATGAGATGGGTGTCTCAAGAGTAACATGTCTGTGCTCGCCCTTGATTATAAGAAAGTACAAGAGGATCTTATAGCTGGTGCCTAACTTTGCTACAGGGACGCGGGTGGCGCTGTGGGTTAAACCACAGAGCCTAGGACTTGCCGATCAGAAGGTCAGCGGTTTGAATCCCCACGACGGGGTGAGCTCCCGTTGCTTGGTCCCTGCTCCTGCCAACCTAGCAGTTCGAAAGCACGTTAAAGTGCAAGTAAATAAATAGGTACCGCTCCGGTGGGAAGTTAAACGGCGTTTCCGTGCACTGCTCTGGTTCACCAGAAGCAGCTTAGTCATGATGGCCACATGACCCAGAAGCTGTACGCCGGCTCCCTCGGCCAATAAAGTGAGATGAGCACCGCAACCCCAGAGTCGGTCACGACTGGACCTAATGGTCAGGGGCCCCTTTACCTTTACCTAACTTTGCTACAGCATAATCAGGTTCTGAAGGGTGGACACATACATGCAATAAATAAACCTGCTTACCTCTGCTTGCTCTGCTTGCTCTGCCACAATCTGTGCATCGTCCAATCTTTTCTTCTTGCTCTCTGGCATAAGGTCATCAAGCCAACTGAGTTCCCGCTTTGAAAAGCAGACATCCATGAGCTTCCGTACAAAGACCAACGCCAAAACCTTGTTGTAGTAAGGAGAAGAGAAATGGGAAGGTGGGAAAAGATAAAGAGCACTCACACTTAATGAGAGGATTCACCAGCTGGAACAATACACAGATGAAGACAAAGGAGATAAAGGGTACCAGACAGGGGGAGAAAGACACCATTTTCTTTACTCTCCTCTTCCATGAGCCTATGTTATGCAAAGATTGCCATTCTTGCTGCAGAGTTTTGTTTATGGCAAGGAGGCAAACAGGAGAGCAAGATAACTTCATTCATGTGTAATCCCAAAATCCCTCCAAGCTAATGCCAAAGTTTTGTGTCCTTTTTGTGCCATTTTGTTTGGGGGAATACCTCTGGCTCTCAGTCTATTAACTATGCAGTTTTGAGTGGGGTGGAGGTACCAAACATGGGCGTTTCAGGACAAAATGGCACAAAATGAACACAAAGCTTTGGCATCAGTTTGGAGGTGATTAGACAATGCCAGATTTGGGGGTGTTAACTTGGAACCCTGGTTTGCTGTGTCAATTATTCAGCTGGGGGGGGGAGGCACAAAACACAGGGTCTGTGGCTCAAAAGGAACACAACAGTTTAGTATCAGCTTGGAGGGGATACAAAATTTTGGGGGTTACATGTTAATGAAAATCCAGCATGTTTGTAACCCAGCTCAGGCAATCAAACAATAGCAATAATCAGCTATTATGAAGGGAAAGCCAGGGCTGCCTCTACCATGCAGGAGAACAAAGCAACTTGCTTTAGACAACACCATGGGGACAGATGAAGGATAGATGAAGGCAGGAATTGGTGTTGCAGCAAAACTTGGAAAAGTGTTGGCCCTAGTGGGGAGGGAACCATTTGGGCTCTACTTCAGGGAGCAAAATATATTGGGCCAGCACCGGGGACAGCGAGGAACTGAATTGAATCTCCCCCCCCCCCCAAAAAAAATAAGGCTGATTGGAACTACTGCCAACTATCTGAATTGGACTGCACACAGATGTTAAATCAGAGCCCATGTTTATATTTGTGGTGGTACTACTGACAACTTCCATCCCTTCCAATTTGGTTAAATTGGGTGGCGCTGTGGTCTAAACCACAGTGCCTAGGGCTTGCCGATCAGAAGGTCGGCGGTTCGAATCCTCGTGGCGGGGTGAGCTCCCGTTGCTCGGTCCCTGCTCCTGCCAACCTAGCAGTTCAAAAGCACGTCAAAGTGCAAGTAGATAAATAGGTACCACTCCGGCGGGAAGGTAAACGGCGTTTCCGTGCGCTGCCCTGGTTCGCCAGAAGTGGCTTAGTCATGCTGGCCACATGACCCGGAAGCTGTACGCCGGCTCCCTTGGCCAATAAAGTGAGATGAGCACCGCAACCCCAGAGTCGGCCACGACTGGACCTAATGTTCAGGGGTCCCTTTACCTTTACCTAACCTGTCTTCTGGTTTGACTTCTGTTATCCACTTTGTACACTGGCTTATAAATACTGTGTAACCAAACAAATATGCTGAGGACACAAAAGCCACTTGGGGAACAGAATTCCCATTAATAAACGGGGCTTTTTAACAGGAGTAAGACACAAAACACAGGCCAATTTTTACAGATGCAATCTCGGTCCACGTGATAACATTATGGCCTGTTCAGCATTAAGTTACAGGTTTTTACCATCATGGGAAAGACAATAGCAGCACGAGATGCCTTAATAGCCCAGAGAATAATGAGGCAGCTCAGTTGGATGGCAGTGAAGAGGTGCACTTTTCGCAATGGAACGTGTCGAAGATAGATGAAGTCCGGCTGGTGTTTGGTTGGCATTCCAATGAGCTTCAGGCGATCAAAGAACTAGGAAGGGCATACAACAGAATAAATCAAGCATTTGAAACAAGGCATAAATTACTATAGAGTGCCTACTTCATGAACTACCTTACACAAACCCTTATAAAATAGCTAAGGGCATTTTTCACACAAGACACAGATGCAAAACACCTTTAACATGTGGGTGTAGCTTGAAAGCGATATTAATCTTCACTAGAATGCGCTTTCCATTTTATTAGGAAATGATTCCCTATCTTCTAGTTCTTATCTCATATTAATAAAACCTGAAGACTGGGGGTGAAGATGCTCCTTCAGGTATATAGGGCTGAAGCCTCACAAGAAAGGATCCCTTCTCGGTCTGTGGCAATCTGTGGCAGTCTGCTGCACAGAGAGGAACACTGCACCCTTCAGGGGCCTTTGTCAACTTCAAGGCTTCAACACAGGTGCATAACAACCAACTCCCACCCAGGTAAAGAACGTGAGGCATAACTATGCCTATGCTGTCTAGAGTGTTTGACTAGGTCCCCATGAAGCTTATCTTGGGCCAGATACCATCTCTCAGTCTAACCTACGATAATTCCAACTCCCTCCCTGATATAGAATATACGTCACCAGGATATTGTGAATATAAAATGAGAGGAGAATCACATATACTGGCCCGAGTTCCTTGGAAGAAAGGCAGGGGTACCACATAGCGTGAAGGAGTGAAGGGAAGGGAAAGGAAAGGAAAGGATGGGTGGAAGTGGAAGATGGAATAGTGAAAGTGATATTCAAGGGGGGGTAAAAAAAGAGGAAAAGAAAGGTGAAAGAGGAAGGTTCTTCCTTTAAGAGATGGTGGAACATTTCCAGACTGCTTTTTCTAATGTCTATTGCGTTGATCTGCTTCTTTTGTGCAATTCCTTGTGGTCAGCAAAACTGCATACCTGAATTCCGTCCAGGGAAGAAACGCCCATGTACAGGAACACTCCATAGAGGACAGGCATAGGTATAAACTGGAAAGAGAGTACACACACCATTCCACTATTCATTTATTCATTCACTTCAAGCGCTTATACACCATACCTTCTGCCAAAACAACACTCCGAACAGCATCCAAGAACAGTAAAAACAGCATTTAAAAGCATAGTACAAGATTCATAAAGCATAAAGGCTTGGTTGTAAAAAGTCAATAGAGGCAACTATAACTAATAAGCAGTGAACTTTGCATTACAAACAGATGAGTTATATATTTATCTGTGGGGCACACTTAATAGGATGCATCTAGCTCTTGAAGCACAGTTCCTAGCTGTCATTCTATTGGCAAATAATATAAAATGACCCACCAAGAAAGCCTTCTCGGCCTCTCCTCCCTGCCTCTGTGATATCTCCTGGCAACTCTTCCAACCCTTATCTTGTCAATGAAATGCAGACTGAGCAAAGACTTAGGCCGCAATCCTAACACTTATTAGGGTCTAACTGCGCAATTGTCTACATGTCAATTTGGTAGCCCATGGGAGCTGAGAGAAAGGATCTTTTTGCTATTTTGAGTATAAGAGAATTATCTGGCTCCAACTTAATGCAGAAAAAACTGTGCTCTAGGTACCTATAGTCTGAGGAGCAGAAGGCAATAAAGCCCCTATTTAATGAGGCCATCTCTCCAAAACACCTTCTGCAAATACCGTAAGTGCACTTTTGGAACAGAAATCAAGAGTTAATTGCTATTGCCAAAGCTGGTTTCTCATATTAAAACCAACACTATCTAATTTCAGTGCTTTCCCAAAAATGGGGCTATTGTCATATTGTAACCTTGAAAGTTCCTTTTACCTGCAACGCACTAGTGATGAAAACTGAGAGGCCCATTAGTACAAAAATCATCAATCCGGTAGCTCTTTGCTCACGTATGCCCAGGAATTTAGGTTGCTCTCCAGGAGCTGCCACGCTGGACTCCAGTTTGAGGCTGTTGACATGACTGATGGAAAGAACGGTGGCAGCAACAAACCAAGGCAACCCCATCACTGAACACACACCAATCATGACGCCCACCGTTAGAAGGTCCAAGTGGTAGCCGCCCCCTTTCTGTGGAGATATAAGTCATTAGCAGATGGCAGCTAGAAGCTTATATATTCAGAGAGCTATCAAATACTAACAAGTTCTAGAGAAAGGTTTGTCACATGTTTGAAATGCAACAGAGGTCACAGGACACCTGATGGCAAAGGTCAGGCCCTAATTCTTCATACCATGGAAGATGATAGTAGGTAAGAAGCAGATTATCCAACCTCTGTCAGATGCAAGATTCTTTCACTTTTGGCAGTACTTTGAACTAGTTAAAACCACACACACACACAATCTCTTAGAGAGCCCACTTTCTCCCATATGTAATTTCCCATATCCTGAGATCTGCTGGGAGGTCAATAGAAAACTGTTGGGTTTTGCAAGTTGTTTTAAAAGCAGAAAGATCTCTGCTTATTTACCGGTACTAAGCCGACCTATTTCAAGAAAGGCAATAAAGCTGATAAGTAAGTTTGCTAGTAAGTTTGTGGACAAACAAAAGAAGAACATTACCACCTTGATTAATTTAGAACAGGGAAAGAGATTATTAAAAACAAAACAAAAAAAGAAATTGTAACTTTGCCTTTTGAATTTTATAAAGCCATTTATTCATCAGATAACCTAGATCAAATGAGGGCATTTTGTGTGATCTGGATATACCTAAGATTAGCAGTGCAGATGAGGATATGTTAAACAGCCTACCTATGGAAGAAAACGTGAGACAGGTTATCTGTTTATTGGAACAACCCAATAAACTGCTGGTTTCCAAGCAATTTAATAACAGATTTTTGTAAGACTAATACATATCACAGAATTATTAAATAATTATCAGACATGTTCCCATTTTTCAAATACTTGAAAAGATGAAAATTCACTCTTATTTTTAAAATAAAATAAGTGGTCATATTGGCCACTTGCGGAATTTTTCAAAATATATTAATCACCACCAGAGTTTAGAAGCAGTTGGGCTTCAGTTCACAATATGAGAAAAGGAATAAATGTAATTGCTGAAAGTGAATATCAGCAGAAACAAGCATGAACTATGTGTTCCTGGGTGTCAGGAAGGCATTTGATTGAGTGGAAGAACAGTTTTTATTCATTACATTGCAAAAATGTAGTAGCATGAGATGTTCACTTCTCCAAACCTGAAGATTAGGATGACAAAGAATATATATATATATATATAATACCTGCAAGCAAGAGGTTGCATCCAGTTGTACACTGCAATCCTAAACATGCAAGGCCCATTGAGATTAATGAGATTTACTCCAGGCTAAGGATGGGAGTAGTAATGTTTTAGTCCCACCCATTAAAATCACTGAGGCTTACATTAGTCTAATGTGCTACTAACTGCAATGGGACCAAAGCACTGATTAAAACCAGTGGGTGGCATTCAACTAAGTTTTACTCGGAGCAGACCCACGGAAATGAAAGAACACAACTAAGTATCTTTCATCTGAGCCTTTTAATGCCATCACAATGCTGCTGTCCTAGTAGGCGGCATAATTATACTTCTCATATCATAGTAACAGAAATAAAAGTATTGCAGACTTCAGCAAGCAAAGTATACCATTACCTTAAGCTTATGTTCCTTCCTGTTCACAATAACTGCAGTGATCTGCTGGTCCATAAATACCAGTATGGTGCAGAGCAGAGCTGGGATGATAGCTGCTACCACTGTCCACCCGGGATTGTCACCAACTGGACTAATGAGCCACCCACGGTCGTCTCTTGTTGGCTGCAGAATAATACACAATGTTTGCGCACTACCCAGTCTCAGCTGCTATTCTTCTTGATGTCCTGAAAATTCTAGGATGTCACAGCACGGTGCACAACAGCTTTGCCTATGGCTCCCCATCCTAAATTTAAAAATGCTCTCCATATGCTTGGGGTGTCAGACATTTTGATATGACGCTAAGGATTCACAGTTTTGAGACACTCATCAGATCAGGTACACATATCCTGGCAGTAGGCCTATGCCCTATAAAATACAGTGGTACCTCGGAACTCGAACGGCTCCATTGCCGAACGTTTCGGTTCCGATAGCCAAAAACCCGGAAGTGCTCCAGTTTTTGAATGTCCCTCGGAACTCAAACATCCGATGCAGCTTCCACTGAGAGCAAGAACTAATCAGAAGCTGCGGCTTGGAACCTGAACGTTTCGGAGGTCGAATGGTCTTCCGGAACAGATTACATTCGAGTTCCAAGGTACCACTGTAATTACTTCTCGTGTCAATATAGTGACCAACTTGATCCATGCAATACAGCACTCCTCCTCAATCCATCGGGTTCCACATGCTGTTGAGTTCCAGCTCCCATCAGCCCCTTCCAGCATGGCCAATAGCCAGAGATTATGGAAGTTCCAACTTAATTGGGCAATGTGCATTTTATCCTGGAGTCAATATAAAAAGGTAAAGGTAAAGGACCCCTGACAGTTAAGTCCAGTCACGAATGACTCTGGGGTTGCGGTGCTTATCTCGCTTTACTGGCCGAGGGAATCAACAGTTTTTCCAGGTTATGTGGCCAGCATGACAAAGCCGCTTCTGGCAAAACCAGAGCAGCGCACAGAAATGCTGTTTACCTTCCCACCAGAGTGGTACCTATTTATCTACTTGCACTTTGATGTGCTTTTGAACTGCTAGATTGGTGGGAGCTGGGACCAAGCAACGGGAGCTCACCCCATCGTGGAGATTCGAACCGCCAACCTTCCCAATTTGCCATCTTTCCCTATAACACACACCTGGAGAGGATTCTTGAACAGTGTACTCTAGAATAAGCTCAAGATTCATCTGCAACATGTAGGGATCCCACAGCTGGTCATGCTGGGGTTCCTTAGCACTGTGATGGGGAGGACATTTGAATACCACCACTTTAGGGAATGTGGAGTGGAGCCACATGCCAAGTTCAGCAGAGGGCTTTAGGTTTCGCAAGGCAAAACGTTAATTGCAGAGAAGAATAAACATGGTCCCCTGAATCCACCCTTGGGGTGTTTTTCTTAAGGTAAATGGTAAAGGGACCCCGACCGTTAGGTCCAGTCGTGACCGACTCTGGGGTTGCGGTGCTCATCTCGCTTTATTGGTCGAGGGAGCCACCGTACAGCTTCCGTGTCATGTTGCCAGCATGACTAAGCCGCTTCTAGTGAACCAGAGCAGTGCACGGAAACGCCATTTACCGTCCTGCTGGAGCAGTACCTATTTATCTACTTGCACTTTAACGTGCTTTCGAACTGCTAGGTTGGCAGGAGCAGGGACCGAGCAATGGGAGCTCACTCTGTCGTGGGGATTCGAACCGCCAACCTTCTGATCGGCAAGTCCTAGGCTCTGTGGTTTAACCCACAGTGCCACCAGCATCCCTTTTCTTAGGGTAGCAAGACACAAATATTTTACCATGCACAAGCATCTTTCAAGCATTTTCAGTTATGCTGGGACTGTCTACAACCTTTGCTTGTTTCCACAGTGTCGCTTCTGCCTTGACTGGACGACAGAGCCACCAACTTCTAATTCCACAATTCTTTAGCGCTTTCATCTTTCTGCTTCCCACTCTGCTTTTAAGCACCCACCTGATTATTTCAAGTCATGAATTCTTCTCGCCTCCTGTACTCTACACCTTGCCTCATTGCCCTGTAATCTACCTATGCCCAATTGGGGCAGATGTGCAGGCCACCTCTCAGCAAAAGGTATAGGAATACTGCAGGGATGACTTACCACTTTTTGAAGTAAGTGTAGTAATACACATTACTATCCTGGTGTTGTCTAAGACATTTAAGCCCATAGTCTAAAATTACCTAGCTGCATCTCTCTGCCCCATCCACTGCAAATAGTAAACACGACTCCCAAAACCTCAGTTTCCCCTATGCACATTTAGCTATGAAATATTAATTCTCCTCCAGAACACAGACAGAACCTGGGATGGCGCTGTCCTCTTGTGCCCCAATCACATAGACATACAGTGGTGCCTCGCAAGACGAAATTAATCCGTTCTGCGAGTTTCTTCGTCTTGTGGATTTTTCATCTTGCGAAGCACGGCTATTAACGGCTTAGCGGCTTAGCGGCTATTAACGGCTTAGCGGCTATTAACGGCTTAGCGGCTTAGCGGCTATTAATGGCTTAGCGGCTTTAAGAAAAAGGAAACAAACTCGCAAGAACTCGCAAGACGTTTTCGTCTTGCGAAGCAAGCCCATAGGGAAATTCGTCTTGCGGAACGACTCAAAAGACGGAAAACTCTTTCGTCTTGCGCGTTTTTCGTCTTGCGTGTTTTTCGTCTTGCGAGGTACCACTGTACCTTATTTTCCATAACAAAAAGCTAGCTGCACTTAAGAAGCCACACCAAATCTATCATCAAAAGAAAGGTGCCTACCTTGAAGACCCTGGGAACATGTAGCTTTGGTGATGGGATTCCAACTAAGTAGTCAATTAGAACCATGATAACAATGGTAATGAAAATAGCAAAATCACCTACTGTTGAACGAACCTATTGCAAAAAAAAAGCAAGAGAGGGCTCAGCAGGAGGATATATGTTGGTTCTCAGAGCACTTAGCAGGTTAATTAGTATGCAGATGGCTGAGACAGGGGCTGAAAAGGACTGCAGGCCAGAAAGCCGTGAGTTAAGCCGCCTCACCGCAATGCAGGACTGTTTGCACACTATCCTATTTGCAAATTAATGCACATAATCCAGAACACAATGCGATATGAGAGCCACTGTGGTGTAGTGGTTAGAGCGTCAGACTGAGACCTTGGAGGAAGGGTTCAAATTCCCATGAAGAAGAAGAAGAAGAGGAGGAGGAGGAGGAGGAGTTTGGATTTTATATCCCACTTTATCACTACCCAAAGGAGTCTCAAAGTGGCTAACAATCTCCTTTCCCTTCCTCCCCCACAACAAACACTCTGTGAGATGAGTGGGGCTGAGAGACTTCAGAGAAGTGAGACTAGCCCAAGGTCACACAGCAGCTGAATGTGGAGGAGTGGGGAATCGAACCCAGCTCACCAGATTACGAGTCTACCGCTCCTAACCACTACACCACACTGGCTCTCTCAGCCATGAAGCTCCCCGGATGATCACTTTCTCTCAGCTTAACCCATCTTACAGGAGACAGAGAATTGTGCACGCCACCTCAGAAGACGGGTGGAGTGTAAATGCATAAATAAAATAATTAAATAAATTAGTAGAAGGCAAGACTAGGTGGATGCTCAAAAATGCCCTAAAAGCAGGAGGGCCAAGCCATATACTGCAAAGGCAGATGGGGAGGTTACAATACCAGCCTAGGTGGGGCAACATTCACAGAAAACGCTTTGTCTATCTGAATCCAGATTACAACTCAAAATGCAGGTAAAAGATGAGCACATAACCCAAGCAAGTAAAATGTCTCGTTTAGTTCCTTAGTTCCTTCATGCAGCCCAAAGTCTCTGCACTCAGTAGCAAATGGCATAGTGAGGTGAGGTGCCTCTGTTCACCTGGTCTCCTGTCAGTCACATTTTTGTTGTTGACCAGGAAGTAGGAGGGGAGGGGAGGTGGTGGCAAGGTCATCATGGTGCAAACACACCAGCAAGAGCACTGGATTGGCTCTGCCTGCTTGTTTGCAGAATGCCAACCTCACTGCCACTTTGTCACATGTCCCCTTTTTCCAGGACACACCCTCTTTCTCATGGGTATGTAAAATGAGAGTCGCCATAGCGATCCACAGCTAAAAGTAGAAGTTGGCAAATGTGTCCTCTGTTTTGCTCTTCGTAATATGGCAACCCTAAATTTGCCCCTCCCTGATACCTGACCCTCACCTGCTGCTGCTGCTTATTGTATCTGCTATAACTCTGTACTCTGCCATCATGAAAGAGAGAGAAGCAATGTATCTCCTTTGCCATTGCTCCAGATGCTGGCCACAAACAGGGCCACCTTTTGGCCCTCCCCAGGGTAAATGCCAGGTGCCTTAATTTACCCCATAGGGTAGAGGTGAAGATAAGCAGGAAGTCCTCCCCCCCAAAAAAAATCCAGCCTGTCCATGTGACCAGGGTAATGTGGTAATTATGCAGAACAGAGAAAAATAATTCAGCCAGTCATTGTTACACAGGGTAGACAGCATACCCCTGTCAGGGTTTGAATTTGCTGTGCTCACTACTGCTATCTACTTACTCTTTTTGGGAAATAGCTACTGGTCTTAAATTTCTTCAGCGTACTCGACAGGATAAAGGTGGTAAAAAACAATATGCAGCACCAAAAATGAACATCTGGCGTGAAAGGTCCATCAACGCCACATGAAGGTCCTGTGAATTCTCCAAGCATCTTCCGGCATTTCTGAACAAACAAGTGTAATGAAAGCATTGAAAAGAAAGCCCAGGCAACAGGCATGGTAACATCAGTGATTATTAGATGCAATGAACATTTGAATAAAGGGACCCCTAACCGTTAGGTCCAGTCGTGGCCAACTCTGGGGTTGTGGCGCTCATCTCGCTTTATTGGCCGAGGGAGCCAGTGTACAACTTCCGGGTCATGTGGCCAGCATGACTAAGCCGCTTCTGGCGAACCAGAGCAGCGCATGGAAACGCCGTTTACCTTCCCGCTGGAGTGGTACCTATTTATCTACTTGCACTTGACGTGCTTTCGAACTGCTAGGTGGGCAGGAGCTGGGACCGAACAACCGGAGCTCACCCCATCACGGGGACTCGAACCGCCAACCTTCTGATCGGCAAGCCCTAGGCTCTGTGGTTTAACCTACAGCGCCACCCGCGACCCCTTGAATAAATTAGGGCTGCTCAACTTGAATACTAAACTTGCAGCAGGGGGGAGATGTGGCTCTCAGGATTACTGGGCTCCCAACTCCACTCATCTTCAACCAGCATGGCCAAGGGCCAGGGATTGTGGGAGCTGTAGTCCAACAATTAAGGTGGGCATAGGTTGGCAATCCCTACAAGGGAAGAATGGGCAAAATGAAGTTGAAATACAAGTCTCCTTTTGGGCTAAATGTGATACTCTGCTATTCAGCAGAACAGCCTGTGGGTGCTTGGATGCTGTTATGCAAATTCAACATTGCTTGGGTGGGAGAATCCCAAGCCCACAATCCTTAAATGTGGAGGCATGAACATGCAGAACATGTCTGGCATTTAATACCACGATAAAGTATATAATGGTTCAGATCCTTACATTTAAAAAAGTAAGGGCAAGGGAGGGGTGAGGACAGTAAATATAATAAGGAACACTGGTGTGGACACGTCCTAAGCATTATAGCTGGATGCCAGAGAACCAGTAGAGTAGCCCACAACAGCTGTTCCAAAAGATGAGCCTTTCCCAAATATTAAAACTGTTGTATGAACAGGCAAATGGTCCGCATAGGTCCAATCAACTCATAGAACTATTAACTCATAGAACTTTAAATGGACCATTACAATTCCAACTTGGTCCAGCCCACTTTAGAAGTTTATAAGACCAGAGCGTTGCCAAAGTTGTTATATGAAGCACCACTGTGGGCCATGGCCAATTTAGACTCACTGCAGAGAGCTCAAAATAATTATTCGCACAGACTCCTGTCAGTCCCCATTTCTACAAAAATAGCACTACTCCGTGCAGAGCTGGGTGTAATGCCCATTAAAGCCCTTTAGACTAGCTCTGCTTTTGGGATTAAAAACTATTTTTTAAGCAGATATCAGAATCTTTCATGAAAGCGTTTGAAGATATGGCTCCCAACTTGTGGAAATGTGAAACTCAGCTTGCTGCCACAAGCTTGGGACTCTCTGCCCCCTTTCTTGTGATGCAGTGTTTTGAGAGAACTAAATAATTAATACTCAAAAGGCTGGGAGACACTGAGATGCAATCTCAAGTGGTTGAGATCAACATCTGTCAATCAAATAAATTTTATGCTTCTTTTATCCCATTGCACCCATCCCTGCCAAGATATCTGGCAGATTTACCAAATGTTAAAATGAGGATAGCCTTCACACAGGCAAGACTAAATGTCGTTCCATTAGCAGACTGGAAGGGCCAACATAAAGGAGTTCCTAAGAAGGATAGAATTTGCGGCTGCAACTCTGTATCAACAGAAGGCATAACTCATGTACTCTTTGAGTGCCCTTTCTATGATAATCTCAGAAACAATTACATCCACCCATTGACATAGCTGTCAACTTTCAGATTTGAAAATAAGGGTTCAGCAGCCTCGAAAATAAGGGATCAGCAGCATAGCTGTCAACTTTTGGATTTGAAAATAAGGGATCAGCAGCCTCACCTGTCCCGGAGACAGTCTATGGGATATCGAACAATCCGGGATAGCAGTGGGAAGCAGCAGGAAACAGCGCTGAAATAAGGGAATTTCCCGCAAAAAAAGGGAAAGTTGACAGCTATGCCCATTGCCAAGATCACAGAAGGGAAGGTCGTCTCTTTCAAAGACCTGTTTTGTACTGTCAGGTGTTGACAGATATACAGTGGTACCTCAGGTTAAGTACTTAATTCGTTCCGGAGGTCCGTTCTTAACCTGAAACTGTTCTTAACCTGAAGCACCACTTTAGCTAATGGGGCCTCCTGCTGCCACTGCGCCGCCGCTGCACGATTTCTGTTCTCATCCTGAAGCAAAGTTCTTAACCCGAGGTAATATTTCTGGGTTAGCAGAGTCTGTAACCTGAAGCGTATGTAACCTGAAGCGTATGTAACCCGAGGTACCACTGTATATCCTTTAGAACATCTAAATTTCTTGTTAAGGCTTTACAGATTTGTGTAACAAAACTTGAGGGGTGGGGGTGGGAAGTGATTTATCCATTAGGGGTCAGGGAGTAGAAACGTAAACCATTATTAGTAGCAGTATCCCTGTTGTTATTATTATTATTATTCTATGTGTGTAAAGGCTGCTTGCTAAACACAATAAACCAAACTGACTAACATAGGTTGGAAATTGTTGAAACAAATAAATAAAACAGTAGCTTAAACAAGGTTCAGACAGGTTCTGTCAGCACTTCATCAAACTTAATTGGCTTGTCAGTAATATGTGAACAAAAAGCCAAAACCATTTTTTTCTCAAAGTTCTTCTCCAGCAATGAATGAACATGCTTTTTATTTTTAAAATGCTATGTTTCCATATTTTCTTTTTGCAAATACAGTGGTACCTCAGTTTAAGTCCTGTTTACGAACGATTCAGTTTACGAACTCTGCAAAACCGGAAGGAGTGTCCTAGTTTGCGAACTTTACCTCAGTCTAAGAACGGAATCCGAATGGTGGAAGGGCACTGGCAGTGGGAGGCCTCATTAGGGAAAGTGCACCGTGGTTTAAGAATGGTTTCGGTTTAAGAAGAGACTTCCGGAACGGATTAAGTTCGTAAAACGAGGTACCACTGTACATATTTTACTACAACAGTTCTGCAGCAACCTACTGAAAGCTAATGTAGTGCAGGCATCCCCTCCAGATGTTTTGGCCTACAACTCCCATGATCCCTAGCTAACAGGACCAGTGGTCAGGGATGATGGGAACTGTAGTCCAAAACATCTGGAGGGCCGAAGGTTGGGGATGCCTGACATAGTGCATTAGTGGGAGTGTCAGACAAGGATCAGAGAAGCCTAATTTCAAATCAGTACACAGCCATGAAGTTCCTTGGCAAAGTTCTTTGGAGGAAAGGCAGGATTGTAGCAATTGTAGACAAGAACTTTAAGGGTACACATGTAAAAAAAAAAAGTGCTAAGATTATTGGTTTAATAAATGCTGATCTAATCAACTGGTAATGCTGTGCTACAGACATCAACCCATCTCCAATGGGGGGGGGGCGGTTGCAAAGACGAGAGACTTACGGAGACTGTGAGATTAGCCCATGTGACGGCTGAAGGAATGATGTTGTTTTCTTTCCAGTACTTCAGGGTCTCATTGCTGGGATTCGCTGGGGCTGAACACCTGCAGCTGACAGGCAAAGGAAACGGTTAATAAAGCACCCTGAGAATGTCTCAAAAGACAGCCTTGTTTACATTCCAAAGCAAAATGGCATATCCATTTGGTATGGAGTGCGGGAAAACACAAAAACCGTATTGTTCCATTTGTGGTAAGCACCTCCATTTGGAAAACATTTACTTGGGGATCATTCCCACAATTGAGACTTTGTTCTGCCCAAATCCTTCATGAGAGGAGAAACTCAACAGAGCTGCCTTTAACTACATGGTCTGAACTGGTGGCCCTGCCTTCCCTCTTCGACTTTACTTCCATGCCTGGATAGATCACGTGACCACTTTACAAACCGGTAGTTCCTCATTAGTACAGTCATACCTTGAGTTATAGACGCTTTAGGTTGCGTTTTTTCAGGTTACGGACCGCCGAAACCCAGAAGTACCAGAACGGGTTACTTCCGGGTTTCGGCAGTCGCGCATGCACAGAAGCGCTAAATCGCAATTTGCGCATGTGCTTAAGCTCTGAATCGCAACCCGCGTGTCCACTGTATGAAGCTTCCTTTACCTCCAGACCATTGCTGGATCAATATTCTAGTCTGCATGGTCATGGCTGCTGCCTTTATGCAGCCAGAATTTGGAGCTGTCCATGGTCCTAATTCCCTGCCTGAACTCTAGTTTCACTTTCTTGATCCTTCCTGCAGACTCCACCTGCAACAGAAGTGCTGGCAGGTATAACAATCAGTAAATAAATGGGACACACAAGAACCCCCTTGAGAAATAGGTTGAGGAATTCACCCTATGTCACAGTATGGGTAGCACAATTCAAAGTGTTGGTGCTGACCTTTAAAGCCTTAAACAGCCTCGGCCCAGTATACCTGAAGGAGTGTCTCCACCTCCATCGTTCACTGAGGTCCAGTCTGAGGGCCTTCTGGTGGTTCCCTCACTGTGAGAAGTGAGCTTACAGGGAACCAGGCAGAGGGCCTTCTCGGTAGTGGTACCCGCCTTGTGGAATGCCCTCCCATCAGATGTCAAGGAAATAAATAACTATACAACTGTTAGAAGACATCTGAAGGCAGCCCTGTATCAGAAAGCTTTTAATGTTTGATGTTTATTATATTTTTTGGAAGCAGCACAGAGTGGCTGGGGCAACCCAGCTAGATGGGCGGGTATGAAAATAACAACAAGAAGAACAACAAGCAGCTGCAGCAGACTCCACCTGGAACAGATGTGCTGGCAGATATAACAACCATTAAATAAACAGCACACACAACAATCCCCTTGAGAAATAGGTCAAGGAATGCACCCTATGCTACAGTATGGGCCATGGCTAATAAGTGCCCAAAATGCTTATAAATTAACCTTTATAAATTGAAAATGCCAATATTCATACCAGAGAGAGAAAGTGTGAGTCTGTGTATATGTGTATACACTGTACAGCATAAAAATCCTTTGAATGACCTCTGTTATCTTCTTCACTAAATGAGCTCCATCCAACTAAAATTTCCTCCACTGCCTCCAATATATGAATGGACTGATATACCTAGATGTATTTTTATTATAGTGTGTTCATTTCAGTGAATCTATCATGCACTAGCACTTGCTTAACCATTGCTGGAATGAGGGGGCAATTCCTTTGCTTCCCAATTCTGTGCAGCAGACATTCTCAGAGCACTCAGTGAATTCAAACAAACTGAATGAAAAATCAATAGGTCACATTTAAACAAGAAGAGCAACAGTAACTCACTAATACAAGCTCAGTTGATCAAGATCAGTGTGCATATGAAATGGGTAGGTTCTCCCCAACTTAATCAGTTTCTCTAGAGACTCATAGATGAAAATGATACAGATCAGAGAGGCAAACGCTTCTTCTGTAAAGCGAGTTATGTGGCACACAAGGCAGCTGGCATCAGTTGCTACAAGGAGGAGGCACATGAATGTAGTCCACAGGCCAATGCAAGTTCGTAGAGAGAGATAATTTAGGTCATAGTCTCTGCAAAAAAAAAAGAAGAAGACCAATTTAGATTCTCTCCATTGCAGAACGTATTTAATTCAAACCCATAATCAGAACAGAAAAAAGCTGCAATGCAATATAAAGGTAAAGGTAAAGGTACCCCTGCCCGTACGGGCCAGTCTTGACAGACTCTAGGGTTGTGCGCCCATCTCACTTAAGAGGCCGGGGGCCAGCGCTGTCCGGAGACACTTCCGGGTCACGTGGCCAGCGTGACAAAGCTGCATCTGGCAAGCCAGCGATATTGCAATGCAATATAGAGTTAAGTAAATGATCCTAAAATGCTATTGACTCTGTTTTGCTTTGTGGCCAAACTCTACCATCCTTAAACGGTAAAGGTAAAGGATCCCTGGACGGTTAAGTCCAGTTGAATTCAACTACTGATTACACACAGTCATAAATATTATCTCCAGCCACATTGAACCCTTTTAATCGCAGATGACATCGCTTTATCTTCTGCCACTTTTTTAAAGTTTAGAGGCCCAACGCCATGTGGGTAGTGCTCTCCACATGTGTCTTTTCCACTAGATGTGGACCACATTGTATGATGAAGGACTGGAAACAAATTAATTTAATTAAATAATTGAACTTTCAAAGTTCAGCATCTTGGTTGATGGCATTCAACCATTTCTGTGAGAGTAAAGAGGAGGGAGGCATTGTCCCTCTCCAGTTGTTGTTGTTGTTGTTATTATTATTATTATTATTATTATTAGTTGTTGTTGTTGTTGTTGCTGTTGTTTAGTCGTTTAGTCGTGTCCGACTCTTCGTGACCCCATGGACCAGAGCACGCCTATCTTCCACTGCCTCCTGCAGTTTGGTCAAACTCATGCTGGTAGCTTCGAGAACACTGTCCAACCATCTCGTCCTCTGTCGTCCCCTTCTCCTTGTGCCCTCAATCTTTCCCAGCATCAGTGTCTTCTCCAGGGACTCTTCTCTTCTCATGAGGTGGCCAAAGTATTGGAGCCTCAGCTTCAGGATCTGTCCTTCCAGTGAGCACTCAGGGCTGACTTCCTTAAGAATGGAGAGGTTTGATCTTCTTGCAGTCCATGGGACTCTCAAGAGTCTCCTCCAACACCATAATTCAAAAGCATAAATTCTTCGGTGATCAGCCTTCTTTATGGTACAGCTCTCAATTTAAAATAATAATAATAATAATAATAATAATAATAATAATAATAATAATAA
>JAXCMG010000230.1:223325-235170 GCA_034642415.1 Podarcis siculus | reverse complement strand
ATAATAATAATAATAATAATAATAATAATAATAATAATAATAATAATTTATTAAATTCATTCACAGATATCAGGGCAATTCACAACATAAAACTTAGGGGACAACATAGCAAATCATGAGGAGCAAAATCATGGCAGGTTGCCATTTTCCATTTCCCACATCACTTGCCCCCCTGGCTTGCTATGCATCACAATTAGCCCCAGATCACACCAAAGCAGGGAAGTGGGGTAAGGGGAGAAACATTAGGTCCATTCACCAGACCAACCGACCGCCCTCTCTCTGTCTCTGTCTGTCTCTGTCTCTCTTCCACGTCCTTTTGTCAAACTATAAAAATTGTTTGCCCCTTAAGAGGGCACGCAGCCTTACTTGCAGAATTTGAATAAAATCTTCTCGAAGACCAGTACCGGCCCAGTACTTCCCAGGATGGTGAGAGGCTGACCAGCAAAGAGGGAATACACCACCCCAGTCATTGAGGCTCCAAGCAAGGATTCTATTGCACTCTGCAGGTGTGAACAGGTAAAAACAGAAGGGTAGCCATGTTGAGTCAGACTATTGGTCCATTCAGCTCACCTAACTAACTCCATTTCTACAGCGGAGGCGAAGTTAGAACTTTCAGAGATTCAGATACCTATAGAACAGCCTCCATATTTTGCCTTCTTTGGCATTCTCTTTGCAATGATTGTTTGATTGTCTCACCACCACCACATATTTCTTTTAACAGAGTTTGTGGTGAGTGGGGGAGTTGCAGCAGTATAAAGAAAAATCACCCTTTCCCTAGAAATGGGCTGTGTGGAGATAGATAGCTCAGGAAGCAATTTCAAATAGCACCAGTTTTCAGGTTCAATAGTCCTCAGACTCTGCTTTCTGCAGTGGCAGGTTATTTCTCACACTCCTTAATATTATGGATCAACTTACTCCCGAATAGCTGTCACCCTTTAATTTATATTCAGACTCATGAATGTCCTTTAAGTATTGCATTCTGTCTATAAGTCTAGTAAATCAATTAAAAAGGAAGTCCGACCACTGAGCATTTTCTGACTGAATACAAAGCATGGTTGAAAAGTGTTCAGAGGCCATCTGTCAAGGTGTGGAATCCTAAGTACATACCCTCACCCTCTGTTCTAAAAGAGATTATGGAGAATGTGTCTTCTGTAAAAAATGAACATCTGAAGGCCACATTCTCCTGGGGGTTTAAAATTCCATAACTTCAGAGATGTGTCACTGGCTACACAAACTGAGTGATGAAGTCTGACACAGTGAGATAAAAACATTGGCTCTATTAATGCTGAACAGCACACAAACCTGAAATGTAGAAGAGCAGCAGTTAAGTTAATGCTTGCTGCTTTTTTGCAATGCTACCTAGGAATTATTCATAACACATGAAAGGAGAGGGGGGAACTTTCTTACTATTTCTCCCTCTGTTGCTTCTCCAAGCAACCCCCCAAAGGTGATCACAGGAGACATGCAGGCACAGTACAGGAAGAGGAAGGAAGCTAAGCACTGCAAACTCATAGCATCTTTATAGTCGCTCCAGTACCAAGGAACCTTCCGTTTCACATCCAAGATCAAGCCACCAAACAGCCTGCAAAGAAAATACAGGGAGATCAACAAGAAAAAGGTGGGCAGATACATCATTTGATTTCCACAGGGGAGTTAACAAAAGAGGGACAGAGGCATAGTTGAAGGTGGTATGATTGTAGTGTTAGTTGTGCTCATCCAATTATCATGCCAGGTCCTGCAAAAATCTTATTTCACCCCAAATGAGTGTGGGGTGAAAGGTGTGGGTGTGTTTTCACATGTAGATACTGGAGGGTGATATCTGAATCATACCACCTTAAAGGTAAAGGGACCCCTGACCATTAGGTCCAGTTGTGACCAACTCTGGGGTTGCGGAGCTCATCTCGCTTTATTGGCCGAGGGAGCCAGCGTACAGCTTCCGGGTCATGTGGCCAGCATGACTAAGCCACTTCTGGCGAACCAGAACAGCGCACAGAAACGCCGTTTACCTTCCCGCTGGTGTGGTACCTATTTATCTACTTGTACTTTGGCGTGCTTTCGAACTGCTAGGTTGGCAGGAGCAGGGACTGAGCAACGGGAGCTCACCCCATCGCGGGGATTCGAACCGCCGACCTTCTGATCGGCAAGCCCTAGGCTCTGTGGTTTAACCCACAGCGCCACCTTAATCCTCTATAAAATTGTTGTCTATTGGCAACCAGATGACCAATTCACAAAACGAGGGCCTGAATTGTGGCTAATTTGGGCATCTGCACTTGCTAGAATCATTTGGACTTCTCAATCTCCACTAAAAAAAAGTAATGAGATTTACTGCTGGGTCACTTAATACTTCTAACTAGCCTTCTGACTAGGGCCGTCCGTGCTATGAAAGCCACCTGGACCAATGTTTCAAAAACAGAAGTTGTGCATCACCAACTTGTGTGGCAGTGAAGGTCATACTTTAAATTACCCGTTGTGTGAAGAATTGTGGTTTATTTTGTCTGCCTTGAATCTACTGCCAATTTTGTTGGATGACCATAAACACTCCACAAGCTCTAGTGCTATGGAAGAGGGAAGGTGGCCTTTAGCAGAAACCATTTGAGGCACCTAGAACATACCTTCCCGTTCGCTGGAGTTCTGGCCCACCATGGTCATCTTCTGCATCCTCTTGGCTAATGCTTCCATTAGGGGCTCTTGGTGTTCCCTGTAATTTTCTCTTTTCCTAATAAAGTGGGAACATTATGAACAATCCCATTGATTTCTATCCAAGCATTCAAGGAATAGTTCATTAACTGAGTGAAAGTAACTGGAGCCAATCCAGACATGAAAACAGCATTTGGGCTTGAATGGAACTAAGAAAGTGAAAATAAGGAAAGAAAGAAGTAATAAACAGTGGATTGAGTCAACCAGTGTTCTGCCTATGAAGGCATACTATATTTATGGCAGGCTGTCCTCTGTCCTGATACTGAAGCAATCACCCAACATGTTCATTATCTTTGTGCATAATTTCTGTAGGGTGGGAATCAAGGTGCTTTGAGATGGAATTTGAAAGAAGGAAATGAGATGGGGTTCGAGGCAAAAGGTCAGCAAGGGAGAACGACTGAAATCATCGAAAGATATATTTGGGTGATGGAGTCGCAAATTTGCAACAAAAGACTACAAACGTGAGCCAAGTCGGCCACATTCTTCCACCATAATATGTGAACGCTCCAACTCAACTCAGTGTATTGTGGTCTGACAAGTGCATTAGCAGTCTAGACCAGGCTTCCTCAACCTCGGCCCTCCAGATGTTTTTGGCCTACAACTCCCATGATCCCTAGCTAGCAGGAGCAGTGGTCAGGGATGCTGGGAATTGTAGTCTCAAAACAACTGGAGGGCCGATGTTGAGGAAACCTGGTCTAGACAGTCAGGGATGAAGGAGGAGGAGGAGGAGGAGGAGGAGGAGGAGGAGGAGGAGGAGAAGAAGAAGAAGAAGAAGAAGAAGAAGAGGAGGAAGAAGAAGAAGATTACTGAGCCTCTAACAGGCTACATCCCTGGTGAGCTGCATTCAGCTTGGCAGGTCACAGATAGTACAACTCCTTCCAGACAAAAGGGTTAGTCAAAGCCAGATGCTCTCAATTATTTCAGTTCATGGTGGACAGAAAAAAAGCCCTACCCATATTATTTCCCTTTTGTTTCAGCCTGCAGCAAGTCATTTGTTTCCATTGGACAAACTCTCAAAAAGTGATGTTTACAACAAAGGTACCAAAAGCCAAATCCTGTACATCATGTGCAACAGCACATGAGAGACAACATGGGCCTTTCCCCTATAGTTCAATGTTCCAAAAAGGCTGAACAGACTCTCCTTCCAGCCCCTAGTGTGGACAAACAGCCTTCAAATGTAACATGGTTTTGATTATACTATTAACGCTGTCCACCTAATCAAGGGACCAACCTACGGAGTCCAAGGGCATCGCTTCCAAAAACACAGCCATCGTGTTCTAGTGTACCGGAGAACAAAGTCATTATTTACCTGGGAAGGGAGATTTTTTGGTGGCTCAATTCTAATTGATGGATCCCATTCTCCAGGTGGTAGCACCGTCGCCTGATCTAGAAATTCATCAATCCCAGCTAAAAGGTCGTTACGGTCCCTAGCTTTATAAGCAACATCATGGAAAATCTGTAGACAGGAGATCAAGACAAAGCCATCAGTTTGTTACATTACATACAACAACAACAAAGCCATATGAAATTTGCATGATGTATTGCCAGATAAAGGGACGCGGGTGGCGCTGTGGGTAAAAGCCTCAGCGCCTAGGGCTTGCCGATCGAAAGGTCGGCGGTTCGAATCCCCGCGGCGGGGTGCGCTCCCGTTGCTCGGTCCCAGCGCCTGCCAACCTAGCAGTTCGAAAGCACCCCCGGGTGCAAGTAGATAAATAGGGACCGCTTACTAGCGGGAAGGTAAACGGCATTTCCGTGTGCTGCGCTGGCTCACCAGATGCAGCTTTGTCACGCTGGCCACGTGACCCGGAAGTGTCTCCGGACAGCGCTGGCCCCTGGCCTCTTAAGTGAGATGGGCGCACAACCCTAGAGTCTGTCAAGACTGGCCCGTACGGGCAGGGGTACCTTTACCTTTACCTATTGCCAGATAAATAATTTGCAATCTCAGCTATAGGTTTGTTTGTCCTGAAAAATAGGTAACAAGATATTTTTCATTGCATTATAATTTTCATTGCATATTTTTCATTGCATTATCTTGTAAGTGGGAGCAATAAGCAGGCTGTTGGGGTATAAAGTCTTCTACCAGGCCATGAAAGGCTTCTTCCTCAAAAAAAGAGTATGGTTGAATATAGAATGGGTTGGATGACCATTGAAGTATATATGCTTTCAATAATCTGTCCCAAACAATGCTCATATAGTTTATTTGAATGTATAATGTTAATGTATCTGCTTCTTTATTGTTTTAAAAATTGAATTTCACAAAATGGGTAGCAGCCTGAGCAAAATGTCTCATATTTCTAGCAACAGTTTTGCATTCCTATTCTCTTATCATTGTGACATTCTTCCTGAAGCTCGAATTATGGCAGAAAGGCAAAGCAATGCAAACAAAAGAGGTGAAAATATATATTGTATTTTACTGTACCTCATCAGTCATGAGGGTAGCCATGGACCTTCCAATCTCATGATACTGTTGTCCTTTCCCTAATGGACCCAGCAAGATAAACATGAACCTAGGGAGAGGGGGGGGGAAATGGGGCAGACGTTTTTTAAAGCTTTGAGAAGTTAACATTCCTTTAAGGCAGGCATCCCCAAACTCGGCCCTCCAGCCATTTTGGAACTACAATTCCTATCATCCCTGACCACTGGTCCTGATAGCTAGGGGTGATGGGAGTTGTAGTCCCAAAAAAGCTGGAGGACCGAGTTTGGGAATGCCTGCTTTAAGCCAAGTACAGTGGTACCTCGGGTTACATACGCTTCAGGTTACATACGCTTCAGGTTACAGACTCCGCTAACCCAGAAATAGTGCTTCAGGTTAAGAACTTTGCTCCAGGATGAGAACAGAAATCATGCTTCAGCGGCGAGGCAGCAGCAGGAGGCCCCATTAGCTAAAGTGGTGCTTCAGGTTAAGAACAGTTTCAGGTTAAGTACGGACCTCCGGAACGAATGAAGTACTTAACCCGAGGTACCACTGTATTGACATGTAACATTTCACAAGTATGGGAAGAGAAACTGGGCTCAGATGAAGCCTGTCTTCCACGACCTCCCCACCACCTACATCCATGATGCTGTGATGCAGTTTAATGTAGGGTTACCAGACGTCCCCGGTTCCCGGGAACAGTCCCCGGATTTGCAAATCTTTCTCCGGACAAATTCTGTCCCCAGAATGTTCCCAGATTTGCAAATCTGTCCCCGGGAAATGTAGCAGTGGCAGCCTCAGCAGCCCAGAGCCAGCCTGGTAGCACGGTTGGCTCTGGCTGGCTTCAGGAGCTGCTCGCTGCCACCGCCACTGCCGAAGGAGAACCAGGGATGTCCGGCGGTGCAGATCTCCTGCCCCCTTCCCCCTTTGTTTTGACAGATCAGGGGAGGCTT
This sequence comes from Podarcis siculus, assembly GCA_034642415.1. Taxonomy (NCBI): domain Eukaryota; kingdom Metazoa; phylum Chordata; class Lepidosauria; order Squamata; family Lacertidae; genus Podarcis; species Podarcis siculus. The sequence continues at coordinate 229,107 of JAXCMG010000230.1, read as the reverse complement.
GGGAGTCATGGGCGGGCAGGTGCTGCCCAGGAGGGTTGCAAGGTGCATGGTTTCTCTGCCAGGCAAGGGGCAAGGCCCTTCTTTTGTACCCTGTGAAATATAAATGTGCAATTTTAAAAAAACAACTGGGCAACAGCCGCCCACCCGTGACTCCCAAGCCTTCCCCGATCAGTCAAAACAAAGGAGGAAGGGGGCAGGAGATCGGGGGAGGCTCAGGAGTCATGGGCAGGTGGCGCACTGTTGCCCAGTTTTAAAAAAACTCTGCGCATTTATGTTTCACAGGGTGCGAAAGAAGAGTTTTGCACCTTTATACAATACACATGTGTGCTTGGGCCCAGGGTCTTTTGTCTCACCTTCCCCACTACGGACTCCCTGTTTCTACTCAGCTTTAAAAAAAAAAAAGTGTCTCCGGATTCATTGAAAAAGATCTGGTAACCATAGTTTAATGATCACAGTGAGGAGAGGACTGGGATCCCAGATATATACTATCAGAGTCGAGTTCCCTCTCCAACCCATTCAGCTTGGGCACCAAGCTGAATTGTCAGGCTTACTTTCCTCCCAGCCCCAGCCAACTGGGGCTAGCTCATGCTTGCAGGCTTCCTTTGGCCCTCATTCGTTTTGGGGAAGTTGGGGTGGGAGGTGAAATCAACCTCTCTTCCAATTCAGGCATCGCACCTTCTTCCTGTCCTGTGACAACAATGGTTTCAATGGCGGCAGCATGAAACATATCAAGTGGGAACAGAAGGGAAGGAACATTCCGGATTTCCCTACTCACTAGCCTAGAGGTTCCTAAATTATTAATCTGGGTCGGTTCCCCAGAGGACGACCATCTCCACACTTTATGCAGCAAATGTTGTATCCTGGAGTAAATATAGATCATTATCAATATACATCTTCAATCTCCCAAGTACAAGTACCCAAGACCTCTGGTTTCCAGATAAATCATAATGGTACAAAACATAAATGCTTGCTTTATATAGGTTTTCTGCTGTGTAGAAATGCTTGCTTTCTACTCTCTTTTGGGGTTTTTGAGGTTTTGCTCAATCAGCAAGTTTCAATTATCCTAATTTGAAGAAAAGCAGGGGGGAAACGATTGACAATTTCGGTTCAAAGTGTGAAAAGGCAGATATCATTTAAGAAACTTGGTCAGTCCCTCAATCAGAAGTTTGGAACCTTTCCCCAATAATAAGGGGGTTATTAATATCAATGCCTACCCTCAAATCACCGTCTGCCTCCCCCCGCAAGACAAATAATAATAATTAAGCACAATATTCCAAATTCTGCAAAAATAAAAATGCAAATGACAGCTGGGCAAATTACAGGCATGCACACAAGTTCTCATTATCACAAATTGTTGTTGTTAAGCCTACAACACCAACAAAACATAGTGATGTATGGAAGTGAGAGCTGGACCATAAAGAAGGCTGATCGCCAAAGAATTGATGCTTTTGAATTATGGTGCTGGAGGAGACTCTTGAGTCCCAAGGACTGCAAGAAGATCAAACCTCTCCATTCTGAAGGAAGTCAGCTCTGAGTGCTCACTGGAAGGACAGATCCTGAAGCTGAGGCGCCAATACTCCTCATGAGAAGAGAAGACTCCCTGGAAAAGACCCTGGTGTTGGGAAAGATGGAGGGCACAAGGAGAAGGGGACGACAGAGGACAAGATGATTGGACAGTGTTCTCGAAGCTACCAGCATGAGTTTGACCAAACTGCGGGAGGCAGTGGAAGACAGGAGTGCCTGGCGTGCTCTGGTCCATGGGGTCACGAAGAGTCGGACACGACTAAACGACTAAACAACAACAACAACCAACAAAACAACAGTAAGAACAACTCTTACCTGGTAGGAAGAGGAATTTCAGTCATGCCTGGGAGAAGAACGGCTGGTGATAAGCGCACAAAGGCAATAACCGGTCGAGAAAGAAAATCCAGCTCTCCCACGAGAACATTTGAGGCTTCTGCTCCAGTGGGAATCTTCTTCATAAAATGAAGCTCTGCCTAATTCCAAAGAACAGGGCATAATTTCTAGGGCTGAGATACAATTTGACCAGCATTTTCGCCCACCCAGACAAGGCACTCCTCCTTTTCACCCAAAACAAACCCCTGTGTTGCAATAAGAACCAAACACAACAATACAAACACAACATGCAGGCTAATAGTTAGTAGAGAATATATAACAGAATAATGATATCATTCAAATTATAGGAATAACAGAAGACGTCTCAAAAGTTTCAAAAGTAAAGTCTATCAATACGTCTTCTGTTGCAACTTTTGAAAGACTATTGTGAGTCAAGGACCCGATCCATGTCGTGGTGAATAAGAGACAAGGACACAAGTATTTTAGGTTAATGGGCTGAAAAAGGCCACAACTTTTATTGGTTACAGCATGTGAGCGGTATTGGCTTAGGCGTTGGATCAAACAACCTATATATGACCCCACCCACACAGCAGGGGTCATTTGAAGGTTAACAACCAGTGGGAGGAGCTTGTTCATGCAAATACAACTGAAGCTCCCCCTGATGTCACCGGGCGTCATGCCATGGCCCTAGCCACCAGCAGGGCATTGGGCAGGATCCACGACCACCGGATTCCTTTAATGGAATACCCAACATGGGGCGGGGTAGGTGAGGGCCACACCCCGCCCTCCAACACGCAACACATATTCCAATGCCCAACCGCCAAAAGTGGAAAAGCTGTGACGATTTGCTATGAGGTAAGCGAAAAACCAAGAGGCTGGTGCCAATTAGTCAAATGGATAAAAACTCCTACCAGGCCCCCTGGACAACCAGCGCGACCGACCAAGGTCCATAGCAAGGTCAAGAACATAAGCCTAGCCTACAGGGCGGGCGGGCGGGTGATCCGATGTATTCCGAGGGGCAGAATGAGGCACGAAGGCTGCCGCGGCCGCTTGAATGAGGCTAAACCCCACCTTTGGGCCAACCCTACTGGCTGGCCTGCTGGGGGGCAGCACAGCAGCCGGAGATGATGCAGGGGGCCGAACATGCCCCCCTGCCAACGCAGGAATGGCTTCCGCTCACAATAACTCCCCTCTGGGAGGAGGAGAGGCTTTGTGAGACTGTCCTTAGACATCTGTTTTGAACACACGGCTTGACGACCCTCACTACCACTCTGCTATATTGTATATATGAATTTTGATTGTCTTATTCCTATAATTTGAATGATATCATTATTCTATTATATATTCTCTACTAACTATTAGCCTACGTGTTGTCTTTGTATTGTTGTGATTACTCCTCCTTTTCATACTTAATTTTGGGGATACTCCCTCTTCACTGACTTTGACTTTTTTCTTTTTTGCAGGGTAACAAGGGATCAGATAAGCCATCGAGACTTTACCTCAAATGTATTCATTAAAAAACAAACAAACAATTGCTCCTTCATAATAAATATTCCTGTTACAGGAAACCAGAGATCTGCCTGCCTTTACCCAACTGACCATTCCACACTGGTCAATTGATCAAGAACAGCAAATTGAGCGTGTAGAGATATTTCTTGCAAGGAAAACCTGAGTCCACTTGTCATGGTAAAACAGAGGCAGGAAGGACAATTGCAGAGAACTGGCAAGCAGTGAGGAATCATCAACCCTTCTCTCACTTATTTTCTCTCCCATGAAAATACCCACGCCATAAGTGTACGGCTGCACATTCACCATACATTTAAAACACTATGGACCAGTACTATGTGTCAATAATCTAGCAAGAGACAGTCTATAATGACCATCTGCTCCTGGGCAGCAATTTGCTTTTATAGTTCTACTCTACATACCTCTACAGCAGGCATGGCCAAACTTGGCCTCCGGTGGTCAGGGATAATGGGAATTGTAGTCTCAAAACATCTGGAGGGCCAAGTTTGGCCATGCCTGCTCTACAGCAATATACGGTATTGCTTTATTATATATAATACAATATAAAAGTTCTATTATGATAAATAAAAAATATAAAAATCTGCTGTGTACCCTTTGAAACTGGTTTGCATATCCCTAAGGTGTTTCTGCAATCCAAACAACACAATTTTATTGTTTTTAATTTTGAACTGAATCTTATTTACTTATACATAAGTAAACATAAGTAAACTGAGAGTCAAACGACAGTGTTTAAGTTGAATAGACGAGCAAAGAAGATTGCACCTTAGTTAAGTCTGTTGGGGTAATATCATGGATTATTCCATTCTTAGCGTCCAAGCCTGGAGGAGGTGGGGCACTTGGTGAGCTCACTCCTAGGAAGAAATGAAGAGAAATAATTCTAGATGGAATTGCATGTTAATGGTTAGTTTCAGAATATCACTGTCTATAGATACATTTTCACCAAGTGCACATTTATATGCATGAAATCACACACACACACACACACACACACACACATAAACACACACTTTTCTCAGCACAAATTACGTGAAGCATTTGTTTTCATCCACATATCCAATTTTATGTGGATGGTGCTTCTCCATTAAGAGTATTGCTACTCCGAAAAAAATGAAGGGTATCTTTTTATACGCTACAATTGCAGCAAGAGTTCTTATTGCTGCAAAATGGAAGAGTGATGAAATCCCCTCTATTCATGAATGGACTCAAAAATTGACAGAATATGCGGAGTTAGATAGTCTATCGGGAAAAAATAAAGAACAAACCAAAACAGGAATTTGTCTCAAAATGGGAGGTCTTTAAAGTATATTTGAAAAATAATTACAGCAGTTTAAACTCTGTCACAGCATTCAAATAATTTCAGTAGTAGCTTTAAGAAAGACATGAGACCTAAGACAAATTAAGGATTAGTTAAATTATGATAAAAGTGTGTATTGGCAACAAGTAATATATAATTGAAGTAAGGAATAGACGGAAGGTCGGGCCTATAGTTCAAAGACCAAATATTGGTTTATGGTTTTGTAAATAATTTTGTGTTCATTATTATTTTCATTTGTATTTTTGCTTTTCTTCCTTTTTTTCCCCTCGGTGTATCAACAAAAAATGAAATAAAAAAATTAATTTTTTTAAAAAAGTGCAGTGGTACCTCAGGTTAAGAACTTAATTCGTTCTGGAGGTCCGTACTTAACCTGAAACTGTTCTTAACCTGAAGCACCACTTTAGCTAATGGGGCCTCCTGCTGCCGCTGCGCAATTTCTGTTCTCACCCAGAAGCAAAGTTCTTAACCTGAAGCACTATTTCTGGGTTAGCGGAGTCTGTACCCTGAGGTGTATGTAACCTGAAGCGTACGTAACCTGAGGTACCACTGTATTGCTACTGTAATTACAATTATTCTAAACCACCACCTTGATGCGATTTACCCACAAAGTGGATAAAAACAGTTAAAAACACAAGAACAGTAAACACGTTTTAAAACAAGACTAAAACAAGATCAAAACAAGCAAGTGGACACTTGTAGGAAAGACGCATTTATCCACTCGGGGTGGCATGTTGGAACAAAAATATTTTCGTCTATTTCCATGAAGCACAGAACAGGGGCAGCCACACTAGAGTGGTGGAGAGCCAGTGTGGTGTAGTGGTTAAGAGCGGTAGTCTCATAATCTAGGGAACCGGGTTCGCTTCCCCGCTCCTCCACATGCAGCTGCTGGGTGACCTTGGGCCAGTCACACTTCTTTGAAGTCTCTCAGCCCCACTCACCTCACAGAGTGTTTGTTGTGGGGGAGGAAGGGAAAGGAGATTGTTAGCCGCTTTGAGACTCCTGAAGGGGAGTGAAAGGCGGGATATCAAATCCAAACTCTTCTTCTTCTTCTTCTTCTTCTTCTTCTTCTTCTTCTTCTTCTTC